>CAJQUW010012642.1:0-366707 GCA_907163375.1 Prostheceraeus crozeri
GGTTTTTTCTTCCACTGGCCTCAGTTGTAGATGATCTGATCGTAGCGAACCTTGTAACGTTTGACCGCCATTTTTGTCCGGCATTACTAGTTGCAGCAGATGGAGTACGAATGAAGTTTAGTAGATTAAGATGCCTGAAAATGAAATAAGAAAAAGATTGTATTTTTTTAAGTTTACGTTCAAGGGAGGCTCTTGAGAGGGAGGAGGGTGGGAGATGGGGAGAGGGGAGAGAGGGGAAAGTAGGAGAAAATAAAGGAAAGTAGCGACTTACCATTTTAGTTAGATAATAGAATAGGGAGAGAGAGAGAGAAAATGTGCGTCCGTCACTCGTGCGATTCAACGATGGAATGATTCTCACTGTGGAAGGCTCGCTATTTATATAGAAATGCTTGATTCTCATTGGATGATGATCCTCATTGCACAATAACATCAAGCTAATTCCAAACCTGGCCTCCGTTTACCAATCCGAGCCTTCATTCGCCCGCTGGAGCTGTTTCTTGGGAAATTCTAACTCTGTCGTTTTTCGTCAATCTCCCAAAATCTTGAATGGCGTCTCACATCTAAACGAAGACAGATATGAACAAGCCGTTTCTTTCAGTGAATTTGTCTCACTCTTAGCTTTCAAACGAGCTATGGCACGACAAAATCCGTCCACTAGAACCAAAGTTAGAAGATTGCTGTCGGGGGGGGGGGGGGGGGGGGGGGGGGGGGGGGGGGTTGGGGGAAACAACACAAAACCCGGCGCCAGTCCCACCCCCCATACATTTTAAAGATTTTGTAAGTTTTTTGGTCAGTGAAATTTGATGAAAAATGTTTTGGTGACGGTCCCAGGTCGAAATTCCACACTTTGGAAAATTTTCAAAATTTTACCCATACAAAGTCACTCTGACACTTAGGATTTTTTCAGGTGAGCTCCGACCTAAAATCTTGTAACAGCTATAACTTTTGAACGGCTGGTCCGATTGACTCGCGACAAAAATGTCGTCGAGCAGTTCTTTCTCCTCTTTCAAACGAGTAGCTGTAAGACAAAATCCGTCCAATAGAACCAAAGTTAGAAGATCGGTGCCGAGGGGGGGGGCGTCAGCGAAATTTGATGAAAAATGTTTTGGTAATGGTCCCAGGTCGAAATGCCACACTTTGGAAAATTTTCAAAATTTTACCCATACAAAGCCACTCTGACACTTAGGATTTTTTCAGGTGAGCTACGACATTCCACCCTCCCAACCTGGCCGGCACACCACGCCAACCTGGAGAGCGCAGCACACACCACCTCGCGCTACGTCGGCCGGCCAGAGGGGGGGACGTCAGACACGAAGCAACACGGCGGCTCACCACGACCGACTCGACTGACAGGAGGGGGGGGGTCGTCAGCGACGGCGGCCATCTTGCGCGATCCAGTGGTGGAGTTTTACTTACTACTGAGCTATGTAAAATGAAGCCCAAAATATTAACAGAGGCAACATTTTCGTACGCATGGCTACAGCCAACAGGAAATGATCTACTCTTTTTATTAATCAACATCTGTTTACTCTTGGCCTGATTTATATTCAAGCCAATATTCAAAAAGGACTTCACAATATCATCGACTTCCGACTGAGTTGGATTGTCAGCAAAAATTGGCTCAATTATAGCCATGTCATCTGCATACATTACAATTTTAGAAGCACTTGAAGAAGAGGTAGCAATGCAAGATCCCATCATTGAGTTAAACAAGTACGGGCCCAAAATCGACCCTTGGGGTACCCCAGATATAACCTCTGATTCGACTCCACGATAACCATCCAGAACGACGATCTGAGTAGCCTACGTTCAGTCAAATAAGATTTAAGCCATCTTATGAATCCACCCTCCATTCCACACGAATGTAAATTATTCAAAAGCTTGTTGTGTAGAATTCTATCGAATGCCTTTGTTAAATCCAGGCATGTAATACGAACACCAAGTATTTCACTCATTTCCATAAGTACCTTGATTTCATTCACAATTTCAACCAATGCACTGGTTGTACTACCCATAGGCCTGTAAGCATGCTGTCCAGCGCCATAGCATTGAAATAGAGATGTCTTTTACATTTTTCAGCACAAGTTTTTCAAAGACTTTTATATAAGGGTCGACAGTAGAGATATAGGGCGTAGGTCATGAACGGTTGGTACAGATTTCTTTGGTATGGGATGAATAAGAGCAATTTTTAATTCTGAAGGAAATATTCTTTGATTGATAGAAGTGTTCATCATGTGAGAAATTGGACCACTTAACATGGATGCACCAAAACGTAGAAGGCGAGAAGAAATACCATCAAACCCGTAGGACTTATTCAATTTCAGGGACTGAATAGCATTGTAAACGTCAAGTTCAGAGATAGAAAAGTTCCAGACGGCGTCAATGCTAGCAGGAAGATCATCATCAGCAATAGTATTAAAGTTCTTGCGAAACTCAACTGTCAAAATATTGATCAAGTTGTTGAGACCACCAAACTCATTTATCAGACCGTCAAATGTACTTTTTCTTTTGATGCCACGCACATCATTAATTACTACGGACCAACAATCCTTGGCAGAAGCTGAATGTTTATTAGCCCAATTCAATTTGGCTTTAAAAATTTCAATTTTAACTCGATCTTTGTAGTGCTCATAGAGAGGCCAGTCGTGATTTCGAAATGCTTGCCATCGCTTGTTGATAAGATACTTCAACACAGGAGTGATCCAAGGTTTGTCCCTGTTTGTAAAAGTGACATATTCACGATGAAAACACATGGCTGCTGAACGAATGCTATCAACTGAAGTACAATTAAATATATCATCAAAATGAATGGCTGATAACGCTTTAATGAATTCTGTGATATTTGAGTGTCTGTAGTCCCAAACTTCCACAGCACGGTTAACAATAGGCAAGTTCTGAACATTCAGAAGACTTAGAACTATACAATTGTGGTCAGACGTGCTCAGAGGTGGACCTATACTCGCCGTTGTTTCATACATCATACTAAGCTCATCGTCGATCCAAATATGATCAAGGATGTTAGCAGATCTAGTTGGACATGTAAATTTATTTGTGAGATTAAAGTCTTCAGAAAATACACAAGTATCAAAGTTGTTAAAGTCCCCACAAATCATAAAACATACATTAACTCTTTCGACAAGAATGTTATCAAGCTCCGACTGGAAGAAATCAGAAATTGTCTTGCGATCAGGTACACAAAGATTTGGAGGAATATATGCAAGAATACAAGTAATATCCAAAACTCCAAAGACAATAACTCGATGGAATGCGGTTTTGGAACAGACAAATCTCTTCGCTTGGGACACAGACTTTTGTGAATCCAGGCGCAAACGCCACCACCTAGACGATTCACACGGTCATCACGAAAGAAAATATAATCTCTGAAGTAAAGAATGGAGTCATAAGCAATGTCCGAGTTCAACCACGATTCCGTCATTAAAACAACTTCAGACTGCAACTGAGATGTTGTTAGTGCTAAATCATCGAATTTATTGAAAATAGATCGAGCGTTAGCAAGGAAAACTTTAGGAGTCTTAAAACCACACATTGATGAAGAGTCTATTTTCATACCATGATGCCTGAGAGATTCAGGTAAAAACTTCACCGAAATTCTTGATATCAGACCGTAGCATTGTTTGGTTTCGATAGATCACCACGTCTTCACCATTGTTGCGCCTGCGCTTAAGCTCTTGCATTTGCTCTTTAGCTCTATTTGCTGAGCACGAGTCAGATCACTGCCAACGAATACATCACGAAATTTGTGGAGTTTCGTAAGCATCTTGCTTTTTTTAGAGCTTTCCTTTTTCGCACTCACGTTATTGCAAATAATTTTAATTGGTGTGGACCAGCATCAGGACGCGCTCGACCAAGACGCCTGACGTCACCAATGGCTGTAGCTGTTATACCAAGCTCCTCAACCAGTTCCGTTACCTGTCTACGATCGAAATCTTGCTTTTCTGAAACAGTTCCATAATCAGCTTCTACAACACCGCGGATGACAAGGTTGTTCATTCTTTCAATTCGCTGATCCATTTCATCAAAACATCGAAGGATAAACATTTAACTCAGTCTTATTCATCTTATGGTAGATGTTCGCTATTTCGGACTTGATCGAGTTGTATCCGCTTTGGATTACACTTACAGAACTTTCTAGGCCCTGAATTTTAGTTTTTATAGATTCAAATTCTACTTTCATCGCATTAAGGTCCTGCGTGATTCTTTAAATTATTTCATCTTTAGTTTCCTTAAGCAGCTGCTTGATATCGTTCAAGGAAACGCCAGTCGATGAACCAGAACGCGTGCTTCTCTTGATCGGTGTACCCATGGTAATAGTAAATGATTGTGCAGCACTCTTGACAAAATCAAGAACAATCACAAGGCCAATGATAGGAGACAATTGCTTAGACTAGAGCACCGAACCGGAACGACGCCTCCTATGGAGCAATCCTATGAGGCTGCTCACACAGAGGCGAGCGTGTCACTTGGGTCAAAGAGGATATCGTTTCTACTGGCAAGGCAGATGTAGCTTGGGAATTCTCCAAATTGTAGTGATATTGTAGGTTTCAGCATCTTATGTGGGTGGAAGTATTATGAAGAAGCTATGAAACAAGTATTTGGATTGATATCTACGAAATCAAATTGAATTTCCAAAATAACTTTTGAACGTGAGCTGAACGACGTTCAAGCGTTTCGTGAACTATTCATTCTCTGATTCTCTTCTACATGTGTATACATGCCCATCAAAGTAATTTTGATGAATGTCATATATTTCTGTACTGCAGTTTTTGCGCTCTTTTAAAACATACATTATGCCGCAGATAACAAAAGTGTGAAATGCAACTCAGAATCTACAGAATTTTTCAGAATCTACATTTTCATGGTTTATATTTGACTACCGGTATGATTGAAATGAGATCCCATTGGATGCATTTTAAGAGAAAACACAGGACGGTGTTTCGTCTATCATGCTTTAATCACACCAAAAATTGGATTACAGACATAGTGAATAAGAACTGATTAAAACTTAGGGAAATCAAGCCGATTTTTAGGAAAATCATAAAAACCGATGCAAAAGAAAATGTGCGTCTCGCACTAATGCTCAGATACAATATTTGTAGAGGTAAATGACGAAGGAGTTAAAGCAAACTTCAAGTTTTTTGGTGACCATTCCCCCCAAGCAACCATCAGATGTTTTGTAGTTACAGCAGATAAATATGGTTGTGAAAAAATTATTGTAAGTGAAAATATTGAATAGATACCAAAAATGGAGATAAGCGCGAAATATAAAGTCATTCCATTACTTTCCTTCTCGTGTAATTGTGCAAGCGCCTATGTAGGATTTTCCAATCTATATTACGATTAGGCTCCATGCAACCTGTGTTCATTTCTGATATAATATTGAACACAGAAAAAGAAAAAAGTCTCCATTTCTCTTATAAATTCCATCTTGAATTTGTCATTTAGTCTCTCTACTTATGCTGCTTCGATAATCACTCATGATATGTACAGTACACTATTATGATATATCGATTCGAGACTCGAATCGAATCTGGAATCAAGTCGTGATTCGCGAATAGAATCGAATCATTGAAATATTACATAGGCCTGCTTTCGCTTAGATTTGTGGTTTACTTAGCCGAAGTATATTAAAGATCTCGTGTATGCTTAACAAGAGCAACGAACGAGGCTTCCATACTGTATGTATCGATAGGCAGGTTAAAAATATCAAGACGCTGAATGTTCGGGGTTGTTGTACGATAGAGAACCTTTGCAACCACTGGAATGGTGAATCGCAGGTGGGCTATAGGTAAACAAAGACTACAATTTATGAATACTCTATCAAATTACTTGTAGAAGTCTTTTGGATTTCATCAATGACAGGAAGCGAAATTTCCATCAATCATTCCTACATCTACACCTTGATCTCGGGAAAACACTGATTCTCATGAACTGAAAATCAGTAGATTCTATCATTTCTGCCTTAATTTTCAAAAAGCATTAACAGAACTTTTGCAACCAGTCCTTGAAATATTATATCGTATAATTATCGCTTTTAATATTGCGTATAATGGAAAAGGCAAATTTTCAAAAATTGTTACCCTGAACGCATTTTAGGGTGATGCCTCCTAATTTGATGTATGCTCGGCGTGAAAACAACTCCTTATACCCAAAAATTTGAAATGTAAAATGCTTCCATAAATATTTGAAGGAGTTATTTTAAAGAGGTTATTGTCATCTGTTAGTAATTTATTAGCATTGCGCTGAGGCTTTCAACCAAACGAAGCGCTAGTTCATTGCTGATAAAGAACATATTTTTACTTTGTTGCAATTCAATGTCATGATATAAGTAGCATCATATGAAAAATGAAGAATTTTGATATTTCAGAAATTAAAGAGTTTTTGCAATTTGGTTTTTTGACTGATCGGGATATCGCAAATTTATGAGGGTATCAAAGCAACAAATGATGTATGAATGGATTCTCCAAAGTGTTTAAATGGGATTCTCTATTTACACGAAAATTCTCTATTTATACGAAAACGCAGTTCCTTGACCTTTTCATATCTAGTCATAAGAATACTAGTGCACCACCTGGCTGTCGACGTCTACAGCTAGTAGCATGTGCATTAAGGGGTCGTGTATCATAGCAATCAAACAATAAGTAATCAGCTAGATAAATAATAAACACGAAGGTGTCACCTCATTAAACGTCCAGCTTCATTTTAAGTTGTTTCACATGCTCAATATAATGTGGCCACTAGTCGAAGTACAGTTTCATATTGAATTCACTTTAGGTCTTGTGATCTCACTTTTTTATTACCGAATTAGCTGTTGACCTAATTAGTAAAACCATGTTCAATACAGCAAAACTTCAATAATAGTTTACTCTACATTTGAAATCATTGCAGCAGCAATTTTGGAAATGCTTTTTACCACATAGTAGTGATGCAAATGGAAAATTTTCCAATGGAAAATTTTGAAATTTATTTTTCGGTGATTGACGTTTTTGCCTTTGCTTTGAAGACTTATTATAGTCGTTTGAAAAGACTACGTAATATTCAAAGACCAAAAACTTCTCTATCATCCCTGCATGTTAACTTTTGGAACCAACTGCACCCCTTCCATGTCTATTTCAGATCTTTCCAAATGAATTTCACACATTAAATGGATTTCAGATTTCTCTAATTAAATTTCAGATATCTGTCAGAAACTCAACTTTGAAGGGATCTTAAATTCAACTGGAGAATCTCCAATTCAGCTGGAAATGTCTGAAATTCATTTAAGTAGATCTGAAATCGATTTGGAACTATCTGAACCATCTGAGCTAGAAATGGAAGATGTGTAGTTTGTTCTCAACGAAGATATCGGACAATATGCCAGAAGTTAGAAGCTATCATAGATATTCTTCTCCTCATCACAGATATCTTTAGTTTCCAAATATTTCACGAGTTCACAGTCTTTATCTTCCAATATGTTCGCTTTGTATAATGCTGTGGTGGACTGTGTGCTTGTGCTTCACATGCTCATCAACACATGGAGAATTTGTATCATTACAATCGAGGATGTATATAAAGATGACAATAAGGATGACAATAAAGCTTAACTTTCAAGCTATAAGCAAACTCCCAAATGAAGTGCATTATTTTTGCTCCAGATCTTTCACATTGCATGAAATTATACCCTATTGTAAAGGAAAAAAAATCATGTTATCCCAGAAGGTGTCTGTGTTATAATATTAAAATATGCCAACAAATTACCACAAGCCAGGCAAAGGAATGCTCAAAAATCCGCGGACGGGACTCGTATTGCTGCGATCGTTTTAATCGAAATGATATGATGAAATCAAGAGTTTTAGTACAATTCTAGTGATGTCTGTGCCTCGGCTGTGGTATAAAACGCAAAAATTATATCACAAAAATTCAAAATTTTCCATTTTTCAAGATTGTTTTATTCGAGATAATGATCAAAATCAGCAGTTTTATACCCATTCTATTGGTGTGTAGCTGCCTCGGCTGTTGAAGTGGTCAAAGCATAGAGCCTATCACAAAAAATCAGAACTTTCAAAATTTTTCCAAAATTTTCCGGAAAAATTTTGATTCAATTTTGCTGATTTGCAATTTTGCATTTTTATATGTCAAAATTGATTTATCAACGGATTCTGGGTCAAAGCATGATACTGTATAATCAAAAATAGGTTTGCATTTTTTATCGGCCATCTTAATACCCTGGCGACCGATTCAAATTTCAAATTTAAAAAAGTATAAAAAGCAATGTAATAATTATCATGAAATTCTGAGAGCCTAAGTATGTATTACGCACAAATAGGAAGTCAGGTATGAGTAATCGTTTGGCACCATCTAATTTGACCTTGGATCACGGGGTCATGGAGAAGACGCGAAGAGAGGCGAAGCGTCGAGTGTTTCAAATTACATAGACAATAAGTTCAATTACAGGTGGAAGCACGATAGGCTATGCGGTATTATATTTCCTATTATATGGTGTTGAGTTCTTGCACTAGTGCGAGGAACTGCAAAGATATCTAAATACATACAATACACAGATTGCCAATCCAAGAACCACTTTTAGATGCACTGATAAAAAGGCAAAGAACTGCAATATCATGCTGGAACATAGAAATTAACAATACCATAGAAAGTCTACCATTATCTACTTCTATGTGCTGGAAAGATCTCTACGATATCCGTGGATATTAAAAAAAATTCAATATCTATCCATAGAGATCCAAGAAAATTGATTTCGTGTGGGGTTTACATGTAATTTACTAATCTCATTCGCTGTTCCTCTGATTACCTTCACCATTCATGTGTAGAATAAAATATTGACATGGATTAAGCTTATAGCGGATTATGGTCTTTCTTTTGTAAATTTTGAACTGGCAATGAATAATAACAGTGCAATTTCTTTCGAGACAATATGTATAGTTTACCTTAATTGTGAAGTTTGGTGGTTTGATAAATGGATTATTAGCTGGAAACGAAAACCTGTGGTTACTATGTTGATATATCCTATTTATCATTGTAAAATATCTATTTAGCATCAATTGAATTCTATATCGTAGGCGTAGTGTAAGATAGATTTAATGTAAATAATTGTCTAACGATACTTAGTAAGGCATCGGGCGAGTTTTGCTTCAGTTTTGACATGGAGATGTTTGAAAAATAGACCGCATCCTCTAATGGCACCACCTCGAACAGATCGTTCCTCAGCACGATTGTTGGAAATATGCCGCTGTGGCCGTCTGTGAGAAGTTTTGCGGTAATTTCATGAGGCCATTTGCAAAGGAAATGATGATCTGATAATAAGAACTCTTTGGTTTTCTCGAAATAAGTTCTTTCCAGGGCTGTGGAGCCGATGCGTTATCTCATCGGCTCCGGCTCCACGACACTGATGTGAAAGGCTCCGGCTCGGCTCCGGCTCCGACTTCAAATTCAGATTCTATCTATGCTGGTTATCCTGGATCCGTTGAACGGGTTTTTTGGATAACGGTGTGGCCTTTAGAGGCTTGCTACAATCATCAAATTAGTTTTCATTAACAAGCAACGACTTAATAATAAAAATGATAATAGCCTAATATAATGACAAATAACATACTTGTCATATATTTTTGCATGAATTGACTATCTCTGAAAGATAAAATAAAGTTATAGCCAGGATTGGTTAAATTAGATAAAGATCTCCCGCAGTGGCTAAAAATAAATTGGCCTAGCCTGCAACCAGTCTACTACGAGGCTACATTAAATAAGACCACATGAGTGATGATGATATACCTAATTAGCCGTCACAGGGGCCGAATAGTAGTATAAGCTTTTTAACAAAGCTTGAATATGAAACTGGATAGCGTATGCCTCTAAATAGCTTATAGGGCCTGTATCTACTCGAACATGGAAAGGGTATCGGCTATATAGCCAAATATACCGTATCAATAAAGATATCAATTGCTTTATTGAATATTAAAGTGTATAGGCTAGCTTAGGTTGTTATTGTTATTTGTTATTGCCTTTATTCAATAGTCTGTTGGTCCATGAATAATATGATCGGTGGGTAGCCCACGACTCATCATCTGTAGAAATTGTAATTTAGGTAGCCTCATTGCAGTGTAGGCTAGAAATGTACAATTGAAAATTATACTTAAAAAAATTCAAAATATCTAATTTAGGACAGGCTTTGTAATTCTATGCAGCATACTTAATAAGTTAAGGCCTAACTTACATTATATTAATTTCGTATTTTTCATTATGGTGTAAAGTTGCACTAAATAATTCATCAATGATTCATGTATATTATTATATTCAATTTATGAATAACACATTACCGCTATTCCTCTGATGATGGTTAGGCTGATGAAACTGAACTCGGAGTATCACACAGTATGTTGCAGGGTGCTATGCATAATAAAAATTTGACTGCGAGCACCGAGCAGAAATCCCATCTACTTTGCTAGCTTTCGAATGCGCGTGCGGTTTAATGTCACAGACAATAGAAAAGGGAGGTCAAAAGGCGCCTTTATTGAGAGCGTCTCAGTCTTTTTTTATTGTTTACATATAAGTCAGCATGATATCACCATAAAGTGTTGACAGACGGAAAAAATAATAATGAAAATTCTTGAAATCCACAGGTCTATAACATTTGGGGAAATATTATTACACGATACGGCTCTTGTGCAGTCCTCCCCCCCCATTTTTTCTCTGGTCAAAAGATGCAGCACCATTGGATGTCCGTTTCAGCATCACCGGTTTGAGTGTATCAAACCATGAGCAGCATTCCATCACCATTCCGTGGTGTTGTAAAAATCTACGTGGGTAATTGCGATGTCATGGTCGCAAACTTCGTCAGCAAGTCAACATTGTAATTTGCCTTCGGGTTTTTCGCATTGAAATATACCCTTTGAATTTTGAAGTCAAAGGAAATTCATTGTGAATGAGATACCTTTAAAATAATAGGGCGCTACTAGAAGTGGCTGGGTCGCTTATTGCTATAGCCATTTGAGGACTTGTAGTCAGGTCATTCGTGTGAGTGTGAAGAGTTATCCCTCCAATCAAAATTGATCAAATTGAATAATCGATTGTTTTGAAAAATGTAGGTGGGGGGACTGCACAAGAGCCTACAATACAATCTAAGGAAATTGGCATTGTCACAGATGCCAGAGCCATACCGATAGATGATAGCCTACATAGTAACCGTATTAGATTTAAGACATTGCGCAAGAAATGTAGCTATATTATCTTTGCTGACTGAACTGGAAATGTGTACATAAATGACTGGCGACTTGTCTCTAGGAATCTACAATCATCTAGTTAGCATGCATATAACAAGTCTTCAAATTAATGGATTTTGGAGAATACGTTGTCACTAAAAGCTATGGAAATTAGTCTTACGAAACATATGCAATAAAAAAATATTACACATGTAGTAAATATATAATAAATATAATACAAAAGAAGGCGGCAACTGCAAAGAAAGATATCGTGGAGGACAGATCATTGGTATACTTAAAAGACATATCTTTAGATTTCAAATGATTTAATTTTTTTATGATGCCAATTAATAACTTTCAAAATTCTAGATTTATATCAAAGCTCAAACTATCGGAGCCGGAGCCGGAGCCTTTGTGATAAATCGGCTCCGGCTACGGCTCCGACCAAAACCATCGGCTCCTTAAGGCTCCGGCTCCGGCTCGGCTCCGGCTCGGCTCCGGCTCCACAGCCCTGCTTTCCCGTGAGTGTACGGATATTGTTTTCCTTCCGGCGAATATCAAACTTCGATAATTGCCTGAAGAAGGTCGAGGTCCGAAAACTGCTGGAAATAATTTTAATTCGACTTGACGAAAGTGCTCTTATTATCCGACCATAATCAAGTGGATAGATGTCTCATCCACTGCTCAACACGCTTATATATGAATTCGACAATTAACACGTCAGTCTACCTGTCATTGGAATTCGGAACAGAGATTCTGTTGCGGCTGTGTGTTAATGATATGATGACAGCTATGTTTTGAGGGCGTCAATGGCAAATTAGAGGGCCGCGTTAGCGGCCCGACAATTTGCCATTGACAGCCCGAAAAATGTAGATGTCATAATCATTGTATGCCATGTTGCGAAATATTTCTGTGGTTTCATTTCCAGGCCATGAATTTTCCGGGCCGTTAATGAATTTCTGGGCATTATCAAAGATATCAGTCTTATATACATGGTATACAATGAAATTATACCTCCACAGATTACTCATTGAATAATCATAACACTACTTATACTCTCAATTAAGTAATCACCTCTAAACAGATTTTTGCAATAAATGCAAGTGATGAAATATGTCATAAATTTAGGGCGGTTTTTTATTGACCTAAAAACTTACGAATTTTGACTTTATTTTCAAGTAAATTTTTACCTGAAATTTTGACTTAAATGTAAAATTTTTATCCAATCTTTTTACCTAATTCAGTTTTGTTTAACCAAAGAAAACATCATTTCAGACTCACAAGAAAGCTTTACTTGTTTTAATTAAAGAAACACATTTTATTATTGAGCCCACAAATACAATGTTCTTCACGAAAAGAAGGAATGCCTCTTAAACAACGAGTTAATTGTTACTGGCGTTGTAATTCATTATTGCATATTATTTAATGTTTTGGGGAGAAAAGTTTCCGTTAAAACGCAGGAGATTTTTCAACTGGGAAAAGCTTCGTTCGATCGCAGCTGTGGTTGATTGTGCACACAACAGAATATTGTATTCAGTTGGTGAAATATCGTCACGTGCCAAGTTAACAGTCTCCATGATATCATTCTTAGATAAATGCAAGTTTATTTATGATTTGATTTCACAGGGATCAATTCCGAAATCCAGACTGTTTACGTCCTGTATTACCTGACGAATGTTGTAGTTGGTTCTTCGCATCGCTCCATTAGATGATGCAGAGGACGTTGCCACATCCACGAGTTGGTCAACAATTACTGTGCTGGAAACTGCAGATTTTGCACGACTTACAAGTAATCTATCATTCTCGAAACCCAACACAATTTGTTTGACGTCGGAAAAGTGGTCTGCATACCAAAAAGGCGCGTTTAACCATGTTCCCCACCTGCTTACGACCGGCTTTGGTGGACTTCCAATCGATGCAAAAAGAAGACGGCGATCACCATTTTTACCACTGACAGCCTTGATTGAGGAAATCAAACTGTCGACAGCCTCATACTTCGACTTCACAAGCAATGCACAGTTGAGCAACAGGTGCGTCATACACGTTACATGAAATAATGATGGATACATGGACTTCAAAGTTTTGCCCGCAAGAGTCATATAGCGAACTGCATCAGATAGCAGTAAAAGGAAATTATTGCGATGAACATCTAAAAGTTTAGCAACATCATCAATAGCATGGCACACTGTTTGATGATTGATGTTTCCTTCTAGCTGTCTACAGTCATATAGATAAGTAACTTCAGGCTTTTCTAGAATTCATAAACTAGAATTCATCAGAAGAATGTTCATAAACTTCCGACCAGAAATTTCCGTTTCGTCTACCATTATAAATATTTTTTCTCCATTCACATATCGAAACAGTTTCTGTTGTTCTAACTGAAAGAGTCTTGGCACATGTTGCCGACATGATGACTCAGATGGGCAATGATGACCCATAAAATCAAATAAATCTCGTAGACATCGAGCTCTGCAGATGTCTAGACATAATTATTGACTGACCTCTGTAGAACACGCCGTTCATACTTCCTACATATGTATGGAGACTCAGAATTTGCGATGGATAGCTGCAGTGACGACGAAATGGAATTGTTGTTGATTCTAAAACTCCAGAAAACGCACCCGGTCCCTCTACATGACAGATTTTTTGCGACAAAGATTGGAACGTGGACAGTATAGAATTCCAGTTCCTGATCTCATCAGTGACCATGACATGTTCTGTAATTATTTCCGGATGTCAAAATCTCGCTTCCGTGATTTTTTGAACAGAATATGACCGCTCATACAACATGAGAGAACTCACATACAGCCCTTTGGTTGTGCTGAAAGACTTTGTTTGACTTTACGGATCTTGAGTAGTGGAGATTCCCAAGCAAGCATGGCTATCAATTACCGAATAAGTAAAGGTTCTGTCTCGCAAACATTTAAAGAGACTTGTGAAGCTTACGGATGCTACGCGAAGAATTTCTGGCCCCTCCAACGGCTGAGAGATTCAAGCAGATTGCTGATGACTTTTGGAGAAAATGGAATTTCCCAAATTGTGTGGGTGCAATTGACGGCAAGCATGTGGCCATCGTTGCTCCACCCAACTCCAGCTCGCTCTTTTGCAACTACAAAAAGCATTTTTCCTTCATTTTGATGGCAGCTGTTGATACAGATTATTTGTTCACATTTGTGGATATTGGCGCATTTGGACATTCGTGACAGTACCGTCATCTGTGCTATCATCGACACCTCCATCTCTGCAGAGTATCATACCAAAGTTCAACATTGTTCAACTTCCTAAATATGTCTGCAGATAGAGCTCGGATAGTTGTATTTTTTATCTGCAGAGGTTGTCTGCAGAGCACCTCTTCTGTGTTGTATGTGACCTACTTTCCTACAGAGTCTGCCGAGATTGCTTCTTAACTCTACGGACGTCAGCAGAGGAAAGTATAAACCCTCCTTTAGTCACTTTTGAATAACTACTAGCCATTATCTCGAAGGTGATTCCGAGCCTTTTTTTTAATCTATTCACAAACATCCTGATTGAAGAAGTCATCTACATTATCTGTTATGAATGGTTTCATCAAGATCTGCAACCTCCGAAAATGGGTGAAGTGCCCATCTTCGAGGACAATCTTCGACAGCCTCTGCATATCGTCACCAAAAAGTCAAGTTCCTCTTTAATGGTAACCTGTGCGCCAGGTCAACGGACTTGCTATGGGCAGTCCCTTAAGCGCCTCTTTTGCTGATATTTTTTCGGCCATTGTGAAAGACAGCTCCCGAAAGACTACATGCCTCACTAATACATCCGTTATGTGGGTGACTGCCATGTCATCATGGATCAAAGTGGCCACGAAGCCTTTCCCCGCCGCTTGTTCTCCCTTCATCCCAATTTGAAGTTTGGTGAAGATGTTGCCGATCACTTCCTTGACATCGAACATCATCGCTCGAACAAAGGTATTGACACCTCGGTGTATCGGAAGCCTGCTTTCAACGGTGTTTACATTAACTACACCTGTCCTAAACACTACAAAGTGAACCTTATTAAGTGTCTGTTTGATCGTGCTCGATGCATGTTCACCCAACTATCTGGAGAAAGAGTTTTAATTCTTAACTCAAGTTCTGCTAAGGAACGGATATCCTCTTTGTCTTATGCCAAGACATTCTGCTTCTACCTAAAGGCAATTTATCTCAACAGTGCCGATAAGAAGGTGTTGCTTGTCAGTGTGCAGTACTCTGGTGAAACATCTGTACAAGAAACCAGGACCATAGTGAAATAAGTGGAGCATTCACAGAATTATATTCATCTGCGCACAGATAAGTAATCCTATGCTTATGTGGAGTTGCGGTCAGTATTTGAACTCCGAATTGCTGAAGCCGTCCAGATTCGCATTACATCTCCTGTTTTGTGTGCAAAGAAGGAATATTGATGACTTTTTATTAGTTTAGCATTTTCTTTAATCGTTTTTGTACTCATGCTACTTTATAGCTTCTTACCTTTGTATCTTGTAATTGTTTTATTTATAGTTTAGCCAATCATGCTAGATTGACGCCCTATTTTAGTTTGCTATCATGAATATTTTGTACTCCTTGTCCGTAGTTCTTCTTTGCCGTGTCAGCTGTCAAGAGGCAGCGACAAGTTTTGCTGGCAATAAATCAATGTTATAGACTTTCACCTTTTCAGTGTCTTCTTTAATGTATTTTGTAAGAATTGTGTTGAAGGTGATAATTAATTATTTTTTGATTTTCATTGCCAATTTGCTATTTCTTAGATTTCATTTGGACCACCAAATGATCAAACGATGATTATTTAAGATGGTAGGTTCGCATGAAGTCCTATTCCTAACGGGTATTTAGCTGAAAGGCTAATAGACACTTGCAATCCTCATCATCGACATCAGGCGATCAGATAGGCCTAAGGTATTTGCCAGCTGTGATGTGAGTTACTTAGCTTACTATTTCACTTTTTCTTCATTTCACAGGCAAGTAAAGAGAGTTTCTGACTCGATATAATTTATTGGTCGAAAGTAAGAAAGTTATAAATTTACAAGTCGCACAGCGTGACGGGCCTTCGGCGTCCAGCGCCTTCTACCGGTCGATAGTCAAATGGCGGGCAGCACACTTGGTGTGAAGATTTATAAAAAAGTGAATGGTATTAAGAATTGTGTTGCTTGTTGAATGTGAGGTGATCAAAGTGAGAAGGCAGACTGTAGCAAGGTAATTCATGTCTTCTATTGATTGTTGGCTTCAAGTGTGTAATAGCTTTTGCTTCAGTGAATGTTGTGTCTCGAGTGCTTGTCAGCCTAGCAATGAAATCGACCTGAAAATCCTCGATGCTACTAGATCATTATGTTTGCTTTTAATATGCTCATAGAGAGCGTTGGATGCAGACTTGTTAATTATTGCACGTCTGTGTTCTCAGACACAGTAATAGAAATAAGGAACACTATATTTCCATTTAGCCATGTGACCGCATGAACCTTACAAATACATTATGGATGTGTACAAGCTTAACAGTGAGCGACGATAGAGCAATATAGTCCGGGAGCTAGCGTGAAGTTGTGCAGGGAACGAGGTAGTACATAAAACTTTCACATAGCATAGTACACCTCTAACCTACTGCAAAACTTCGCGTCTGCCGGATCAGATCATTTGCTTTTAAGAAATAGAGAGGATAACACAATCCTATGTATTTCCAGTGGTAAAATTGTGACATCTAAGGTGTTGACTACATTTTTTCGAATTTTTGCTCATAAAAGTTACACAAATTGGTATTTTGTTGTATTTTGTTTGTATTATTACAGAAATCATCTACAGATCATGATCTTTCAAATGAGCTGTCATTTTGTGACAGAGGATGAAGTAAAGTGTACAAACAGATACTTTTCGTTGGTGTAACTGCAAATTTTAACATAGAAATTTCAGGAAAATTGTTGATATACTTTAACGAAAAGTGTCTGTTTGTACACTTTACTTCATCCTCTGTCACTGAATGACAACTCATTTGAAAGATCATGATCTGTAGATGATTTCTACAATAACCAGTTCAACAAAATACCAATTTGTGTAACTTTTATGAGCAAAAATTCGAAAAAATGGAGTCAACACCTTAGATGTCACAATTTTACCACTGGAAATACATAGGATTGTGTTATCCTCTCTATTTCTGAAAAGCAAATGATCTGATTCGGCTGACGCGAAGTTTGCAGTAGGTTAGAGGTGTACTATGCTATGTGAAAGTTTTATGTACTACCTCGTTCCCTGCACAACTTCGCGCTAGCTCCCGGACTAATAGTAAGCGACATGATTTTAAACAACTTGGCTTTAGGGATAATATCCATAAACTTATTCCTAAATGAAAATCCTCGACACCCACCTGCTGCTGTCTAATTAAGCTTCCAAAGCTACTCAGAACATGTTTCAATTTATATTTTCTGTTCGGAATTGCAATTACTAAATTATCGATTACTTTTCCAACTTCATTACTTCGTCAATCAAAGTGCACGACGCTCATTCTCGCTCCATGCTCAGCTCGGAAGTCACCGATATTCGGATGTCATCCGCCAACCTCGGAAGCATTTCACACGATCATGTGTTAAACAATGTCGGTGGATATATAAAATGATCCAACCTCTGATTACTATCAGCTGTGACAATGTTGCGAATTTTGTTGATGAGCGTTATTTTTGCTTCTTTTTTCACGTAAGTTTATCGACACTGATCGGCTCACTTTACATCGAGCTACACTCTTCTTCACATTTTGCATGAACTTTAAATTTGTCGTGTAATGAAACACTTGTTATGAATTTTTAGAGTGATAAATATTTTTTCAACATCAGTTAATGTCTATAGAATTAGATATGCAGGAACGCCGGCACGTGTATAGTACAGGAGTTGAACCGGCATCAAGGAGGGCACATTAGGATACCCCCATCCTCCCAAACCCCAACTCAATATTTCATTTGCGTTATAAACCTATTGAGGTTTTGCACCTGCTACCGTTCATCATACAACAGATATTTCTGGTATGAATGAGTGTGAAAATCGAATCAGTAAAACATCCTTGCTGTCAATCTTAGCCTACGTCTAGCACATTTTCAGCAAGTTAAATTCTGCAAATATCCTACACGATGCATAATTGTATGTCACAACCTTCTGCTGCAAGTCAAGCAAGAAAAGGTCTAATTGTATTTAAATGGATCTTATATTACGAAGCGCGTTTTCTTTTTGGTTGGAAATAAATGGCTTGCATTTATCCACTGGAACCTACAACAGAACTTCTATTGCGATGCTTTTCCGGTAGGCCTATAAAATGAATGCCGATATATCAAGGTTCTTAACTACAAAGCTTGCTCTAAAACAATTACAACTCTTGCTTAATTGTTGCAAACATCGTAGTACTATTTTATGTATAAATTGTAAGGGATCACAGAAAACAATGCAATCTAAAAATTCGGTGCATTCTTTATACTTCTTTGGTCTTTGTTTTGGAACAAAAAGAAATCATTATATAGCTTATGTGTATGCAACAGAACGACCTGTAAAACAATTCAAATCCTTAGCTTGATGATTCATCTCTACACACGAAATGAGCATGACACTCTATTTTTGAATAGGATCAAGGAACATCTGAAATGTATTCAATGCAAAAGACATGTTACAAAAGTCCGTATCGTCATAGCACTTTGGCTGTCTTATAGGATAGCGAAACTACAAACGACACTAAGTGACATGCCACGCGTAATTCACGCGTAATTACGGAACACCGCAAACATCCTTGGTTAAAGACATTCCATTCTTCTACGTGCGTACATGCAAGCTGCACAAAGAGTCAGAAATCATTTGATCCGATGCTGTTAAAACATGGGGAATGTTTATGAATACGCGCGGACGAGCGTTTATAGTTTGCGCGTCGTCTACGGTTGTCTGCGTTGCCGCTTGAACCACGGATGAACCGCTAAGCATGTTCTGTCTTCCTTGAGCATGAAATTGAGGTCCATTATTCTGATACATGCAGACACATGAGACGCAAAGTCTTTATAACAGGACTGCCGACAGATGCTGTAGCAATGTCACGCATAGCCACGGATGTTTAGGGACATGTGTAATTGCGCACAGTTTACGCGTGAATTACGCGTAATTGAGTGTGAAATGTCACCTAGTGGATGGATGATCTTGAAGGCGATTTCTGTACACCATTCACGAGTTTTATAGATCAAGCATAACTTTACTATGCCTATGGCGGGCCAGAATGGTAAACTGCGACGACATACTTCATGCGCCGCTTTTCATCGTACGAACGCAAAGTTTGGTCAGACACATCAATGAGAATGAACCTCGAATCAGCCTGGAGCCAGGTCGGGTCCGTCCGGGTCTATTCTGTCGCTTTTGGTAGCTCTAACATTATATAGCCGCTGGCACTTGTTAAATAATTGTAAATTGGTATGAGGAATCTGGAGATTTGTATTTACAGCAGAGTATGACACTAACAAATGTCATTTACTCGATGCACTGACTGGCCCTAAAACTTGTAGACCTTTAGGGGATTGAATCTTGTTAACAGGTTGTCACACAAGGCTAGACATAGACCTAGATGTAAAGCGATGTATCATGATGTATGTGCAACACCGGTCCGCCTCTTGTATAGGCATATGCTTACTGTTTCTCTTAGTTATCGAAATGTGGGAAAATGTTTCGGGTCGCGGGCCCGTTCGGGTCGTACAGGTCCAGGTTTGTCCAGGTCCACAGGTCTGCCTGACCTGAGGTCTCGAGGATCCGAACGATCCGGACTCGGATTCAACCCTGCCTGGAGTGAGTCAGCAGTCAGCACTGATTTGAAATTCGTGAAACTGCAGCTTATAAGGAGTCTTTCCGTAATTTATGAAGAGGGCGCGCATTTATCGCCTGCGACACCCTTGCCGGCGTCCCTGTGGATATGTTTACTTGGCTAGTTAATTTTGAACGCAATTTAATTCAGAGCGATAAGAAAACTCATCGGATTAAATTCAGTATTGTGAACTACCTGTGTACATTTGTAACTATCACTCAAAATTCACCTACGTTGTGGACCGTCGTGGAGGGTCGGTTGACGTCATTGCTTTCATCAGCAAGATTCATTTGCTCAATTTCTTGTACATGTAGCTGCATTCCTGAGAACAGTCCCGGACGCAATCACCTTCGATACGACCTCAGCTAGAAAGAGGCAATGGCTGCAGAAGATAGAAAACGTGATGCCAATTGTGAGAAATGCAGAGAACGACATTGATCGCACCTCTCTTTCTGCTGAACAGCATAATGTACGTGTGATGACGAAGACATGCGATTCTTGCTGCAATCGGGGCAGGTCTGGTAACACAGATAGGGACGATATTTCACGATTACATTCTCCTATTTGTGGAAAGTTATCTCTTTAGTTGGTAGGATAAAAGGTCATTTTTGAACGGACCGAAACCTATGTTGGTGGAAAGCAGGGCAACGGACCCTGCATTCTTTTTTTTCTCTTTCGTTGCGCCCGTACAGTCAATTAAACAATACAATAGATAATCAGAAGTTTCTTCACAGACACCTAAGTATTTTGACGAATAGGTTAATGCTTGATGAGCCTTTTCTATGAATGCATCTCGGATGAGCGAGACAATATTTTTCTGACGTGTTAGAGATAACTCTCCAATGACTGTAATTAAAGAAATATTAAACTGTTGCCATTAAGTCGCATGGAATCTGACAAGGCCAAAGTACTGGTGCATAAATATGCAATACTGCATCCATAGAGTAGATATTTTAGGTAGAGTGGTAACTCCGCATTTATTAAATCCCCAACGTGTATACACTTTCGAATTTATTAAATGAACTCAAGGGAGATATGTCACCAAAAGTGAGATATGCAAATTTTGCAGTTTTGCGGAAATTACAACGGAATTGTCGAGTGATCATGATTGTAATGCAGAAGAAATGATGGTATTTCACAGATTCTCAGTGTCTTGGAGATTTAATGTTTGTTAAATTAGCAATTCGATAGGTTCCTATTACTTTCATGCTGAGCCTCAAGAGTATTTTCTTAAGCGTGATCACATCACAGGCAACCTACCACTGGTTAAGCAAAATCACATAATCAAAGACAATGACTTCATTTAACTTTGAAAGATGTAAATGGTTCCACATCACTATTCAGATTCTAGAAATGAAGTATGAATTTAGTGATCGAATCATAAAATCATGCCGGTGAAAATTGAATTATAAACTTGAAATTTCAGCCAAGAAAGCACGAATAATATCGCAACTTTTTCATGAAGACTTCCATAATAATACAATTCATGAAATTCCCTTGATAATAAGCTTGATTTCCGCTTAGTTAGGATTCTTATTATCAAATATTCATTCCTTTTGATATCCAACTTGTTTCATACTACTTATTTATTTAGGAGAGTTATCTCGGCAGTATATAAATTAGCAAATTTTGACTTTTTTCAAGTGTTCAAATAATTTTTGGACCACGGGAACGCAATCTCCACAAAAAACTGAATCTTTTGATATAAAAATTTTCGCTGTATACAGATACTTTTTTGAGTCGACACTCTACCTACATATCCCTACTCTATGACTGCATCTGTTTATCAATTTTGTACCATCTGCATGCAAATTTGCTTTCAGAAATTCGGCATTGACACATTACGCATTTGATTGTACAAGGCATGGAAATGCAACTACATTGTCAGTTTTACCTGGCCTTGGATGGGATAATTTACGCAACCTTGAAATGTTGAACGTCTTTGAATTTGATTTCTCCAAATGCTTGTTGTCGCTAGATGGGAACTATCTCATTCCAGATAATGTGGAAATTATTCCAAAGATGGCAAGCTCTGTAAGTTGATGTTCGATTTCCTCTATGATTTAAGTAAGCACTGTAATATGCCAATAAAAAGACTTGTCGTGGGAGCGGGCTTTCGTATGGAATAGGAATAGGAATAGGAATAGCAATTTCAGTGTGAGGAATTCCCACAGAAGTGTGAGAATTTCCAGCAGAACTGAATAATATTTTCGCAGCTCTGTTAGCCTATATGTTTTCAGAGTTGTTGCACAAGATTTGCTGAAATATTTTGATGGATGTGATAGGAATATGAGTTTTCACCATTAAAGAAAATTCGTCAGTAAGACTCGGAATGTCCCAAACTAGCTTAAAAGTCTAGAGTGACTGAGCAAGCTAAATGATTGCACAATAGTCTGTTCTGTGTTTATTTATCCTGGCTTTGCCGTGCGGTTGATAAACATGAAGATTGCATGCAGAATACACTCAAGCTTAATGAAAACAATAATACTGAAACAGTAAAGGATGTACAAGCCCACAATTTAGGATGATTGGCCTCAATTAGCTATTTGCTCCAGAGGATTGCTCTCATCTCTGTCATTAATCTTAGACTACGGAGAAAAAAAATGTGACATTATTTACAGTGGGGTTGCTAGCTACCCGAAATATCGGCAATTTTTTGTATTCAGTAAATTGTGATTCATTAGTGAATGCTACATACTTATTCGTTTAGGGCAAGGTTTTCCAAACTTCATACGGGCGCGGGCCGCATTCGGCAAGCAAATAAGTCCACGGACTGCAGTTTATTATTCAACTTTTTCACTATCTTCCCCTTGTAGACGCACCGCAAAACAATTAAGTGTTAAATTATCTTGATATTCATCATGAAAGCATTTGACAAAAGCGCAAATATATTTAGGATAATAATTTCCCCAAATTCATTTATATAAGCATGTTTTATAAGAGTGACACAGATTACTAACAATTAAATGTACTTAGTTACTGCAAGTTGCTGTTAGTTACTTTTAAGTTACTGTTCTTTGGAGGTCAGCTTCTTCGTGTCAACTGAGGTTGGGGTTAAACGAAGACATAGGACGGGAGCTACTGACACTTTCTTCTTAAATTCGCGCACAAAGGCTTAATAGCATGGATTTGTAGACCTTGAAACGCTGAATACAGAAATCAAATTCTTAAGTGTCACAGCCAGTCGCTTTCGGTTATAGGTAGGTTAAAGGATTCCCATTGGAATCCAAAGGTAAAATTCAAGAAATATCTATGGATTGTAAAACACTTGGCAATTTTCGTACATTTTCTTTTGAAGAAAGGAAAATATTTTTTAGAATGCCATGAAATTTGAAACATGATTGAGTTCAGAACTTCAACTTTGATATAAAAGTTGAAGTGAGTCACATGAATCAGTATTTGATGCTTGAGAGCCTCTCTCTACAAAATGAGTAAAATCGCCAAATTAAGTCAAGACATGAAATTTGCTCATTTTGTAGAGAGAGGCTCTAAAGCATCAAATGCTGATTCATGTAAATTTAACTTGAAATGCATAATTTAGAAAAAGACAAATTCAATGCTCAACATAACTCCACAGCAAAACAGCAGTTTCCTGTGGTCCAAAAAATTATTTCAGCAGCTTTTAAAAGCTAAATTTTTGCAAATTTATATATTACCAACATGAAGCCCCTTATAAGTAGCATGAAACAAGTTGGATATCAAAAGGAATGAATATTGAAACTAACGAGTACTGAAAAAAGGATGAGGATTGGAACATCTTAATGCAAATCAAATGCAAGTATAACGGAGCGAAATTATCAATAATGAAATTCAAATTCATGAATTCTTTATGACAGAAGCTATTGTAGAAGTTTCAATTCCAAGAGACCGTTTCTCTTCCTCCCTTTCTAGAGTGCATACTTGTCGAGTAATGGTGACCCATTGTTTTCATTGGATTGAAAGCACACCTTTTTTCTCCATTTGTGGGTCAGAGGCGCTCTGCTCAATTTTATTCTTTGGTTGAGAGCGCTCCATTCAAAGAGTGAAGGAACATCCCTTTACGAGTTTTCTTTTACTTTACAATTGCATTTTTCAAGCCGAAGTACGCAAACAACTTCTTCTTGATGCACATGAATATTGTCAGTGGATACAGAGCCTTGGCCAAGAGGCTTTGAGAGGGACTTCTATCAACTACACCATCACAGTCAAACTTATAGCAGCTTAGCAAGCAGTACAAATCACCAGAAATATGAACTTGAGGTCGTTTGTAGCACTCGTGTGTCTCTGAGTTCTGACTCTACGATACGACGAAAAAACAAGCCGTGAAGTTTTCGATGCGTCTGGCTGACTGCAGCATTGACATTGCTTTTGTTCATCGACACATACTACAGTATTCATTCACACGTCTCGAATAATAATGATAAATGATACTAATCGATTCACTGGCGTTCAACGGCAACCGGCATTGCAGCGTCAGTCTGAGCCGTTGACTCCTGTGATGATGTGCTCTTGTCTTGCGTCGTTTGCTTACTACGTGATGCATCACAATAGGTATCGACGAGTCAGTACCATGGCCCATATTATAGCTTGCCATAAATGGTTGCACAACGTTCATTACATCTTTAGGATCAGATAAGACACAGCTATACATACTTACAGATGTCTGGTACCGTACTTAAAAGGTTAATGTCCGTAGTTCTCACGTTCTCAAATTTGCATGAAACTTCTAAAAGTCAAGGAAGCACGAAGAATGTCTTAGATGCTGAGGGGAGCCATTTCCTTGACATCTTCATATGTCATCTAATTAGTCCTCTGTTTCTCAGCGACACTATTGTGTAATCATTCATATCAGAAATATGACAATTTTTCAACTGCCACTTTAGTTGAAATTATAATTTCTCATAGCTCTGTCCTTTATCATCCATCACCAAGAACCAATATATTTAAAGTGGTTTTAGACCGACATCAAGGTTGTGTCTAATCTTGGGTCTCTTATGAATTGGAATGTTCAACAATTTTTTGTCGATCATTCAACTAAACTTGGGTTGCAATGAAATCATTGAATTGCTTGCATCATTGACTTAATCAATATGCAATCATTGACTTAATAAAAGTATTCAGAATATAATTAAACTATGTCAGCAGGCATAGGCCTACTCCCCCCCGGATAGCCTCTACCCCAGATAGCTGCTGTTAAAACGGATTCACCAGACCTAGCCTACATTCCAGAGTTCCACCGCTCCCCCTTTGAAAATCCTGGCTACGTCCCTGGAGTACAGTGATTGTACAGTATGATAATCTATGGACAATATTCAACTACATGCCCAATTACTTTCTTCTTGAAGTAAATAAATATAACGTGTGATTGAATTACTTGCCTGAACAAGAAATTTATTGCTCTCTGGCTGGAATGCCATTTATTTTGCTCTGCATATGTGGTATCCCTCCATCCATCTATCATGATGATTTAGCTAACATTTTCTTGCTTGCAGATGGAAACCTTCTCAGAAGTGATCGAACACTATGAGAACTATCGCTCCTTTCGGAGTACCTCGATCAATGTAGGAGGCAGTGGTTCCTTTTTTGGTGTTTCTTTTGGCGGATCTTTTTCCTCGGAGCATCAGACGATTCGAACTCAACAAATCAACACAGGATCAATCACTTCCCGAGTGCAAGCGCGTCAGGTTCTGTTTACTGTTCTCGCTGGTCAAGGGATGAAACTGCATCATACATTTCGGGATCGTTTGCTAGATATCGCTTTTCAATTGGATGCAAGTAAGACACAAATAGCTGCTTACTTAGCAGATGTTCTGGTTTTGCATTTTGGAACTCACGTGGTCACCCGGGTTGACGCTGGAGGCATCATTTGGATGACGGACGCAATTAGAACATTACACAGAAAGCTTTCATCCTCCGAAAGATCAGCCATCAGCGCTAGTGCATCGGTAGGCTTTGGCAGTGTATTTGGGTTATCAGCTTCATTTAAACAAGTCACGGAGTACACTGATGTCAAAGGATATGAACGTAATCTGACTGCTCGCAAAATGGGCTCTTACGGCGGCATGCCAGTGAGACCAGGAGAGAATATTACTGACTGGGCAAAATCATTAGCCAGGAATCTTGTGGCAATCGATGTAGACGGAGATCCAATCTATTCTGTGATCAGCAACCTATATCTCGGAGAAACACTACCTTATGAGCTGATTGGAAAAGTCCGCCAGTGTGTGAAAGCAGCGGTCATGCGGTATTACAAAGCCAATGCCGTAGTTGGTTGCATGAGACCCGGGTCTAAGAACTTTGACCCGAAAGCCAACATTCCTCGTGATGATTGCGAGATAGAAAAGTCCAACTACACAATGGGAGGATTTTTCCAGCGATGTTCAGGACCTGGAGATCTATGCAATGGTCATTCAGTGGCTAACATCATGACAGGAAGTTTTGCATGCCCACCTGAATATCGGGAGGTATTTCTCCAGTCTCGTCAATTCAGCAGCAGTAGACGTTGTAGCGGATCATGGTTTTGGAAACATTGTCATACAGATACAGCGTCATATTCCCTTTATTGGTGTGCAGCAACCAAAATGCAAATGCGTCCTCAAAGTGGGTTTTTATTTGGAGGAATTTACACTAAGACTACTGTTAATCCTGTAACAGGAGGGCATTCATGTCCACCGTCATTCCTAGCGTCTTCTTATGGAGCTGGAGATATTTCAGTTTGTCTAAGTCGTGATTTTGAGCTGTCTAGAGATTACACTATGGATTTTGGAGGATTTTTCAGCTGTCATAGTGGCAATCCGTACAATGTTTTACCGAAACAGATTTACAAACTCATGAAAAAGAAGGAACTCCCTGTTGTGACGGTGCGATCAAGTCTACACGCTGCAGGACCAAGTAGCTGGCCCAAGCGATGTCCTTCAGGTTATACTCAACATATGGGATTTATCGACAGTGGATGTGAAATGATGTTTTGCATGAAAGGTCATCTTTTCATCGAAGCTGAGGTTCAAGAAGCCAAAAGACCCCCTTTCATTAAATTACCGCCACACAAGCTACCAAAGCCTCGTTTAAATAAGAAATTGTATTTGGAAGCTGGAGAGTGGCACTATGATCCGAAGCTTGAATCATGGGAGTACAATGATCGCGCAAAATGGCAAGGCGCTGTAGCAGTTTTAGCATCGCTTGCTGGAACTTTGTGCCTTGGAGGCATAATTGCAGCTATTGTGTTGCTGAAAAGAAGAAGAAAAGTGGTGAAATCAAGGGAATATGAAACCCTGTCTGGAGTAAGTACTGAAAACGAAGAAGTAAATATCAGTATGTGAGCCTGCAGTTTTGACAACTATTCCACAACTTTTATGATTGCGCAAGCTTGGATAAACTTGTTCGCTAAAAATTTTGCGACGTTTTAGTGGTAGGAGTATAAACGAAACTACTTTTTGGACAAAAAATACAGTATTGATTATTGTTGAACTAGTAAAACTCAGTTTTCAGTCAGTTTTCATATAAATAAAGATTTCTCACACTTTGAAAACTGATAGAATATTGTTCCACCTTCTTTGTTTCTCTGCTTGATAATATTCAACGTCGAGCCCACAAGACTATCTGTCATAATTACTGCAGTTGCTGAATTCTTCCGGACTTGCATGTTCGCCGTACTGACGAGGCTACATGTATTCGTTTACTCCGTGGGATTCAGTACAATCAAGACCACCCATTACATTCTGTTTGCCCTCCTGTTTCAAATTGCTGTGGCAGATTTCTTCTACCAAGTTTGCGAACGACTCGCCGTAGCAACCCTTTTCCCCTGCAACGTCGATTACAATTAACAATGTTTTTGTTGATTAGTGAGTCTGTGTTTTCTTCGGTCTACATTGCTTCTTTACGAACTCCTTCACAAACGTTGTGTATGTACATACTCCGCCTGACATTTTCTAACTCGCCGTATGATTTGTATTTTATGATTTTCAATGTAACTTGGAAAATATAGGCTACATTACTTACTCACTTAATTGATTGCTAGCATATTCTGACCCCGATATCTTAGAGAGCTGATCTGGTGGGCTACAGAGATGCTACCACAGAAATCGGACACTAAAATAATGAAGGACATGCGTGTTCACGATAACGGCACTTTAATTAATGATGGCGGCTTCCAGTGGCTGACAGTAGGAAGTCGCCGGTAGCTGATTGATCAGTGCACTTTGTAAATATTCACGATTTTTTTTATTTTTATTTCTCTTAACACTCACATGCCTGATATTTATTTTAATTACCCCTTTAAGTATATTTGGGGTCCACATGGACCCCATCTACTAAATATCATTTGAGTGATTTATTTTTCAATTTATTTACATGAACGACTAATTGTCAATCATTTTGACTATTCTATAATTGGAAATACTCAATTCAATATTATTATTTATGTTCCATTGATAATCTAAAGTTGCAATCAGTTAACCAAAAACATGACACGATATTATTATGATTTATTCAAGATCATACATATTGATGATCTAACACAATTCCAGATAACAACTTATATCAGAGATAAAAAGCAATTCACATTGTAACCACTAATTTAGCAGTAGTCAAGTAATTAATTAATTAATGGCAATTCAAACAAAGAAATATTGAGTGTTCTTTGCAGATGTATTGACTGCAGGAAGAATATTTTGTTCTTTGCTTTTGGTCCTTCTTGCGTTCGCACAAATGACAGCGCCCTCGGATTGGTGCTTGGGATGTTATAGGTCTATTCGAGGAAAGGCCGATCACGTTTGACACTTGAGTTTTTTTCGTAAGTTTCATTCCGAGAGCCGTGAGAAACCGTCGTCGCCTGTCAAACCGGCCACGATCCTGGTCTGGAAAAGTCAACGAATATAAAATATAGGCGTTAATAGGCTACAACTTATGTCTAACAAATTGCAAAAGACGACAACGGGCCATCTTCTTGTTTTGAACTTGACTGAATAAGAGGATACCAATTGATCCATTTTATCGGTTCCACATTTGGTTTTGTTATAATCGTCGATAACATTTGGTTTCTTGTTGGCGGTATCAGAACTCGATGGAAAATCATGTTGGCTCGATAGAACGAGCACCACGTTGTTCCGTTTGGCTTTATACGAAACGAGCTGCACATCATCTTCTACTGCGTAGGCAAATTTGCTTGAGTGAAGTTCTCGGTCACGATGTTCCCGTAATTCCTTGGGAATTTCCCGACGATGATGACGCATGCTTTCTAGAAGAGTCATATTTCGAGATAATAAAGATCGTGCATGACTCAACGAGCAAAAATAATTGTCAACAGCTGTTCCCGATCCCGGATCCATCGAGGTCTTTAGATAAATCAAGGACAACATGCTCACCCAACTGAGTAGCTGCATTCCGAAGCTCATCTTTTCCGGTATACATAGATCGGTTCCAGCAGTACCCAGTTTGAGAATCATTCAATGCCCAAAATTTCAATCCGTATTTTGAAGGCTTTGTCGGAATATATTGAATGAACCGGCATCTCCCACGATATGGATACAACTGTTCGTCTACGGTGACACCATATTCACCTGGAAAAAAAACAGCGTTTATTGTTTTCAGTGAAGCCATCCAGAATCAATCTTACAGCAGCCAGCTTATCTGTTCGTAATCGTGCTGCGCGAGTCTCTGGATTGTCAAATCTCAAGCAACGCTGAATTTCTTTAAATCTGCTGAGTGACATAGTGTTACGGAATATTTGTCTTCCATGAACACACTCGATAGTTCATTCAATGATTCACCTTTCGCCCGATAAAGTCCACGTAAGTTGCATAATCCATAAAATGAATATAATTCCTCTTTATTTAGTTCTTTCCAGGAAGTCAATTTCTTTCTGCCGTATCTGTTGGTTTCATATATCACAGTCTCTGTCATTTCACTATCAAACATCAATTCAAACGCAGATATTTCATCAGATAGCCTTGTAGTAGCGTAAGCTGTTACTCCTGGTCGTAAACGCAGTATATTTTTTGAAGATCGTTGTCTAACAGAACGAGGAGGAATTGTACTCCATTGTTGACCATTAGGTGATGTTAGATTTTCACTAGTATTTACGTCTACAGCAATTCGTCGTCGCAGCGGAGGTGGTTCATCATCATTACTAAAATCGGTCGATTCGTCGTCAACAGAAGCAAGATTGTCATGTAAAATGTCGTCGTCTTGATCGTCGCTTGAGTCCGACGAATTAGATATGCCAATGCCATTTTCACTATCCGTTTCAATATCATCAACAAGGTTGGAATTTAGCTGAAACAGTTCGGCAATTGCAACAGATTTTGCAGCACGAGAAGTTGTCATTTTGACGTGTGTGCAGGCGAAGAATACTGAAGACTAACACGAACAATCTCATGAATAATGTGGTAATTGAAATCAATATGCGTGCGCGCTGAACGTACGTAAAAAATACACATCTCTGAGGTACACATATAGAACATATAAGACGTCACTAGACGTGTGACAATATTAGACTCACTAACTTGAATTCAGAAGGTTATTTGTACTACTTCCGGTTATATGAGGCAAGTATCTCACATTGGAATAAATAAAGGTCAAGCTTATAATAAAAAAATTGAATGCAGATCTTATTTATAATGATTTTACTTACAAATCAGGTGGGGACCATATGGACCCCAGAAATACAAAAATGACAAACTTATGATTTCACGGCCATGACTTAGCGATGCCATTTTATTATCTTATGTGATCAAAATTCATTAAAAAATAATAGTTCTCATAGGAACTTAGGCTCTTAGGGACTACAGAAAATCCAAAAAAAATATCGAAAATCGCTTGGGGTCCATGGGGTCCACATGGACCCCAAATTGCTATGATTGTTAGATAAAAGCATTTTGATAAATTAACTTGCAATAAATCGACTTACAAAAATTTATAGCTGTTGCATGTTTCAGTGATTTACTTCTTCCTAAGATAGGAATCGTCACATAGACGAGTGGCTGAAGCTATCACCAACAAACAGTTGCTGTCCATTCTAGCCTCACCAAACAAAGCGAAAAGTCGGATTTCTATGGCTGCTACCACAGAAATTCAGTATTTCGCTTTTGTTTAAGTTAGCAGAACTGTACGGTAGAATTGAAACCTGCTGTTTGTTGATGTCTTTCAATCTACATGTATACCTGCTAAGTTTTGTCACTGATCTGTGTCAAAGCTGCAGAACTAAAGAAAGATCAAATCATTGATGCAAGAGAAGTGACTTTTTTAAAACTAATGTACATTAAGGAACTAGAATAGTCATGGACCTGTGTGAAATACACTGGAGGTCACCATTCATTAGGCACTGTTTCGTTTTATGACTGAGGGCATATCATCGATCTATTTCATTTTAAATCAAATAATTAATGACCATATCCAGATATGCTAGAAAGAAAAATATTCAAAATCTTGCAGAATACTTATATTTTTAAATCAAGGTCATTTATTTGATCCTTCAGAAGGCCAAATTCGAAGATATTTTAACACCTTATTGAATGTTCGCAAAAACTAAATTGCTGAGATACGAATGTCAACTGTGAGGTGCCTCAGCCTAGAGCAAAATGCCAGGAAAGGGCGCAAAAGAAATGAGCTATTTTCATATATTTCCCCTAACTTCTCATTGATTATTTGAAGTTGTATTATGAAAAGATCATTACAAGTTAGATGAAACCTTCTTGTTAGTTCAGTTGGCAGAGCATAGCCCTATCCATTAAAGCCCGACGCTACGCCGGCGGCGGCGGCGCCGATTATCTGTCGGCTCTTAATTAATCAATTTTTTGGGAAAATTACATGAGACTTTAATGAATTCAACTTCGATGACATCATGACTGTCAGTCTGCATCTTTTAATTTTAAGATAAAACACGCACTGCGTAATAGATAGACCACAGAATAGCTACTGAGGAAGATTAATTGTCTCCATAATATGTTGGTCAGTTAAAATGTAATTGCATGATTACAATTACAAATTACTTATCTACAAATGTAATTGATTGCAGCTGCTGTTTACTACTTGACGGAAAATGCTATTGATTAAAATTACCGATTACGGTAAAGTAATGGTAATTGAAATTACAATTATTACAGCACAAGTTTAATCTGCAGTATAGACTATTCTTTAATTTTTTGTAATTCACAGTGAGACTTGCGGAATGGAATTAACAATGGGATTCTACCGAATTGTTTAAATAGTCTAATATAATCTGTTTATGTCATTCAGCCTAAAGTCTTTTCCATTGTGTGAATGTGCCTACGAGGAAAAATATATTATAGAGGCCTATTCATTGTGGAGCGAAAGTCTAAAATACCATCTTTCACAACAGGATAATGAGTCCTATATGTAGAATACTAACATGGGCCTTGATCTAGCCTTTAGAAATAGTGGTTAAAGAATGCGATGTGACCAAATTCGATAGTGACTAGATTCAATTACATAATAAGCTTACTCTACATTAAGCCTACGTCATGTATGCCGCAATGAATGTCTGCCTGCTCCACTGACCGGATAAGAATTCGCAGATTAAGCCATTATTATTATATACATATCCGTGGGCGAATGCCCGCTGCGGGCCCTACTCCAGCAGATCATGATTATCTAAGATGGAGATAATAATAAGAAATAAATAATAATAGGAAGAAATAAGCCATAAATATCGAATAGAGGATTGGAAATTGAAATGCAATGTAGAAATATGGCTCATAAAAAAGAAGTAATTTCTATGTCTTTTCCGAAATATTTGAGTTCCTAACATCATCTTTCTTCTTCATCACATGCATGTATACATTGAGATGGTCAATTTTGATATGGACAATCTTCGGATGGCCATCTTTCGGATGGTCAATCTTCCGCATTTCATAAACACATATTTGAGTTTCACAATTTATTCCTTACACAAATCAATCATGTAAATTAAGAGTGTGTGCGGCACACCGATGCACCGATTCTTTTTCAGTGACCAGTTTTTGGTCTGATGAACCGAAACGTTCGAATTTTGATAAAATTAACATTTCAGTGTACAGTTTTACTTAAAATTAATTAAATCTATCTGCAAATCTTAGTCGCAGCAGATATAGAAGAATGATCTGATTAATTAATAGAATGATCAGGTTTAAGCATGCAATCTGATTAATCCAACTAGACTCAATTCTACTCAATTCTATTTATCAATTCAATCATTTTAAACTTCAAATTTCTAAGTGATGAAATTGACACATTTTGAAAATCAAGGCTATATCATTTAATTGCTGATGCATTTCCTGATGATGAGAAAAAATTGAAAAAAGTGACGAAAATGGATTGTCTAAGTTCATCAGAAATCAGTCTAGAGTCATAAAATCTCATTTCTGGAGACATAAGAATCTCGGAATTTCTTTGTTAATATGCCATAGTCCATCTCATTGTGTCATAGGAATATCATAGTCCGGAATCTCAAGATACATCCAGCGTTCTTCCCGAAAGATTTTTTCGTACGATCTGATCGTGTTGTATTATAACAGAGAGACTATCTAAAGCCAAGTATATGTCTAGATATTGACCCTCATGCACAGTAATTTGTGGATTGCTTCAATTTTTCCTGATGTTTTCAGATATTATATTTTTCATGATTTTGAAAAAGTATCAATGATAAGCTCTTCCTTAGCTTTGCTATATACTGCATGTGCATGTGTTTTTTTAAAAGAAACAATTAAAACCCTGACGTTTCGTCCACCACTGACTTAGTAATTTTTATTCAATGCAACTTCTTGTCATTTGCTGGTCGCGGCTAAGTATGATGAGAGTCACTTGCAAATATTTGCAGAATAAAATTAAAAGACGCCCAATAAATTTTCTGATTTTCCTAATACTTGATGAAATTAACGTTGAATTCTGAACACCGACAACAGAAGATAGATATCCTACCTTCAAGATCGTGACGTTTTCATTAACTATCAGTCTAGAGCGAAAAAGACATTATATTTCGACTATACTTCAGTGCTTCAGTGCAACTTATACAATTTTTGGCGCACCGAAAGGTGCATTTTTGTATCCACAAGTAGCTTTTCAGTACATTCAACCAAATTGGCATTGTAAATTTCAAATGATGTGTAACATTGCAAAATATATACAAATAGTTTCGAAGTTTATATAATCATAGAAATTTAGGTAGTTCCTAAGAGGACTGATGAGCGTTCCCACCGGCAGACCAGGCAAAGTCAACGTTTTTTAATATCAAAATAAACAAATTGACAACCATCATAAAACAAAGAGGAAACGACAATGACATTTTGTCGAACACAAATCTCGACACCAGCGAGTCATATTTTATGTTCGTTGGCAGGACAACCAACCAGCTTTGAATTTCGGGTCCCTTGCTTTCATGTATGCTCTGGTTGGTGGACCATCGCTGTGGAACAACGGACCCTGTGACACCTATTACTCACAACGATCAAAAAACTCTTTTCATGAACAAATTCCAAACTTTTGTGACAAATTCATATGTTTACACAGGATATGTCTGGCACCACGACGCAAATCTTTACAAAATAACCTCTGTTCACAAGAATATTAACAACCTTTTGTGTCCTTTCAACAAAATATTGAAAATGCGAGCAAATACGTAAAATTTTAATTATTTGGGTCGCGAATGCATGAATGCCCATCTTTCGGGGGATAAAGCTATCTGGAAAAGTTGACAACACCACCGGAAAAGGAAAATAGTGAAACTTAATGAACTTTGCTTCTAAAAGCTTTGTGGTATACTGACGTGTGTAAACAATTTAAAACAATATTGATCTTGACATCTAAATACTCAGTGGATCTATCATTATCACCACTGAATCTCCAGGGTTGCCGTGGGTATGGGGATTTTATGGGTATATCCATGGATAGTGGGTATGGGTCCTAAGGTCATCCCAACAGATCCCATGGCGCTTCTATGGAGATTCTGTGGGGATCATCATGAAATATTGTCATTCACTAGAAGCAGTCAGAACTGGCGTTTTATCACACAATACATTCTGATTTTGAATTATCAAAGCAGTCTACCATCTCTACACTTAAATTCTATGAGATATCTATGCTGATTTTTAATCCATAGCACAATGTCAATGATTTGAATGATTAATATGGTAAAATCCAGAAATTTCAGTGTTTTTTTTTTGGAGTGATTCTTGTCTTTTGCATTTTGCAGCCAAGATATAGGTCTGTTGTCAATGTTCAACACACCATTCGATTGGTCTTCGCATGCTCTAACCACATATGTCTATCACATTAAGTTTCATGCAAGATTTTTGACATAAAAATTATTTGAAATTCAAAAACACATAATTTTGCTTGTCCACAAGAAAAATACATCACTTTGGATTGCTGTACAACAAAGAAAAGTAGCATATATTTAAGCGGACTTTGGCTCAAGGAATCCCTAATGCCCTGGAATCAAAGAAATATCAAGAGTTGAGAAATCAAAATAATTGAAATTGGAGCTATTATAGCTGTCCACAACTTTTTCAGTCATTACATCGACGCCGTTTTCGTCATCACATCGATGCCTCCACATGTTGATTGACTGCATTAATTCAAACGAAACTTTACATGTAGAATGCTTACCTTGTCTTAATTGATAATCAAAAGTCGCTTAACAAATGCTCACTGATTTTCTATCATCATTCCTGGAAAATTTCATATTTTCTCTAAAAAAGTGACCACAATTCGTCATCACATCGACGGCTACTTATTGTGATCATCTAACCAGAAGAAATGCTCAATGGATCTAATACTTTTATGATAAATAGCCTGCCATAAGACTTCCATAATGACATAATTGGATTTATCATTCGACCCTTTGACTTTGCTCTCCATCCTTCAAAAATAGCACAAACTGTCATTATATCGACGCCGTCCATATTATGATTTTCAGCGTCGATGTGATGATGGAAACTTAAATTCGCTCTCAATCTTGACATAGCATCCTTGGACGATGCTTGATGTACAAACGACACAAATGTCTTATGAGTCTACCGACTGGAAAAGTAAAGCGCAGATTGCCCTGTTTATACATCTACACCTTGCAAACAGTTCCTGTGTATCAATCGAGCAGTGTTTAAGTTTCCCTCTTTTTATCTTTCAATCAACGAATCGCTTCTTTCAAAGGAGAAAGTGACAAATGAAGGAATCGAATTATTGATCACAAACTCCGGTGCCGACTCTGATGACTTTTTACAGATGATCTAAATAAGGTATCATAGTCGGAGAGTGGCATAACAATATGAGGATAACCGAAAGCACAGGAGAGATACGCAACTGTCATGACAGCTGATATTGAAAACTACATACGAACATTTTATATTGTGGCATTCGACCTTTTAAGTAAGCTACCTAATTTATTTCAATACAATTCATGTAACTGATTTACATGTATATTGTATCAAGGTCGATATTCTTTAAAAAGTCTCACATAGCCTATATACATGTATGTATATAATATATATTCCGTGTCTGTTTTTGGAGAGGCTTAGACCTTTCATGGAAGCAGATGTCTCATCAAGCACACTTAAATTCAAGTCTTTATTGATTCTTTATCATCAAATCATTTTGAAAAATGTTAGCAATTTTGTTGGCAGACCTTCGAATTTTCGATTTTTCCATTCGCTCCTCAATTTACTTTCATGATCTTAATTTTACCGTGTACGCTTGAAGTGATGTAAATATCCTGATTCGTCAGAATTCAGACTTGTATTTACACTTCTCAATGAAAAGTGCTTTTCGGACCCCTCGCGACTAGTTCTGGGTATGACTATCAGTCTGAGAGAAGAAACCATTCTTTAAGGCACGTTTATAGTTTGTGCGAATATTCAACGCACAGTGGAAGTCGACGCGCAGTGAAAATCAGTCGACGCACAGTGATTTGAATTTTAAACATGCATGTTGGTCATTCAGTGCGCGTCGACGGTAGAGGTGTTTATAGTTCGAGGCAGAGCTGAAAGTGTGCATTTACTTCAGTGATGTCGGAAGACGATTTTATTCCTCTTATTTGTGCAAGCGCCGTGGCTACTACCTGTAGTGTTCTCAATAATCGTAGATGGTATGTGAGGCCATTGAACATGAAGAGAGGAGAACACAGCGAAGAGCAATTGGTCCATGACATGCGCATGATGGATGAAGAGAAACATTTCGAATATTTTCGTATATCAAAAAGTGAATTCGACGGACTTTTAGAATTGGTCGAGCCGATGATAGCGCACGGCAATAATCACGCCTTGCCTATCAAGCCTATAATACGACTTGCAGTGACTTTGCGATTTCTTGGAAGTGGCACCTCATATGCTGCTTTGGCCCATGGCTACAGAATTCACAAGAGCACTGTGAGACCTTATGGGTGGTTTTGAAGGAGAAATATTTGTCTTTTCCAAACGAGGAGCAATGGAATGAAATCTCATCTGAATTTTACAAGAAATGGAATTTCCGAATTGCCTTGGAGCAATAGACGGAAAACACATTGCTTTAAAGTGTCCAGCTAATCGTGGCAGTGAATATTATAATTACAAAAACTTTCAATCAATTGTGTTACTGGCCTGCGTCGACGCCAATTATTGTTTTACTGTGATTGATATTGGAGCAACAGGAAGAGAAAGTGATGGTGGAATTTTTGCTCGTTCTCCATTTGGCAAATGCTTTGATAGCAACTCTTCGGTTATCCCCCTCGCTAAAGAAAAAGAATTGCCAAATTCTTCGGAGAAATTGCCGATGGTATTCGTTGCTGATGATGCATTCCCATTGCGAAAGAATTTAATGAAACCTTATCCACGTCAAGGACTGTCAGACCACGAGAAGAAAATTTTTAACTATCGGTTAAGTTGTGCACGTCGAATCTCCGAAAATGCATTCGGAATCATGGCCATGAGATGGCGATTCTTGAGACAAACACTTGAAGTAACCCCGACCACGGTATCTTGATAATAAAGGCAATCGTTGTATTACACAACTTCATGCGGAAATCTGTAATGGCCAATACTACATATGATCGCTACGTCAGACCATCCGATGTTGATCATGAAAGACAAGACGGATTACTGATACATGGTGAGTGGCGCAATGAGCAACAATAACGCCTGTTGGGCAGCAAGGTAGCAGCAATTTCACTACATCAGCGGCGAATGTTCGGAGAGCATTTGCTTCGTATTTCTGCCACCAAGGTGTTGTTCCTTGGCAAGATGCAATAGTGAATCGCGGTAGACTTTCTACAGATCATTTCAGTGGTTCTTTATAATGTACATATTGGATTGATGTTTGAGTCACTGTACATGCAGGCTACTTGCAGCGGGCACATGCATTTTGAATATTTACGTATGTGATGTGTTGCACCAATGTAATAAAATGCTAATTTGCATTTCACCTTTGTTTATTATGTACAATGTACATGTAATTCTGCAATCGAGAATCATTTCGAGGCTCATACATCAATGAAACTCTTTAAATTAAGGCACTCTACGAAATCCCAGTAGGCCTAGGTCTAATGAAATATCTATGAGCTGTAGGTCCTATAGACATCAAAGAAGAAGTTTATTCTAAAATGTATAAATTCATACACTGTACATGTACTTTACATCAAAATCCAAAGACTAGGCCTTAGCTTATAGATATGATATAGCACTGATTATCTTTGTTAAAATCAGTATCGATTGACACCTCCGTGTACAGTGACAACTGTTGAAGTACATGAGCTGACGGTTAGGCCTATATGTAAGGCCTTACGAATCATCGACCGATTGTGACATATAGCCCATGTAACTGACAATACATGTAGTTAATGATTTTTTAATCAATGATATACGCCTAATTAATTCTTCATGTCGCTACTAGGCCTAGCCACTTCATTTATATTGTAATCTAAGGTGTTAGACATGCTTGATGAAATATTGGGTATACACGTACTTTGCTTCTAACCGATAGGTATGTCTAACTTTTTTTTAATAACTTTTTTTCATGCAAACATTAATTCTGCTAGCGAGTGTAGGCCCCACATTTATATTAGTACAAAAGTAAAAAGTCATTTCATCCAATTGAAATTCTATAGTAGGCCTACATACATGTATAGGATGCAAAATGCGCAGAATGCGACAATGAAAACATAGAAAATGTCTAATTTTAGAGAATCACCCATGTAGGCTAACGTAATTGGCACACCATATACGATTCCGAAACTATTCCATTGCCTGTTTCCTGCTGGAAGGTTCTCTCTGCATCGTAGATCGCCTAAAAGTAAAATGATGATATTATTTTATTACAACATCAGAGGTCTGCTATAAGAAAGAAAATTATCAATGTCATATTAAAGAAAACAAGTAATGTGCGCCAACGCGCTCAGCATTTCGATGGCAAGTGACAGGCTATGCGCCCTTCCTTCAAACTAATCACACTTTATTTTCTCAACTTGCATTAATTAGTCTTATCAGTTTGCAACTAGGGCCTACATGTAGATCTACAGGGTGACTCAAAAGTCTTAATCGGGTTTCAAATCAAGATTTCTCAGTAAGTATTAACACTACAAATTTAATGTTTTGTTTATACTGTAGAGGAAGAACCAAAATTTTAGTAGCAGTTCGAAATTGTAAAAAAATCAAGTTAAGGGTCCATCCAAGCTCACTCATATTATGGAGGTCAACAAATTGATCAGATGTCATGAAAGACGTTTTTCACTTACAATTTTTTTCACACTGACTACAGCCAAAAATACTTTATCATGAAATCTGATTGATTGGCCTACAAAATATTTACAAAACTCAATGTACTGTAAGAAAATGTTCATCAAAGCTATCTTCTGAAAGCATATTCCGACTGGTGTTTAACAAATTTAGCGAAGCGGGTAGCATACTGTCCAAGATGCTGAGCGAAGTGGTCGCCCATCCCTTGCTGAGGGTGATGGCTTGCGTGTCAAGGAAGTTTGAGCATAATCCATGACCATCGGTACGGGATGCAGCCAATGAGCTTGATATGACAGGTGAGACTGTTCGACGTGCTTTGAAGCGAACAACTAGCATGAATTCATGTCATATTTCACACGTGCATGAACTGTTACCGGACTACTATGAACCAAGGCTTCAGTTTTGTGAAAAAATTAACCGGTTATGTGATGATCCCGGTTTCATCCACTAACTCTGTTTTTTTGACGAGGCAACCTTTCATTTGAATGATAACATTGACAGTCACAACTGTGTGATTTTTGACGATGAAAATCCACATTTATGTAGGCTAGCGAGTTTCCTCTGAAGTCGAAGGGACTGGTGGTATGGGCGGCCATGTTTTTGCGACCCGATCATTGGACCTTACTTCTTTGAATCAAGTGACCAAAGACTTATCTTGAGGTTTAGAAGGATTTTTTATTCCGGAACTGGTGATTAGGACGATTTTCGACGACGTTTTTTAACAAGATGGCGTTCCGCCTCATTGGGGTCTGAATGTTAGAGAATTTCTCAACATCCAATTCCTTAATCGATGGATTGGACGAAACGGTCCCATTCACTAACCAGCTAGAAGCCCAGATCTGACGCCTCCTGATTATTTTTTGAGGGGTCATATCAAGGAAGTGGTGTATAAGAATAGGCCAACCAACAACACAGAATTACGAGTGACGCTTGCTGAAGCAGTTCAGTCAGCGAAAAAAGTCACGATCAATAAGACTTTTGATAACTTTAAAAAGCGCGTCATTCCTTGTACCGAAGTTAACGGAGGTCACTTCCAGCACTTATTGTGAAAATGCAAGTCTTTCGAAAATTACCAAACTATCAGTCAAGTCAAGGTATTTGTCTGCCTAAATACAGTGAGACACGCGGTACCGGTACATATATAATGATATTAATAAGAATAGTAATGATGATGAATTTAATTGTCCTAGAATTCCGATCAGTAAGCAATCAATTGCGACAAAATATTTGCTTTAGAATGCAGACACAATAACACTCACTTGTTGAATATTCAATTTGGCCTGGGCTTTTATGCTGAAAGGCAGCTTTCGCAGTTGGGCGGACACTGATTTCCCGAACGCATCGTCCTCGTCGTCCACCTTGACGCACTTTTTTCTTCACAAACTGAGATTCTCAGAAAGTTCAGTCTCCAGAACCTTGCCTTTTCTCTTGTTCATGGTAGGCCTACTCTCTTCGCAAACAGTTCGGTCTACTTCGACGACAGGCCTCTCGTTCTGATTTGAAAACTCAGGTAGGTTTGACACATCACCGACCGTCTGAGGGACGTTTGACACATGTCCAGCTGATCTGTTGGTGACAAAGTCTTTTAAAAAACTTAAACTCTCCATCCATATCCATGGCTTGCTTATCTTACGGCCTGCTCCACTTGGTGGCTTCTCCAACTTCTTCCGGTACGTGTCTCGTAGACTTCTCCACCAACTTTTGCATTCATCGGCATCTTTTTGAACGATTTCAGACACTTCCTGCCAAATATTGTTTGCTTGCTCTGTATCATGGTGCTTTTTTAGAGCTTACAGTCCAAATGGTGGGATAGTTCCTGACACAATTTATCAGCACCTCCTGAAAAAGAGTATCACTGGCACTGACGCTACTGACATGATGTTCACGTAACCTACGATGATGACAAACTGACGCGCAGTTTGCAAGTAGAAGTTCAGTTCCATTGAACTTCAAATTTCAACTGTGCGTCAAAATCGATATCACTAGATATCTACGAATTTGAAATTTAAGACGCACACCTGTGCGAACAATCGACGCACAGCTGCGCGAATGCCCATCAAATTATGAACGCACAGCTGTGCATTGTGCATTCGCACAGACTATAGACGCGCCTTTAATGGATAGCTACAAGTTGGCTAAATGGAAGTAATGAATTTTCAGGGTCTGTGGTAGTTGCAAAATATCAATCAGGCCGAAGCCCGGTCCAGGCCCGTCCGACGTACAAGTCTGTGTTCGTGCATGCAAACTGGATGAGACTGGCAAACTGCAGCAAATGTTGAGTTCTTATCAAACTGGATATGGGCACAAGTGAAAATTTAAGACATAGATATCAAAACATTGTATCATAGATGACAATAAAAGTTGAACTGGACTAAAAGCAAATAGCTATTTGCACTGAATACAGGAATAATCAGCAAAATACATATATATATGCAGGGTGAGAGGAAAGTCTCTCCCTGATTTCAAAAGCCTGTTGTTTCAAGATAAATATATTTTTAAGTCCATTCTTCGTCTAATTAATTGGGAATACACCAAAGTTTTACCCCAAAACAAGCATTTTGATGTACTACAATCTATTCAATCGCTCAAGGGATAGAGATTCTTTCGTACAAAATTTAGCGAACGAAATACGAAAATATAAATGAATGAGCTAAAAACTTGCAAACACTCAAGGTTTATGCTGATGTGTAATATGAAGTAATATATTTACTTTGGAAATTATTTCCCAGCAGCGAAACAGGTCTAATGCAAACCAATTTCATTCAAGATGACTAGAAAGTGAAGCTTTCGCATTTCTATAAGGTGAGTTGTTTACCTTCATGAGACCTGAGGAAGGGTTCACTGGACCCCGAAGTCATATTGCTATATTTTGCACTGTTGATTGATGATATTTCAATGGTTTTATTCATTTAAAAGCATCATTTTCACAATAAATTCTGCATGTGATATTTCATTCCAATTGAACTGCAGTAATAATGGTGGACTGCCAAAGATGCTCATCCGACCCCCTCAGGCATCAGAAGGTGTGGACATTTTTTTTATAAATTTTGTAGTGCAACATGCAGACTGAGTTTCTACGTGTCTATGTCGGTGCATAGTATGTGAAATTCACACATTGTTAAAATATCACGCTCGCACATGTACACTGTGTTATTGGAGCTCGAGCTTGTTGCTTTCTCGGTTGAATGACCGGCCTGAATAGAGAACTCGACATAAATCAATAATTAAGATGAAATGTTTCATTATATACGTAGTCATAGTTCTAAGATAGACTGCTCGCAAAGTTTTCATTGTGCATGTTGATAGTGCTGAATTTGAGATTTCCTCTGCTGTTTGTAGAGTAAGCCTGTAGGCCTGCTGTCGATGGAGGTTGATGGGCTTAAAATATTGGACATGTAGCGGTTTCGTAACATAAATTAATGAAGTCAGTCATCATCAGAGACTTTGACGCAAACGGTTAACATCGCAACATTGCCTCCTAATACACCTAATATTGCATCAACGAGTTTGGACTTTTGATAACAGTCTGTTTTCTAAGAAAGCTGAGCGACTGCCAAAAGATAAATACTTTTCAACTACACGCAAAATCAAATCTGTTAGAGGGTAAAATCGCGTTGTCATAGAATAATCCAATGTGATTCCTGATTTAATGTGGTTTACTGATGTGATTGTTCATCAATGGTTTTATCGGAAAACTATATGGGCGGACTGAAATTCATGTAAATCATATTATCCTCCCACACTTACCCCACTCAGAAAATTCCGCCCGCCTGGGTATAGAAGTCGATTCAGCAATATTCTTTTGTCATCTCTATGTCAGAATTCACAAAAGTGGTATTGCATAATACCATTAATGGTATTCCATCCTTCTTCATGATTTGTCCGTGCGTGTTTTCTAGCTTTCTTTGATACTTGAAACTTGATTTTGTCTGAATTTGATAAATAACCAATCTGATTTTCCCCGCTCCATTTACTGGAGTTCATGAAAAATAAGCGATATTTCTACTATTATCAATATAATCTTTACAACTTTACTTATATTTACATTTCCTTGCGCTTGGTTGTCGATTCAAAATAATAATCGTAGAGATGACAGCGTGGACAGTAATAAAACATTTTACGCTGTGATGCCATTTATTGGCACAACCTTGCAACAACTTAAGCGAAGTCTTACTAAAATTTACAATAAATCCGGTATTGATGCTGAAGTAGCTTTTAATATGCCTACTACTAAAGTGAAATCATACTTTGCTTTAAAAAGTGAATCGAACCCTCTGTTAAAGTCTTGCGTTGTATATGAATTCTCATGCCTGGGTGATCCAGGTAACCAAACATACATTGGCAAAGCAAAGCTAAGACTTCAGCAGAGGATTGATGAACATAAAAAACAAACACGGCAGTAAAAGAACACATAAATAACTGTAACTACTGTACTCCGGACATAACTAATCAATTTGTCATCAAATACAAAGGAAGCAATAATTCTGAAATCAGCATTGTAGAAGCAATTATGATAAAATCGAATCAACATAAGATCAATCATACAGCACAGTATGACGGTGTGTCATGCTTACTAAAAATCTTTAATTAGAATCAATGTTATGAAAGAGTGTGCGATTATATCCGCCCATGAATTCCAGAGACTAATGCTATTGTTTAATTGTTTTTGGCTTCAGGTAACAAGTAAATGTTGTTTATTGTGTTGATGTTCTGACATGCCATCATATCGACACTACCATTTGAAGATCGAGGTTCTGCTAGAATAATGAATGATAATGAAAAACTGAACACTAATTACTGATTCCTTACCCTAAGTCGCAACGTACCTGATGAAAACCTCATTTTGCACTTCTCTAGATATCTGAAATGTAAATATGCTACTAACATAATCATATGAGTAGCAAGTTATTTTATAAAAAAATTATAGGATTCGATTCATGTCGTTTCACAGCTGAATGATGACCAACAGAATTAGGCATATTTACTAACACGAGATTAGATATAAAACAGTGCTGTCATTATTCCAGTTCTGTACAGCGCTCTCAAAGTGCTCAACAGGTGTTGACGATGGTTTCATGTCTGAAAAGATGAATCAACTTTTACTTTATATAATGAATTCTCGTGACCTCGAGAACGATGATGAAGGATAATTTGAATGCAAAAATCAAAAATATTGATTAATGAATCAAACTCCAAGATGCATATTAATTCATGCTGATTTATCATCAAGAAGATCACAATTTATTAGCTTTCAATGACTCTCTACACAGACATGACTTATTTGACATTTTTGACTCATAATATATTGACGCATCATTCTACAAAGCTGCTGGAAATTGAAATATCTCCCTTTCATGTGATTTCAGTAAGGCCATTTAATGATCATGTCGCATTTTTGAAATTCATAATCATTTTGCTGTGGAACTAGCACGCACCAGGCTAGGTCAAACTTTCGATTAGATTTAACAAATCAGTTTTATCTGAATAAAACAGTTTTTGTATTAAACCATCGCAAGCATTTAATCGCGTTTTAACCGCAATTTCGACACTCAATCATGATATTACGATTTGATGAAACTGTCTGGTACAAATAAGCCGCTTTATAAAAGCTAAAACTTGTTGAGGTCAAAGATAGGATTTAATAGTAACCAAAGATTTCGATTGAACAACATTCGATATTAAGATCGGCGTTATCGAATATTGTGAACAGAAGTTACAGTGGAAATGTGATCAATCATAAAAATATAAAACGCGTTTTATCAAATGGCTTTGTTTAACAAAACAGACGCTTTATTAAAACCGTTTTAATTAATATAAATATACATGAGCTCAAACATGCGTTTACAGTAATCCGCTTTAATATTGCTGCGATTTAACAAAACGGCTTTATCAAAACGAGCTTGTTGAAGCCGATTTGTCAAATCTAATCAAAAGTTTGACCTGGCTTACTGTATGAAATAGCGGAACATCGATCACTGAGGAACTTAGAAGCAAGTTGTCAGCAAGGAGCACGCCGCTTTTAACTTCATTCAACCTGTTTTGAAAGAGTAAATTCAACTGTCAAATCCTGCTGCAACAGATGATGTCTTCTAAAGATGAACTATTGACAGAGGAAACATTTACAAACTAGTCTCATACCCTTATTTTTATTTATTAGTCTCATACTTGTATTTTTTGATTTTTTCTGCAATACACATGGAGGCAACATTTCAGCTACTGCATGTATTGCATGACTTACAGTGGAGAAGAATTCAGGAATATTCGACTTGAGCCTTTTTGAATAAAGTTGAGTAAATCTAGAAAAATCAGTCGACCGCAACCGTTTAGAGAATACAACGACATTCAAATATTCATCGATTTCAATTCAGTATTCTTCACAAACATTAAGGACAGTAGAAGATCCTAACTGAGCAAATAGGATTATTACATATTTTTTGAGCAATTGTATTGAAAACTTGATAAGAATTAAAAGGAAGAATAAATATTAAGAGCAGGCAAGTTGTTAATGATAAAAACATTCTTTATTATATTCGGACTAAGATGTGGTTGACCCGATTTTTGTTGCCGTCGATCAAACAAGCGATGCGGTACTGATAGTGGCCGAAATGTAAGGAATGGTGAAAAAATATAAAGATGAATGAAATGCAGATGCAGGCTTCTGAAGCAATGCAAATAGTGCATGCAACCGGCTGAAGTAAATTTTCGATAGTTCGATGGGCGATGAATGTTCAGAGGCAATTTTTGAAACAACGTGGACCAGTGGCACGAAAGGAATTGTCACAAAACTTACCACCAGGAAAAACAAACATATATCTCTGGATATGTTGATCATCTCAATGAGATAATTTTTATATCTGTATCCACAAACTTTTTAATATCGAAAATTTATGGAGGAATCATGCTGCATTTATGACTTACGGACCATTTGAACAACTTTCAGCTTGCGGAAATATTTCACGGAAAATAGACAAGTTTTTTTAGAGAAGATCAATGGATAACATGTCAGAAGAAAGTTTGACATTAACAAAATCAATCACATCGATTTACTTGTCAGAATTAATACAGTAGATACTCCATTTGTTTTACATTACACCAGTCCCATGACAAAAGTCAAAATGACGCACGATCAGAAGTGGTGCAAATTGTCGAAGAGCATGCAACGGAGACAAATCAGAAAGCTTTATGACTGTCTGACAAACATTTTCTGACAAACTAATCCAAGATGACTTTTATGGCATGGAAAGACCTAGAAGGTGAAGACAACTACATGCATATTTTCAGTTTGATTTCAGGCAGCAACAGTTACATTTCAGATATCCATCTAATTTCAGACGTCGTTTCACTAAATTTCAATTCAACACTTTTATACACATGCAGGAAATATGTCACTCGGTTTCTGCCGGTCTCATTTCATGGATATTTTGATTGAATGTTTTTGTTTGAAAGTTCTTGTCAAAATATTGAAGTCATTGCTAAATATCAAAGACTGAGATTTCTTTACTCAAGTCGAGCTTTGCTTTGTATTAATGGAGAATTCGTCACACGCCAATGTTTATCTTTTCAAGTGATACATGGTTCGGTTCTTAGACTGATTGGTTGACTCTTCTCCTCCCTGTTTGTCTTGTTCCAAGATTTGAGTAAATTAAATGATTTATGAGATGTTTTGTAAAAATTACAAGGAATAAGCACAAAATAAATTGTAAACTAAGCAATGAAACATTCGGAAAAATGCAAAACATGCCCGTGGTAATAGAAATTATGCCATACTGTTAAAGGGACAAATTAATTGCAAACCTCATGTTTCGGAATGAACACACACAATTTTTTCTTTGGACAAACAACATGCAATTCAGCATAAAATTCATACAAAAATAAAGCTAAAAGCTGTAGAATGATGGCAATATATTTCAAAAAAGGTGCAAGCCTCACATTTTTAAAAAAATCTATTGGAAATTTCACTTCCTGTGTAGTATAATGTATTAATGTAATCAAATATGCATTATTTACTCGACAAAATATTTATGGAGATTTCCCGTGCATTCGTCAAATTACTTAGTGAATCAGGTAAAATTCATACTGAGGTTCTGTATCACGTGCAACTGCAGTTTGCTACATCATCAAATGGCATCTGGTGCTGACATGTAGAGGCACATAGAGAACATAATTGCTTCATATGTACTCTAAAATATGTGAAAAATAGCAAAATCGTAGTATTTTCAATGACTGATTAAACTTTCTCACAAACAAACCAGGTCGGATCAATGATATCAAACCGAAAAATCCATCGTTTTGCATTTTGGACCCTAAAATTTCCTGTATGACCTGGTTAGCGGACCCCTTCTGTGAAATCGACAATGATCGTCTACCGAGATTTTGCACTTCATGCACGGTACTCAAATGCCTTCTAAAAAATGGTCTTGTGTGACTGTTTCTTGGTAGCTGCCAAGGTGTGTTACTAAGAAAAGTGAGGGCACTTCAATATAGCCTATGGGTAATTCCTTACGGGACCCCATTAGCCTAATTGCAGGGCTAGAAGCATACAAACACCTTTTCTTTCAGACGAGCGCTATCGGCTGGTCACCGACAACCATAATCATGCCTTATGGCGTTGGTCTGAAAAAGCGTTTTTTTTGCTTCTAGGCCTATCATCAGGCTAATGGGGTCTCCCTGACAATAAGATAAGGTATGCTATATATACCATTCAAGCAGTCAATTTTTCATGCTGTCGTGCATTTGGATACAAAATCAATTCATTGAACTACATTTGAACTTTCACTTTCAACACACTTCTTCATGATTTATTAGTGAACAATTAGTGAAATTCATTGCAGTATTTTGAATTCAAATGTCATTGAATTACAAATTGATGCACACATTGAATTACAAAATGATTGGATCAATCAATTAATTATTCTAATAATTCTAATTAATTCAACCTACTACCTACTACTTTAACTATTGTGACTTAGTGTTTCTATCCATTCATGCATTGTCGGTCACTTGTTACTGAATCATTTTTTTCAATCATTTACAAATATAAATCCATTGCTGCAGCCCAACGTTTTCAAAAACAATTATATTTTGTCTAATAGTTTTAACCACTTATTGTCAATTATTTTTTATATATCATTGAATCTAATGACTGATGGGAAAATCAAACATCATACTTATTGAATATTGAATATTTCTTCACATTTCATCTCATAATAAGTCACAGCAACACGGCCTTGGTGATTAAAATGATAACCCAAACCGGTGCAAGTTCCATTCAGACTTCACTTCTTGAGGACTTCAGAGACACCTTTGTAACTTTCTTTTCTTCTCTTTCATTTTCCGCTGATCATTATGATCCTTGCCTTTCAATAGAAGGAATATTACATAAATATTGTGATATATCAACTTGGAAGAAAACTGCAGAATTCATTTCACTAAAAATAGTCAGTATAAAGCTGAAATACATTGTAAGTCGGTCCAGCTGGACGACCAGGTGGTCGGTGATAGTTCCCATTCATTAATTTGTCGTTTATTTTGCTTTGGTTATCCTCCAAGTAATGATTGAGCAATGCTCTTCATTAAAGAATGAAAAACATTAAATCATGTTTGCAAGTCATCGGCAATTTTATGATTTTCTTAATTAATCCTTATACTAAATATAACAAAGATAATTGATTAAAAAATCACCGTGTGTGTTGTAATGGCCAACTGGAAAATGTCAAATTACATCAAAGTTTTTATATGACTAAAAAATGCTTGAAAGTCACTTGAATTTTAACATATAAAGTATCTTATTGAATTCACCAGACCCGTGTATGGAAAAATTTCAATTCACGCGAGTAAGCTGATGATTTTGTTTGTGGTGCTGCAGAGTATTTTGTCACGAACTATTTTGTGATTCAAATGTTGATGCCAAAGTGTAATCATAAAATTTCGAGATTTCTATAACAATAATTGAATGCATAAAATGACTTCTCTAAATATCTTAAATAGTGTAGAATTTATTAATTTTTTTGTATCTTAGATTGTGTAGAATTTCACTCACAATTCCAATGATATAGAATCACCAAATTTGTGTGAGTGAAACAGAACTACTGAAATACGAGAAATATCAAATAAAACGTTCAACAATAGCATCAAATTAAAGCTCTATAGAGCTCTATATAGAGCGGTTATTGATCACAGGTTTAATAGTAAAAATAATTATATATTTTATAGTGTATTGATTCGTTCATTTTACTAAGCAGTACGTTCTATGAAAACAGTAACACATCTAAAACCGATGATCAATAGGACCGAGGACCTTCCAGATTTCAATGTTTTTTCACAGTTCGATCGTCACCTGACTTCATAAAGTAACTGAATTTATCTCTTTGCAAATTATATCCTCCTGGTACTATCAACTGACAAGAGGTGCTGGTGAAGGTTGACAATGTCACTTTTCAACTTGTTTTAACTTTAATATGCTCATTTTAATGTAAGAGGAATTTCTCCCGACGACTGGTCGACTGCGTCATGCTACATTTTAAGTCTGCTGGCAGTGATTAACTTCACCATGTAAGTACTCTTCATGTGCTTGATCACTCGGTTTATATTTGGACACGATTAACTGCTGAGAGCCACTCCTATGCAGCCTTGATTAAATCATTGTCACTTTAGCATCTCTAATGCCATGGAAATCTATACTTCTCTTGGATCAGTCTTTTAATCGTTCGTAGTTCGCATTCCATATGAGACATGCTTCAATTTTCTGTCTTATGACCCTCCCGCGACCTTTGCTTCAAACGCTTGTTATTTCCTTTCCAAAACTGGAGTGGCCGTGAGATGGCAATCCATCGGTTCTCCAAGTGGTTCGTCTTCTATTTGGCCCTCAGGCTGCCGCTGAGTCGCATTGACTCGCACACCTGGCGGTCTACACTAATTGGGGATCGGTGGATGGATAATGAAGACGGTTCGTGTTGGCCCGCCGTGCTCCGACTTGTTTCCAGGACCTCCGACTCAGGCCGGGGATTTGAGTGGAGGATTGACGAGGAGCTATTGAAAGGATAAGAGGCGGGAAACAGGTGACTTTAGCAATATATTTCAAGATACAAGTCGATGGAAATTCGATCAGAAAATAAGCTAATCCGAGAAGGAACTGCAGCAAAAGTTCAAATATCATTTAAAAAACAGTCTCCCCTGCTAATTTATTAATGAATAGCAAAGTAAGCTTCAAATAAATACTTCTCAAAAAATGAAGCGAGTAATGCTCGCATGCGGTCTTCTCAAGCTGTACATTGGTGTTATGTGTCTTTTCCCCAAATCTACATGGCTGGTCGGAAATAGAGGGGCAGGTAAATTCGTATAGAAGCTATACAGCTTAAATCTTTAAGTCAATCTAAATCTTGGCAGAGATGTAAGTGCAAACTTAATGAAGCTTCTTAGAAGGTACAGGCCGCGATATCTCAGTATTGCATTTTCAGTTTTAATCTTAAAAAGAATCTCAGTTCTAGATGAAAAGGGGGAAATTAAATAACATGGTAGCTAAGAGTCAACTTCTAAAAATTGCAGTTGCTTTTCCCTGAAATTCTAAGCTATATTAAACTTTCCGGTCGGAAAATGAAAGCCGGAGAGAGTAAGAAAAGCATATATGACCGGAATGAAGTTACAACCCTATCAAACTTTATGCAGTTTGCTTTGATTACACATTAGAAAGGCGGAACGTGGAAAGCTTACATTATGAAAATAATAAGAAGTAACTTGCGATATTTACAATGAAGGAGAACAGTTCCAATGCAGCTTGCGTGACAAATCGCATTCATTTTCTACACAGAATTTGACCTAGGAGCATGAATACCATTACTTGCAATTTAGTATTTGTTATCGCTTCTGTGTAATATGGAGTAAATAAGTACCGGTACCATGTTTTGTCGCTATAGCTTCCTTGGTAATGATCCCATTTAGTGTAAATACATGCATCGTTAATTTTATATTTCTTGTTGTCTCCAAAGTGTGATAAGCTCTGCACGTTCTCAAAGCAAGCGGTGTAGAGTTAAATACGATTGTGACTTTCTACCGGTGTACAGGTCAAGAAGAGCCGGTGAGAGGATTCTTCGCTCCAATGCATTAGCTACTAATTGATTAAGTCTGCTTTGCCATTCATTGATAAAAAGGTTCAGATATTCTCATTATTATTTGGAGTGAAATACACGATAAATGCAATAGTACATGTGGAATAGACGTCAGACAACGCACTTTTGAGCACCACTGGGAATCGTGTGAAGTACATCCAAGTTATTGAGAAGCAAAATGTGGTCATGCTTTTAGAGAGCTTTTTTAAACGTGTGTGAAGTTAGCGGAATCACCCAGTGGAACCACTTTTGTCTTTAAACTTGAATTTTTCAAGCACGACTGCGAATTTGTGAAATCTGAGCCCAGATTCGTAACAGTAGGCTAAAATTGATATAGTGGAAGTCGTTTTGGATAAAATCATGCTGTAATAATGAATGGTTCCGTTGTTTGGTTCCACCAACTTCACACACGTCTTCTTTAAACATGCTCAGTGAGTTCCGATCGATTGTTTATCGGCTGAATTTTCGGTTTGTAGATTAGCCAGGTTGTCACCTTGGTGGTTGTTGCAAGTCGAAAGTTAAGTGGATGTCGCAGCAATATTGTCATGATGCCTATGTGGCAGTAATGTTTTTTCTGACAATGCTTGATACTCAGACGACCTATTATAATTTATTGACTAATTTTTCTCCAGATAAACATATGCAATGCCAGCTGAACCCTGTGAAGGATATAAGAGGTGCATTCTTAATTGCCTGAGGTGAAATCGGAAAAATGATCGTAGCAAGGTTGTCTAGGTTCGGACATTGAAATAAGTTCGCTGACAATGCATCATAAAATCTAAGTTTAGAAAAGTCGCTATTTTATCCATACAAATAGCAGTAAAAAATCTGATATTCTTTATTGATTTCCCCTATATTTCTATATTTTGAAAATACACCTAATCATTCGGGAATTAATATTATTCGTGTGCAATCTAAACTAATTATTAAACATCAGTAAATCCATGCAGAAAAACATTAGCAAACTACTGTACATGTAATATTTGAATATTTAATGTCTAAAATTGGAGATCATTGACTGGAATAAATGAAATGATTATTAATCTAAAAGCATATTCACTGCAATTTCACTGATCCCGACTCGTCCAACATCATGCAATTGACCGACTGAATTCATATGCCTACTTCATCTGGGGGAGTTTGAAAGAATTCTGTATTTAACAAAATCAATAATGAAGCAGAACTGCAAAATGTGGTAAATGCAGCGAATGAAAATTGCACGCGATTCAAATTTCCAAGCCTGTTTATGACACGCGCAATTGTAGAAGAACTAAGTTAATTTATATATGCGATCGAAGCTTTTATTCATGTCTAATTACACAGTATGGCTTAAATAGTAGTGATATGTGAATTTCCATTGATCAGTGGAATTAAATTGGTTCCTTGATGATGGAAATACAGAATAGAAATACATGTCATTTCTTTTTTAAAACAGTGAGATTACATGATTAAAGCAACAGATTATTGGAACATTTCTCGTTAGGAATGCAGTGCAAGAAAATAAAATCAGCAATCCGCTGTTTTATTCCACGAGGCCTCCTATCGCACGTTTGCAATATTAGAGCATGTGAAGATCAGACATCATCATTGTCACTCATGTTTGTTTTTTTATTGTCATATGTCTCTAACATCGACTTTAACTAACCGAAGAGAGTCATCATGAGGCCTCGTGGAAACAAACAAATCAACAGAAAGTTGATTTTATTTTTTTGCGCCGCAATTACATAATCGTATCTTCTTAAACATTGCAAGATGTGAACTTGACATGAAGTTTATATGTAAAAGTGGATTGCTTTGTTAATATATGATTTTTCATATCTGATGGCTGCTAATTAACGATGATAATGTATCGTACTGACGCACTGAAGCTATCCCCGATGTAATCTAACAATTATTTGATGAAGTTTCATAATTGACATTCATGTAGATTTATGAAATGTATAAAGTGTCATATCCAGTTCACGAAGTGTGATTTAACTCACTATTATTACTACTCCAAATCATCGTAGCTATCACCCTTCTTCTGAGTATCTTCACGTCACATGTTGACCAGATAGATTTTTAGTCAGATGTCCTCAAGAAATATGTTAGGAATCTCAATCTAATTTGACATAATTAATTGAAAGACGAATATCGCAAAACAGTCGAATGATGATGTTATAGACAGGATTCCAGATGTCATGTAGGATTTCAAATTATGGAAAATGAAATATTATCATTTTTGATTGATGTAGAGGTTTCTCAATTCAACAGATGTTAGAACTTTCATTGTCACTGAAGAATTTTCGTATCAACAGTGCTGACCATTTTCAAAGCACTGGCCTTATTGGTTAACTTCATAAAAAATTGGAGCCATTACAAAATGGTAGAAAATTGTTTTCTTACCACACACCAATGTTGAGTCGCAAAAAGAAAACTTTCCGTTATCTGTGGCCACGCTTGTTCTCTAATAGTCCGGCAGCCAGAGCGAGTTTCTGCAGGGAACGAGGCCGAAAGTGAGACTTTCACAGAATGATGTGCACCCTATGCCTACTACGAATCGGCACGTCTGCCGAGTTCTAGTGAGTTCCTCTTCTTGTCAGACAGAATCAAAGAAAAACACATGTAAATCCAATGGGACGCAGATTGCAGTTTTTGACTAAAACGAATTTTTTATGTTTTCTCTGATTAAACGAAAAGTCCTAAGCCGAGAGTCATAATTTTTGGCATGAAATGTCTTCAGGTCATTTCCTATGATGTGCATGAGCTATTATCATGCATCTGATCGGCAATGTATGTGAGAATTTGGTTGAATGTGGATAAAGTTGCTCAAAACGTCTGTGTTTGCCGACAGTAAGAGGCTCGCCAAATCTAAATGTGATTAGCTTTATAGACAGGGGAGCATGAAACTGAAAGGAAATGACCTGAAGACATTTCATGCCAAAAATTATGACTCTGGGCTTGGTACTTTTCGTTTAATCAGAGAAAACATAAAAAATTCGTTTTAGTCAAAAACTGCAATCTGCGTCCCATTGGATCTACATGTGTTTTTCTTTGATTCTGTCTGACAAGAAGAGGAACTCACTAGAACTCGGCAGACGTGCCGATTCGTAGTAGGCATAGGATGCACATCATTCTGTGAAAGTTTCACTTTCGGCCTCGTTCCCTGCAGAAACTCGCTCTGGCTGCCGGACTATAAGCAGAAAACACCAAGAATGAGAGGTACAGCAACGGAACATGCGCTATAAGAGGCGTTGGCATTAATCATTAAAAGACAATAGAATCATGATAGAATAATAATCGATAGAAAAATTTTACAGTCCCGACAAGACGCACTTTTTCATATCCATAAATCTAGTGGCCTTTTATAGCACATTTCCCGTTGTTGTACTTCTCATTCTTGGTGTATTCTACTTAGACAACAAGCGTGGTCGCAAATAGCCGAAGTTTTTTCTTATTGCGATTCGTCTTTGGTATTGCACCAGTCAAAGGAATGCATATCAATGTCTAGTAACAATGGCAACTGCTTCAAGGCGACCTCGGAGACTCAATAACTCAATGTCTCTGTCAAAATGCATTTTCGACGTCGTCAAATGCCAGAGGCATTGAGCTGTGTTATGTCTTGTAATTAATATTGTGAATCTTATTCGACCATAATTCATTAAGTAGTCAAAATGTTTTCATGAAAGTATGCATCCTATTATTTCAGTCATATAAGATAAGCTAATAAGCATGCTTCTGTAGGACATAGTGCTTCTTGAATATTGAATAAGAATTGAATTGAATTATGAGAGAATTGAGTCGCATTATAAGTTTCAGTGTTTTATGCATTGTAAAATTAGCAATAACCTTAGATATTAGTGCCATTTTCATATTAACATTTTTCAGTGTTTTAACAGTAGAAATCCGACACTTCAACTATATTTCAGAAGTGGAACGGATATGTGTATCAAAAACAGTATTGCGTCGTTGACACGCGCTACCATACAATGGTGCCTAAATAAACGGCGTCCTATGGCTGACAATGGCAAAGTACTGATATCTATTCATTTTACTTTGTGAAGATTGCCCATCATTTTACTTTCAATTTAATCCCATCCCGTCCGGGCCACAACGAAGCTCGGCCTACATTATTGTGATTGTCGAGGAATTTTATCTGCGTAAATCTGATAATTAAATAAGTGCATGGTGACTGGTTATCAAACATGGAGATGCTACATAATAGGACATTATGTTATACAAACAAGGACATTTTGATATCTTGATAATAGATCCCTTACTTATTCATGACATAGCTGTGCTTTTGTAGCACAAATCTGATTTGACTCAATTTTCGTGGGACTTAGCGTTGGATTAACGTTAGTGATTATCCTTAAAAATTTCTTTGGAAGCCCATCTGGTAGTTAAATATGATTTACCGGTACAAGTTACGTCTACTAAAATGTTGAACACATTAGTCTGGATTACACCAGCTTCGATTTCTTTGGTGTTTTTAAATTAGATTAGCTGTTGTTTTCCTTATATTCAATGAAAGAACATTGTGGCAAATCTGCACATTGTGTCATGTACTTCTATTTAGTTTTGGACTGAGAAAATTTCAGACTGCAATATGCATGTATTACAGTTGCATCATGGAAATTTACTTCTAGATGCCTTCATTTTCAGGAGTAGGCCTCGAGCAGAAGTTGCAAACTGTCTTTCAAGATTACCTTCTGTTATCTCGGATTCAGAGAGTGAAATAGCTTTTCGATAATTATGACCGCATGAGACTTCCACATACCACGTATTCACGTAGATTTTTTCAGAAAATTGTGCTTGCTTGAATAAGAAGAGATTCTCCCGCAAATCGTTCTTTTCACTGAGAAACTTTTCTCTGCATTATATTTCTCATGACGAAAAAATGAATCTTGGCGATCGATTGGTTGTTCCCAATGAATCAATGAATTTTTGAAGCTTGCGATTTTTATACGCAACCTTTCAATTATTGCATGCAGGCAAGAAAACGTGTTTCAATGTTATATCCATCATAAATACACACTCATTCAAGAGCCTACGAGTGATCAAAGAAGCTCAATGCCAGACTCAAGATATACAATTGGTATGTTGATGTCGTAACATTCAAACCAAGGATCAAAACAGACAGAAATGTTTTTCAGCTGACTGCACAGCCTGTATATGACTGATCAAGATGATGACCAATTTAATGTATGTTTTAGAAAGTCTAAAACAAGGGAAACATGTCAAAAACATATGCCAAGCCAGACTTCGGTTCGATTCTTGGGTTCAGGCGAGTGCGTTGGGGGGGATGGGGAGGGTGGAGAAAACAAGGGTGTTGATGTCTATTAATGACTTTATTGTTGTCCTTCTCTTTAGATATTCAATATTCCGCGGTAGACCTTTGTTGTAGATCTACTGTGTGACGTAGTCGAATGACATGCTGATATGCTGTCTCGCTATAAAATGAATGCTGGTAGTATTCTGTCAACAATAGTAGGACAACATGCTGTCAATATCACTTGGAGATGACTTCTGCCTTCTCTCGTATTCCTTATGTGCCGTCGCCTGTTCTAGTGAAAAGGTACGTGCTCTTCTCCACCGCGGACTTCGGTGCGAGTCCTGGGTCAGACGAGTGCGGACGGGGAATGAAGGGTGTTGGTGTCTTTTGTTGATTCAATAGTTGTCACTCTTTATGTCAAAAATAATTAATGATTGGCCTATTTAAAGATATTTGATAATTAATTAACAATTTTAACTATCAAAGCCTCATGTTCAAACCATCAACAACAGAAAATTTTTCTTTTTTCAAAAATTAGACTTTAAATAACTAAAACCATGATATTCACACATGATATTCAGATCACACAATTTAATTAGAAAAATCGTCATTGGTTGATAATCATAACTTGAATGCATTTGATTGCGATGTCATTTAAATACTGCAAACAAGACTTCAATCAATGGCTAAGAGATTTCTAACACATTTGAACAAAATTGAACAACACATAATCTGTAGAATTGTCTCTTTATGTATCAAATAATAATCTCAGTCGTCATTAGACAGTAATTGTATCAAATTTCTGTAGTTGGTTAATTCTTGTAGTGCGATTTCTGAATGTCGCATGCCATTCATGCTTAGCTCGTTCAAGTAGAACTGAGAGAAACCACAAATTGTTAATCGATTGGAACTGAAGTTGACGACGAAAATGAAGGCATTCCGAGTTAAGTATCATCGAGATTTCGAAACTTAACAAAGATATTTAAAGTTGAAATTAAATATCTTCAAGTTTCTTCAGATATTATTAAAACGGCGAAAATCGCTACAGTCGTTGAGTAATTAGTTAAACAATCATTTATGAAGTCAGAGAAGAAAAATAACTAAAGGTTTTGGAACTTTGAAACTCATTAGGAAGTAGGCATATAAGTGGTCGTTCAGATCGAATTGTTCAGCAATCAAGAAAAACTGACGTTTAGATAAGCAGACATTTCTTTACGCAAGTCAATAAGAAATTCTTGAAACTTTACGTTATGTACGACCTATTATTTCACTTTGTGATTCAAAATTAAAGTTTTGTTTAAAATGTTTCAAATGCCATAGATTTCCATCAGTCAATGTATTTCTCGATGCCCGGTAAAATGATTCAACAAAAACTATGGTGCGCTGGTTTAACCCACTAAGGACCCAGCTATTCTTAAAAACTTAGTTTTATTCAAAATATTTCAAATGCATCTAGCGAGCTTTCTAGGCATTGTACGAAGTTGGGAATGATGCCATTAGAATGGCGTCGATATCTTCTTTCTTTTGCTCACAAATTTATGCCGCTGAGTGGAGGTGACCAAAAACGTCAGGTTGAAATGGTGTGGAAACGATGCATCGAACATTAATGGGTTTGACCAATCACAGCAGCATCTTGATTGGTGATTTATCTCTGACTGGGCACCACTAGTCGAATGTTAATAAAGATGGAGAAAGGCCATCAACTTTTTATCAACCGCAGAAAATCTCGTTTAAGAGTACCTTTCCTGATTTCCCTGGAAAATCTGAGTTACGTAGGTAATCTTAGGTTTGACCTTTGATGAACCTTTCAAATGGAAGCGTCATTTCTGTCAAAATTCTGCCACTGAGAGGTGATCCAATTTATTATAATCCTCAACATATAGAAATTCACCAAGCTGCAACTTTATCTTTCCAAAGTCAAAGTGTGCTGATAACATTTCCGAAATGCACCCAGTTCGGAAAACAGTATAATTACATGTAGGATAATAAATCCATTTCAAAAAGTGAGGGCAATGAGATTTATTGACATCGATAAATTGATCGTAATCAGAAACTAAAAATGGCAGCACCCCATCAATAGCCATAGAAATTGCTTATAGAGTTATTCTCTATTTTTTTGCATTTTTATTACATTTGTGGTGAAGCCTGTATAAGAATTATACCAAACATTCACTTAGGGTGTGATGTTTTCCCTACAATGGTGAGTGTTGACGGCATTTCAGGTCAAATAGTCAATCAACTAACCTCGCAATCACTACAAATCAATCAATCAATTAATTTTTGATAACGTATATATTGATATAGAATAGTTATTGTGCACATGTTAATTTCAAAGTTTTCTGACGTATGGATGGAAGGAATGCAATCCAAATGTCCTTGCCATTTGGTCACTTGTCATTGCTGATGATTATTAAAGCCATATCTACCTTCATGATTGTTTTCTGATGCACCATAGTCCGGCAGCCAGATCGAGTTTCTGCAGGGAACGAGGCCGAAAGTGAGACTTTCACAGAATGATGTACACCCTATGCCTACTACGAATCGGCACGTCTGCCGAGTTCTGGTGAGTTCCTCTTCTTGTCAGACACGATCAAAGAAAAACACATATATATCCAATGGGACGCAGATTGCAGTTTTTGACTAAAACGAATTTTTGTATGTTTTCTCTGATTAAACGAAAAGTCCTAAGCCGAGAGTCATAATTTTTGGCATGGAATGTCTTCAGGTCATTTCCTATGATGTGCATGTCCTTTTATCATGCATCTGATCGGCAATGAATGTGACAATGTGGTTGAATGTGGATAAAGTTGCTCAAAATGTTTGTGTCTGCCGACATTAAAAGGCTCGCCAAATCTAAATGCGCCTAGCTATACAGACAGGGGTGCATGAAAAAGAAAGGAAATGACTTGAAGACTTTCCATGCCAAAAATTATGACTCTCGGCTTAGGACTTTTCGTTTAATCAGAGAAAACATAGAAAATTTCATTTTAGCCGAAAACTGCAATCTGCGTCCCATTGGATTTACATGTGTTTTCTTTGATCGTGTCTGACAAGAAGAGGAACTCACTAGATCTCGGCAGACGTGCCGATTCGTAGTAGGCATAGGATGTACATCATTTTGTGAAAGTCTCACTTTCGGCCTCGTTCCCTGCAGAAACTCGCTCTGGCTGCCGGACTACCAGCCCAGTGAATTGATATTAATGTGACGATGCATTCTACTGCATGTGGGCCTACTATGGATATTAAGACCGTATACTACAGATGACTAGACATCCGATCTAGGCCTGAAATTAAGCAAAGGACCCGTTGGTGTCTATATCCCGTTTGGAATATGACAAAAATGGCCGTTATAGTAGGCCCATGCCATCATCTAGCTCCTTCTGTTCATGTAGTCTGCGCATCTGTATTAACACACCTCATCGTCCAGCAAACAGAATTACTCATAAGCCCATTTTGTTTTGCTTGCAAGTTATGTGAATTGTGCCACCGATTTGAATAGACCAATTCATGATATTAAATTTATAACTTCAATGCCCAGTACTCGACATTACTGGTATAAATTGCGAACACAATCGCTATTCTATTGGTAATTCTCAAAAAATCAAAAAAATTTTATTGTAACTTCGATAACCGAATTCGACCCAAGCCCAGTTCCGAAAGTCCCCTATATGTCCACTCTGTGCAATCATTCTGATTTTCACAGATTTTAATTTTCTAAAGCAACAACTCAGAGACTTTGTGGTGATGTCATTTCTCTCTGGGATGTTTCTTTGTTTTTCTTGACTTGTAATTCTATCCAGAGATTCTGAAACTTTGTCGCAATCGGACAAGACACTGGCGACGTGATGTTCCTATTCTGTTCGCGGTGATAGAACTCGACAGACGGAAGAAACAAATAGAGAAAAGTAAGAGTGGGAGGTAGCTGTGAAACTCTTGATAAAGACTTGAAGACAACGCGGGGCAAGCAAAGTTGCGTTTTTCCTTCAGCCCCTCGTCTCGAACTTATCTCTTCTCTGAGTCTTGTTTGCCCAGAGCGATCGTTTTTCTCCATCTCGAAATCGTTCGAGCCCACTACCTCATAACGAGTCATGTTGAGATCGCTTTATTGTTGACATTCGTCTTATTGGCATCACTTATTGGCTTGTCGGAGGAAATGAATTGTACTTCGCATTAGGACCAACATCTCTCCCGAGCCCATTGTCAATAAGAAGACAGTGAAATCTGTTCGTATCAATTTCTAAGCCGACTGCTTTGCTTGATGAGAGATAGGAGAGACAAAAAGAGCGAGAGAAGGAGAGAAATGGAAAAAAGGAGAAGAGAGTTTGATGGTGATGCAAAAAAACCACTGAGTCACCTGAACAGACTGCTGTAGTTTATGAATGGACAAGTATAATTCCAATATTATTTGTTTAGAACAGAAAGATGCCTTCAGACTTCATCAGTTCTATATCCTACAATGACAGTGAACGTGTGTTTGGTCTTCAGAGTATGTGGGAAATAAAATTATGCGAAAAAATGCCCAGTGATTGATTGTTTTGACTAATTCAGCATTCAGAATCATATTTTACGCTCTTTCCAATGAGATAAATACGAAAATATTTCATCGGCGGGTTTTCGAGATAATCGACAATATCGATTTTATCGATCCTCGGATTTTATCGACATGCATTTCTGCTCAATAGCTACAAAAAAGCCCATTGATGGTTTTGTCTGATACTTGATCAGAATTTTACGCTCTTTCCAATGAGATGAAAAAAATTTTTACATCTACGGATTTTTATCTAGTTGATTGATTCGATTAACATTTTTTCAGAAAAATGATTTTAAATTTGCTTTAATTGATTTCAATCAATGGTGCAGAAAACAAAACATTGTGCTTCATTCACTCATTATCTTGACCAAATTTCTTATAAATACCTTGAGTTGTATACGGAGACTGTATCTTATAAAAGCTACTCGACAAAGATGCGGGTAGAGCTGTTGAAGAAGCTGACTCAGAAGAGGCGATGGTTCCCCGAAGCTCAGTATTTGCGACGATCAAGCTATAAGTTGTATCAAAAAAGGAGCGACAGCCTTAGAAGAGAAACAGTGAGATGTTGCATAAAAGGCCACAGCAGAGAGAATTTCCGACTTAAGAAAGCGTGGAAAAGAAGGGACGAGTGTCCTCCGGCTCAGTTGCGGAGAGTCTAGATGGCTAGGAAAGTTCCGCCAAAGGATTGGCGGAACCGACAATCATTGTAAGTGATGCAAGCAAACTTCGGAATCCATCGATCATCTGATGGAAGGCTGCAAGAATTCGGAAAGGAAATTCAGCCTACGGTGCGGAAAGACATCGGAAATAACCATCTTCATGCCAAAAACTTCGTGTGGGAGGGTTTTCGCCTCGTTTCTTGACTTAAGTCTTTTTGTATGTACCTGGCATCCTTTCTTGCGGGAAATTAAAAAAAATAAAAAATAAAAGGTATTTATCTAACTTTACGGTTGATAAAAAGTTGATGGCCTTTCTCCTTCTTCATCAACATTCGATTAGTGACTGCTCAGTCACCACCGCACAGCAGCATAAATTTGTGAGCAAAGGAAAGAAGATTTCGACGCAATTCTGACGGCACCATTCTCAATCTCGTACAGTGCACAGAACGCTCGCTAGATGCATTTGAAATATTTTGAAAAAAATTAGTTTTTAAGAATAGCTGGGTCCTTAGTGGGCTAAACCAGTTCACCATAGCTTTTGTTGAAAGTCTTCATAATCAATTTCCCGGGCACAGAGAAATAGATCTTGTAATTGCATTACAGTGTAGACAAATCTTGATGCTGCTTGCTCATTGCAAGGTCCAAGTCCTGACTGATTCACTTCACAAAAATCGGGTACGTGACGCACCTACGCAAATTCTGATCTAAAACCAATGATCTTGATAATAGATATTTCTTTATCTTTCAAACGGTGATGTCGATCAAATCCACTGATCGATAAAATCGATGTAATCGATTATCTATAAAACCCGTCAATGAAATTTTCTAATTTTAGTCTTATTGGAAAGAGTGTGAACTTCTGAACAGAGTCAGCCAAATTATCAATGAGCATTTTTTCGCTTAATTTTGTTTCCCACACACCGTGTCCTGCGATTCATTGATGCTACTCGAAATGGCCCAATAGTTTATGACAGCTAGAACAAGCTGAAAAACTGCACAACATGCTGCTCTTCGTTTGCTCATCTTGACTTTGTCATGAGGGATGTAGATTTGAATAATGTGCTTGTTGTGTGCCGAATTTTCTGTTGAATTTTTACACGCATCTTCTATTCACTTACGCACTTTGATTACATGGGTATTTTAAGTGAACAGTTGAAATAAATGGACGCTATCAGACAATTCATAAAAGATAATTCAAATGTTGATCAACTGATCACCGCCTTAATTGCCTATCGCTTTTCACAATTTCAAATAAACTAGAGAGCCGTTCTCTCATTAGTAATAGCATCTTGACCATCAATCATGCAGTGTAGGAGGTTTGCTAACCGTTTATCTCTGGCGTGGGGCGGACATTTATTTCCGTTACTGCTCTTCTCGTTGCTTTAGGTCCGTGGGAATGGTCGTAGTGGTCATTAGCCGATTTACTTTTATCCGGAGTAAGCAGATATTTGAAAAGGATCTTGACGCTTGCGTTGCATCACTAACAGGCGACGTGCGAATTTGCCCCTCGAGAGATCCAGCCAGTGTTTGAATCGTTTTGCGGGGCGCTGATTGACACTTGCATAGACTGTTTCATCCTTTCCACATATCCAATGAAGTTGAGATCAGGGAGCGTAGGAAGACGCGTGAAAGGCGTTGGATCGTGTTGAATGGGAAGACAGTGGTGACGGCCAAGAGTCAACTTGTAATTACGCAAATCTGGCTAATGGGGAGCGTGCATAAGTATGCGTTCTAGAATTCCGACGACCGACAGCAAGACTTTTAGTCAATTGAAGCAAATTGGACTGTTGGCTTAATAAGTCTTCATATTGGTTAGTGAAGGGTCGAGGGCGTTACAATTGGTGCACTTCAGTAATCTGCAGTACCTCTCAATGTCTTTGGCCACACATTGACCCTCTTCACAAGCTGTACAGACAGCCTTTGACTACCGCTCATAGTCGGGACCTTTGGCGGCTCTTTTTTAAATGGTAAATGATCATCAAATGCCTATGTTTACCGACATGAGTGTATTATGATTTGATGAAGCAGTCGGACAACATTTGATGAATTAGGAGGAGGAGATCACTATCTACCTAAAACTTGACCACCAGTACTTTGCAGGAGAAGCACCGGTTGAATTTGTATGACTGCCAGAGCGAAATCGCAAGCGAAATCGCAGGAGACTTAACTAGGCGAGTGGTTGATTTGACCTAAATGACATTCAACAGCGGTGTATTTGAAGGCAGGTCAGTGTAAATGAATGAAATGCAGAGATTTGTGAATCAGAGGTGAGAGTAGACCGGTTTGTAGACTTGGCCGGGAACAAGCCAGGCCTGGATAATATCAGGATCTCGGATTTAAGATTAAGATCATAACTTAAATACATTAATTGATAAAAAAATAATTTGCGGCTTCATTCCACTTTGCGGGAACCCACATGGTGAAAACCCACGCAGCGGAAATCAACTTGGCGGTGCAGAGTCGCATGCGTTCATAATGCAGTGCAGAGTAAACTGCCGAAACAGAATGGCCGCTAAGTGGACTTCCGCTCCGTGGGCTTCCGCTAATTGGGTTCCCGCTAAATAGGATGACACCACTGGCACCTTAATTTACTTTCAAAAATTTCACAATTAATTTTAATTGATTGTGCTAACAAGCATATAATCGATATAAAATGCATCAAACTTTCACACACCTAATTATTAATAATTTGATGCTTTAACCATATAGCGAATTTGTCATGCTTTAACATCCAAACGTTGGAGAGCATAAACCCTTTGCTGCAGACAAAAGCACGTTGTTTCTGCAGAGTATACTTTATTTCACGAAATTCTTTATTTTATATTGATGATTGATGCTTTTTAACATATCAAGCTAATGATTTCGATGTCTCAATTTTGTCGGAGAAAAATATGAATATCGACCTTCAGATAAGTTCCAATGATAAATAGACGTGATGACTTGCAAGTTGCAACATCGAAACCTCCTTTGCTGAAAAAACTCAATCTGTTGACAGCAAGAAGTAATCAAGATTCGCAAAGTATCAACATTTCTCCATTTAATGTGAAAAGAGTTTATACAGAATTTGTATTTGAAGAATTATCTATTATTTCACAAATAACCGATGAAAAACCGAAATTTTTAGAGTGAGGAGATGAAATCTCTTTGCTGGACATTTGAACAAACTTAAGCGAATTATCAATTATTTGTTGAATGAAATTTCTTCATCAATCAATAATTTACCTCGACAATTTTTTGAAACCTCGAATAAAAAGTCATGCAAACTGTATAATGGTCGGAGATTGTGTCTGATATTATATGTGAATTTTCTGAGCACAAAAACCTTGGCAAAACGGGAAGAAGTTTAGAAGAGTTGATGAAAAATTAGTATTAGTGCACAGTGTCAATTGAAAACCACAAAATATTAATAATAAATAAAATGATTATAACATATATAAATGTATAAAGTAAAGCAAAATAATCTAATAAATAGAATAAAGGAATTTTGATACAAGTATTGATATGTTGAGAAGAAATTTCTGTGAAAATGATATAACTAAGTAGGGGACCTAAGCGACATTATACTCCTTACTGGACAATTTCTCTATGAACTTTTGTGTAAATGGGTTTTCATGTAATGACTTTCAACCTTTCATCAACCTCTAGATGCCACTGAAAATTGTTGCTATAATTTTACATTTTTCACTCTAACACTTGATAATATAAAAAAGCGTGAATTTTACCTTTGAATCATCATAATTTAAATCATTCTTGCTTGTAAGTAAGTTAGGTAATAAAGTTTGCAATGATTAGCAAGTTATTTTGGATATTTTATTCAATTACTGAAATTGAAATTGCTGTACATCTTTTACATGTACTTTTAGAAGGTGATTCTGCTACTAAAACATAACATAAATTCAACATAACATATGAACTTCCAAACATAAATTCAAAGCGCATATAGGGCCTACAGAAGCTCTCTCATGTGCATTGTCATCTTATGCTTCCAAAGTGCAGATAGATTTGCATTTGAGAATATCAAGTGTATTGACATAAGAAAAGACTTGTCTTTTATCTGGCACTTTGGCTATGTATGAATACATCGAATAAAGTTAAACAACTGTGAAACAGGTTGTCGAAAGCTTAGGAATTGAAATAGCTTCGAGATACTATTATTAAAGGTTCAGTGATTTACAAATCGGAGCATATGTCTGTTTTGAACGGAATAAAGAGCTGACAACTATCCACTTTCCGAGATACCCTCCGGCCCATCTCAACCGCAGCTTTCGATTAAAGCACTGTAGCATGGCAATTATCGAAGATGGCCAAGTTATAAACTTCTTCACTGGTTGTTATCGGCTTCAAGAGGCCTTTATTAGTATCACGCAGTAAATCTGATCTTATCTTCGATTGCTCAATGACAATTACCTTCTCTTGATTGATAGATATCGGAGGAGAAAACAAAAACTGATGTCATCGATGTCGAGAAGGCCCTCAGAAGTCGAAATGATTGAAGTGTTTGCGAGAGGACCAATCATGTCAATCTGAACCATGTGGGGAGCACAACTCGTGAAGCAAGTGAATGGAATACGTCGGTCACTACATTAATGAAATTAGTTATATTCATTAATATTTTAACAATTGACTGATTTTGTAATCACAAAACCGTAAACGGGCCCGTATTGATGAAGTTCATAACATGAAGTCATTTTTCCAAAAACTCACTTGTGCTAATAAACGAGAAAAATGTGTAATTAGTACCTGACTTCTAATTGGACAAGAACATCAATAGTTTACAGCTTATAAAACTAAAGAGGTCGTACATGTATCTACTGTCGACATTTAGACATTGAATGGTAGTAACAATTTAGTGCGAACAGCAGCAAAAATAAATATTTCGTGAATATGATCTCGTGAAACAGTAGGCCAGGTCAAACTTTCGATTAGATTTGACAAATCAGCTTCAACAAGCTCGTTTTGATGAAGCCGTTTTGTTAAATCGCAGCAATATTAAAGCGAATTACTGTAAACGCATGTTTGACCTCATGTAGATTAGATTAATTAAGACAGTTTTAATAAAACGTCGTTTTGTAAAACAAAACCATTTTTAAACGGTTTCATGTAAATCCAAAGTTTGACCTCGACTGTTCTAATAGCATAATCGGTTTTGTTAAAGTGATCTTCTGATCACTTTGGTTTTATCGAAACCAAGAACTTCATCAAATCGATACGGATTTGTTAAACGATCGCAAGTGAATGGCATTGATAACTTTACGTCATGCAAAGCAATGTGAGATTTGTTAAACCACTAGGTGGTTAAATAGCGTAAATCGAAGAGAGAGGTCAGAAACATGTCTGCGAACTTATTAGCTGCATCAAGAATTGATTGATCACATTTCCAATGTAACTTCTGTTCACAATATTCGATAAATCCGATCTTAATATCGAATGTTGTTCAATCGAAATCTTTGGATACTATTAAATCCTATCTTTGACCTCAACAAGTTTTAGCTTTTATAAAGCGGCTTATTTGTACCAGACAGTTTCATCAAATCGTAATATCATGATCGAGTGTCAAAATTGCGGCTAAAACGCGATTAAATGCTTGCGATGGTTTAATACATAAAACCGTTTTATTCAGATAAAACGGATTTGTTAAATCTAATCGAAAGTTTGACCTAGCCTGATGACTTAATCAGCTAACGGTGGTTACAGTCATTGGCACCAAATGACCTTGAACGATGTTTACATGTAAGCGGCCAAATCGCAACTCTTATTGATTAATTACATTATCAACTTTCTTTGTTCCTCGGTCGTACAGATGGAAATCATAATAAAATGTTGAAAAAATGTATTCCATGAGAAAAAATCAATAAATTTTATGCAGCAATTGACAGGAGTTGAGATCTTAGCTGATATCATTTAAGGTTGAATAAGAAATTAGCGAATGCGAGTTTGCTAGCAACATAATTTGTTTGATGCTGAAATGTCAGACTTTGCTAAATCAATATATGTCCTATTTAAAGTTTCCAATTTACTAATTTGTACATCAGCTTCATCAGCTACGTTCACTGCATGTAAAACGTCGACCAAAAATGTAGTGCTACACTTATGAACAGATAAGAAGAATATTCAATTTGCTGATGGATATCAACAACATTTCCTCTTTGAGTCCACTGCTTTTGAATGATAAATATCGACGCCTCGATGGACAATTTCTTGAAAAATACACACAACGATTCAATTCTGTCACACATCAAACTGGAACTGACGAAATATCAGTGGCTGGGTCCTGCTTTACTGCGACTTATAGTCTACTATCAATATCATCGAGGTCAAACCTCTTAAATGACCAAATTCTGGTATTTTTCGTCTGCTGACGAAATTACTTTATCTTTTAAAACAAAACATTTACAAAACATTTAAAACAAATTGTTTCATTCAAATTCACTTGATTGTGATTAATGCGGACTTCAATCACAGTTCGGTTGGCATTTGAGGAGCTAGACCTGAATATCAATGATTTTGAATCAAATTCTAATCTATTGACTGTGAGGACAGTTGATCTCAATATCTGCACCTGTCTCCTCTGCGACGACAACCTCTGCTGGACTCCACTGCCCCAGATGTGTTCCAGTAGAAGACTGAGACAGCAGGACAATGCTGTTTCGTCGTATCTTATCATCAGAGCTTTTAAGTATTGATATTATGGCTTGATGAGGAGGATTGGAGAGTTCTCAAACTCTGAACAACACAAGGCGCAAGTGTGAGGCCACGGACGATTTTCTTCGCTAAGAACAGCTGTTGCAGCGATGTTTCTTCATTTTCTGTTTATGCCGACACAGGAGAAGCAAACTTAAGCTTATAATCTTCCATGTATTCCTTCGCTTTTCTGAGTTTTAATTCGTATAAAACAATCTGTGTTACTCATATACTTGTAAACACCATGATGGTTGTCAATGAAATGAATTGAACAGAAGTATTACTGAGGATTGCTGCAATTTCATCATTGAAGTATCAGCAGAATTGGTGGAGCACGTCTTGACATGTGTTTCAAATATGCCAGACTGTTAAATAAACTTTTGACGATTGATTCACGAAAATTTTAGATATACTGTCATCGGGTGCAAATTGAGCAACAAAATATCAAATAATAAATTACATTATAAGCTTATTGTTATATGCTTAAATCTCTTTGAATTATTGATAATATTGATGCAATGAAAATGAAGAAAAACATCATCATTCAACAAGTCAAGTAGTAGAGGGTAGAGAGATGTCCTTGAACTTGAAAAATTCAAGCACTAAAATTCCTTCGCAGCCGTAGACAATGCGCTTCGCTTTCGAAGGGCATGTCAGTGCGGCTAGGAATTGCGCAAACTGGCTTGAAGCATCTAGAATGAAGCAACCAAGTTTCCATCTATTTATCCCGGTTTTGCGGACGGCTGATCATCACTGGCACTTCACAATCTTTATGATGTCAAGCAGCGTTGAAAATTGTGGCAGGATGATAGGCATAATGTCAAGCGGCACAACAAGTACATGTACAATGTACATGTTAAAATACCAGCAGATCTGTCAAGTGCATGCCAAAACATCGACTGGGGTAGCAAGACATACCATTAATTGTCTAACTCCCAAGAAAGAGAAAAGTCATCTGACCTCGAAGTGTAACATTTGATGAGCAACGAAAAAAAACCCGAGACGGTCCTTCCACATAATGCGCCTTCTGAGGTGTATAGTAGTTAAGAGACCCTGAGCAATGACCCTTCCCTTTTTCTCTTTCTTTAGGAGCGTACGAGAAGTGCCAATGAATTACCTTAATACAAAAAATGGATCATAACCAGATCCTTGTCAATTACGTTAGAACATGTTAAAATATCAACCGGCATTTCAAGATCTCGCACACGCCAAAATATTGACCGAAACAGCAACGATTGAAAAATGATAAACCACTGAAGACTGAAACATCAACCGGAGTCGCAGAGGTTCCAACATATAAACCCAAAATGCAAGTTCATGTAGCTGCTAGCGGCTAACAACGACGGTCAATTTACGAACCGGGAAGGAAAACACAGATCAAACTTTCACCAATGAATTACGAGTAAGCAATGTAGATTAGCATAAATGCGTGATTTATGAAAACAGTAGGAAATGTATGAAAAATAGAACCACATATATGCACTATAAGCTCGCACAACATGTCACAAATGTATAGCGGAATAATAGCTAGATACTGAAATAACGCAGCGAGTCTCAACAATGTAAAAAAGCAGAGTAGCAAGTGACCTGCATGTCAATGCCGCATGTTAACTGAAACTAGCTAGAATGTTAATGAAGACCAAATATAAGGCAGTTTTCGTAGTTTAAAGCAGATAGACAACAAAAGACTGAAGAATTCAGCGGAGTTCCAACGATGGTCAAATAAAAAATCATGAAATTAAGTCTACTTTAAAACACCGCCTTTAACAGCGACACAGTTAAAAGGTACAAACATGAATATCAGGCAGAGCAGCCAAAATACAAGTCAAGACCAGAGAAGAAGTCAAAAGAAACAGTCATCTGGTATAGCAACATATACAGAACATTTGATTCGTCTCGTAAATCTAAAAATCATTTCTGATCATTCACCTACACTGCAGCATAGTAAAGTTATAATCAAATTTCCTACAGATATTGATGCAGCAGTACTAATACGGAGACATCAAGAAATAATTATTTGCAGTGCAGATGCTAAAACACAGCCTACTAAATGTTTTATGGCATGTACAGGTTCTGCTGTGTAAATTGCAGGGATTATCAAAAATTGGTTGCAATTAAATTCTCTTCTTAATCAATTAATTAAAATTGGTATTTGTGAGCAGTCAATTAACTGTAGTTGGAATTCAATGAATTGAAGATGCAATTAAATAACTTGATATATGAATCAGAACAACTTGTACCATGGCCACGCCTGATATCCTTAGTGGTACACATTAAGAATGTCTAGAACATAGCGAACATTGGATTAAGAGGCAATGTAAATACAATTCAAATCATTGTGCATCGTACACCGTACACTTCATTGACAATGCTATCAAAATTGATACAAAAATCGAACAACAATGAATCGTCTCGGGTCTGAGTACAATTGTTCGGGTTTGTGTACAACATTGTTGTTCGATTAGTGTATCAATTTTAAGCATTGTCACAATGATTTGAACTGTATTTACATTGCCTCTTAATCCAATGTTCATTATGTTGTAGACATTCTTGATGTGTTCTATTAAGGAGATCAGGAGTGGCCATGGTACAAGTTGTTCTGATTCATATATCAAGTTATTCATTCACCAAATTTCACCAACCAAATAATTATTTACGAAATTACAATTGTCAAGCATTTAATTAATTGAAATTGGAAATACTGAGCAATCAATTAATTGACATCAATTGATTAAAATTCAATTAATTTTCTATAAACCTTGGTACATTGTGAAGAAAGGCAAGAAATGTTTGATACTTCCCTTTCACCCGTAATGATTTATTTTTAAGTTTTTGGCTGTTTCTGCACTCTTTAATTAAGTTTTCTCATTGACATTGCAGTTTGTATTAACTTTCAAAGTAGTTTCTCTTCTCACACTATTGACCAGCAGCACATCATAGTACGATTCCATCTGTTCTAGACATTACCATCCGGCGGAGCCTCGGTATGGAATTTTCAAATTAACCCACTGATTGACGCTTTGAAGTGGCACTTGAGGTCTAAACCTATTGTACTGCTTCGGGTGCACGCCGTGAGGAAGAAGGGACTGTGTGGACGGAATTCGGGATGGACGTGTACACTGAGAGGGGTGGCCAGGGTTGAAATTGAGACAGATTGAATACTATTGTCCGCTCAACTCACGCCTTAACACCGCTAAGTTAACGGCCTGCAAGTGTGAAGAATTGGAGAAAATTATAAAGAAACAGAAATAATATTATGAGAATTCTTAAAGCGCAGTGTGCAGTTCGGTGCACATGGGCGGAATGCAAGATTCAAGATATTTAGTTGGAGCGCATGGGTGTGACAGAGATGGAAGTCGGCCTGGCTTTACAGGCGGCCGATGATTTTTTGCTTGAATCTTTAGAGCAGAGTTACCAAAAATTTATTGTTTTCCAATTCACTGGTCGCAATTAATTAATTGTTGCAAATGCAGCATTGTAATTAAATTATTAATTGATTAGTAATTATAATGATCGATTGCATGCTGTGTCCATTCGGCAACATTCCGCAGAAATGTTGATCCCGCAACGACAAAAATTTGTAACCAAAAGTAAAAGGAGATCAATGCGATTATTGCATCTGAAAAGATTGTTTTTCCAAAAAACTGATCTTGAAAATAATTCAAGCGAAAGGGCCAATTTTCAATACCGTCACCACTCACGATCGCTTATGGGGAAGCATCGCACCTTCAGATACAAATATTTTTGAGATGCAACTGACCCTATCTTACAAGTATCACAAATGAGTCTTTCAGGAGAGCACTAACAGTCATTTTTGGAGAATAGCCTCTTTAGTATTACAAAGTTCAATACTTAACTCTTGAAGCTCTACTTTATGGTATAATATCCAAGCTTTCACAGAATGATGTAAACCCTATGCCTACTACGAATCTGCACGCTCGTCGAGTTCTAACTGGTTCCTCTTCTTATCAGACACGATGAAAGAAAAGCATTTGTTAATCCAATGGGACGCAGATTGATGTTTTTGGCAAAAGTGAAATTTTCTATGTTTTCTCTGATTAAGTGAAAAGTACCACACCCTGGATCACAATTTTTTACATGGAATGTTTTCAGGTCATTTCCTATCAAATTCATGCACCCATGTCTATGAGGCCAAACACATTCAGATTTGGCAAGCATCCTGATATTGGCAAATACAAGCATTTTGAGCAATTTAATTTTGTCAATAGCATTTAGTCACATCTCGCACACACCAACGATAACAGACATGATAATAACACATGCACATCATAGGAAATGATCTGAAGACATTCCATGTCAAAAAATGTGACTCTGGGCTTAGTACTTTTCGTTTAATCAGAGAAAACATGGAAAAAATCATTTTTGCCAAGAACTTCAATCTGCGTCCCACTTGGATTAACACGTGTTTTTCTTTGATCGCATCTGACAAGAAGAGGAACCAGTTAGAACTCGGCAGGCGCGAAGATTCGCAGTAGGCATAGGGATTACATCATTCTGTGAAAGTCTCATTTTTGGTAGAAGCTCGCTCTGACTGCCGGACTACATGTGCTGAACCAGCGCTCCTGAGGGAAATTGAACCAATCAGATCTACAGTACATCATTCACCGAAGGATAAAGTATTCGATCGTAACACCACTCAATAACACCTTCATTATTCAGGCAATCCAAGTCCTTGTCGGTGGCAACTTAGGAACCGGAAAGTATTGTAGATAAATTTGAAAGGAGAAGGAAGGAGATAAATTGCAGGAGATTTTTATAGTGACTACATCAAATAGGATTCTCTATCTCTCAATGAGCCTCTCTCCATCTTCTGCACTTCACCAACATCCGTACACCAGCGTCCGTCTCTCAACAAGAGAGGATGAATGTGAAGCCCTGGCAAATTGTCTTCCGTTTCCACAATGTCTTCACTTCATTATGAACTTATAACCATTGTCCCATGTGATGGTAAGGAAGAAATGAGGTCTCAATGGAGTTAAGTGGCCTGAGAGGGAGGTAATTGTCTTCTTCATAACCTCGCGGACTTTTGACAAACTACTTTTCCGGCTGAGGCGCGGGATCCAGATCGACTTGAGAAAAATAAAAGGAAAAGGGAAATGAGATTTTATCATCTTCAACACAACCTTGATTTTCCATCATAGAGCGGAGGTTTAGGTGCTCGATTGATTGCAGTCGTTGAAAACTCACAACACGACATGAACATGATGTTCAAGCCGCCTGTACTGAGAAAAAATTCCGAGTTTATCTACACGATAAGCCGTACTCTACAACTAACGTCCACTCATCACACTAGGATGTTCTGGGAATATAAAAACGCATTCTACAATTATTGTCTAAATTCCATTTACACCTTTTATTCAATAATTTCTCAGTGATCATTCTGAGGATCCTTTGAAATAATATTTGCTATAGTCATAATAGTTACCTGCTCGTATTTACTAAACTACTGCATATTTGCTTCTTTACAGCATTTCATGAGTCTTAATATCTTAAATGACCGATGCCGTAGGTTGAGGGTCCGATTTTGAATGCTGTGATGAAGCAATCTCATGCACGAGCTGAGAAGAGAACTTTGTTTGGCTACGTGCTATGATGATCAAGGGCAGATAGTGACGGATTTATCCATGATTATCAAGAGATTTTATAAGGAAATTCAACTTGATTAGTCATGTAAATATCTTTTCTCAAATCTAGTTTGCATACTACAGCAGGACAATATCAGTAATTATTAGCATAGATTATGCTCTTTTCAACCATTGGCATGGATTACTATATACTCATTGACAAAATTTTTGAAACATTTACTTCTTTAACTTCTTTCATTCTTGACTGGTAATTACATGCATGTATGATACCTTGATAATTTAGTCACAATCTCCACCAAGTCGCTAGCACAGAAAAACAACGCATGTAGCAGATTCAACTTTGATAGCGCGTGTGCCCAATACTAAATAAATTGCCCAATACAATACTAATCATAAAGATTGCAGAGTGCCAGTTCGCCTGGGCATCGTATACAATACTACATAGATGTCCATGGTATTGGAATAAATATTATCTCCCGCACGGGCAATATCTGCTTTACAGGTCAAATAAAGTGATAAGATATCTACATTGCATGCATGGAGACAGATGCATGTATAGCTATTTACGCAACTTGTGCAAATATCTGCATCTTAACTGCGTTGCGTTTGATCAACAAACTATGCCCTCGCTCTTCAGTCTCGTGCATAGACAAGTTGATCTCGAAAAATGGAGATGATGATGGATACTTTGCACTAGTTGCATAAATAATTGATTGATCCTGTCTATTCGTCTTGTTGATTTCACATTTGCATATTCTAGCGTCTTCGCCAGACGAGAATCGGACAAAAGATCTGAAGATGCAATGGCTTTATTTTCAAGCGCTGAAGGGGAAGTTCTTTGCATAGTAATACATCTTTGAACGGAATAATAATCAGTGAAGTTATTATTTTATTACACCCATAAGTGCATAAGGCACCAAGGCAAAGCGAATTTGCAACATGTAGGTATAGAAAGTAAAGTCGACAAAGTCATTAATGATCATGTGTACAGGTAGGCCTACTGGAAAGTAACAAAATTCGCTTTTCAAAATAGAAAATTGTACAAGTTCCTCTTGAAGCTAGGTAGGGATGTAGAGTTCACAATGTCACCGGGCAGAGAATCCCAGTCGTCAATGACACGCTGGGAAAAAATATTCACGGGCTTGAACCCTTAAAGGGTTTTTGAAGATTATTAAGTTATAACCGATTTCAACGCATATTATCTGCGAATGCCTCGAAAGTCATTTTCATATGAAAAAGGCATGTGAATAAAATGTTTAGTTATTACCCGTTGTTTTATGTTTCACTTTCAGGAAAGCCATGAATCCTATAGCAGTAGTTCTTAATCTTTTTGCTAAGATTCCTCCCGAAAAGTTGAAAGTATGCTTAATTAGTAGGTCTCTATTGAAGTTTACAAAAGTTGTCAAAGATAGTAACAACAAATATCTTGACATACAGACTTTTCAGGCAGCCAATAAGGAAGTATGTAAGTACTGTACATAATTATATTTTGGAACTGTAATCAAGAAATATTAAAAAAACGAATGACTTGATTAAGCTTGATGCTTATCACACAATTCTTGAATTCGAGATGTCAAGTTCGTGAGTTCCAATAAATCACCGCGCATGCTGATGTTTAGTCGATGTTTCTTCGATAACAAATCTGATACCGATGAAACCTATTCCAATGAGTAGCATATTTAGCATTTATTATGACTACAATCGCAATTCTTTGCCTCTAGGAGGAAATCAACAAATCTTACTCATCCAAAATGCTCCTTCGAACCTCATTCCATCACAAATCCTTTGAACGTAATACCTCCTGGCATGTTGAATTCCTCCCCAGGGGGCCACATGGCCCCGGTTAAGAATGGCGGTTCTATAGCTTCCTTAATCATGTCGATTCTAAATCTAGGGCTTATGATGCATTCGTACTGATAAGTATCATGCTTGGAAACAATTATCATTGACCTTGAAACGTAAATTTTGATTTTCTGGAGCAAACACGTTTTGTTTTGGGAAAATTTGTTGATAGATATCATCGGCAATGTTTAAATCTTCAGCTTTAAACTTAGGGGAGAGAGAGGGATTCGCTTCTACTCCATAATCGGTCTCATACGCTCCATTTTCATATATTTACCTCTACTTCATATCTAAATCCATAGTTTCAATTACAAACTAATTCCCATGTTCCTATTCAGCCGGAATTGTCTCAAAATTCATATTTCGAGCATCATGTTACACTAACTTTACTTTTGAAATATTTGAAGCATGTGAAAGGACATGTTAAGTGTCTTCACAACATCTCTTCTACGCCATCAAGTTCTCATATCAAGAATGAAGACATTTTATTCAGTTTGCTCGAGTTTAAACAAGAGCCGCATTTCACCACTGGCCTGTAGAGTCGCTCACTGTCTCAGCGTCAAAAGCGCTGTCCATAAGGACGATTGGAGAGTCCTTTCCAGTCCTCCAAGACTCCTCCACAGCTATCGACCCTCCTTGCCTCCTCTTTCCAACCCTTAAGCCTGCCCTCAGGGCTCGTGTCGACTGAAGAGGTTCTCTACTTGTCATCCGCGTTTTCCACACTCAATCTCGCAGCGACGGCGCCTCTGATTGAATCAATTTCAGCAGCAACGCCACGCGAAAGAAGCAATTTGTCGGACAATTTCCTGCATTGTGGAAGAAGATGGACCGTCGTTCGAAATGATGAAGAGAAGTGAGGGGCGCTAAGTTAAGAAGAAGTAGAGAGAGAAGGCAGACCTGCATGAGTCGAATCGAAGTAGATAAGAAACAGCAGACAGGGAGAGAGAGAGAGAAGATTTTGAATGTGAATTTCGAAATCCATGGCATTAATCCAAATCTAGATCCATAGCAACATTTGTTAGACACCAATCCAGGGGAATTTTGCTGGATCTTAAAAATGCTCTATAGTTGCGGATTCTTGTCTTAAGGTGGTGTAGTAAAAGTTATTTTATCATGCTACTTATTTATTTGAAGAGAAATGATAATAATCGTGAATATTCACAAAGTATGCTGACATTGAACCGGCCCATTGTCGACCACTGGAAACCGTGTCACACCAGCGTTCCGCAGAACTAGGCATGTCGTCTCTTCTTCTGCTTGACGAGAAAGGAAGCATTGGAACATGTAACTCTAATGAAATGGCACAATCTTCTGACATGACAGAAATTAACAACTTCTGATAATTAGATATATAAATAGATAATAATCATCAGATAATAATCAAATAATCAACTTCGGTGTAGACTGAAGCGTTCAGGAATGAGATTTTATCTAACCTAGAAATTGTCTTCACACTATATTTAACCATGTTTTAACATCAAAATTCAATGATGATATCTTATGCTTACCGTCCAACAATGGAGGTCATTTCACAAAATTCCTTAGCATTATAACCAGAGGAGAAAATAGCTCAGAGTACATGTGTACACAGGTACTGAGGTATGCTGTTAATTAACATAATACACAGTACATGTACAATGTACGTAAATAATACATATTTGTCTTCACAGCAGAGGAAAACAGTAAAATCCAAAAAAGTTCAGCAGTAGACCATAGATGGCAAACAATGAAAATATTGGATACATCAAATAATTTACCAATTAAGAGATGCATTAAATAAAATGGGAAAAAACTACCATTAGCATGCAACACGTTCACATTCACTATCTCTGAAAGTGTCAATAAGCTCTTGCTGTGAGCATTTTTTCGTGCGCCGGCTATTTTATTTGATAATGATCGGAAGAGCCAACATTATGGAGAAAACTTGTGCGGAATGATCTGAATTCTTCGAATCTGAAGAAATTGTGACAATCGAAGCACTTTGCTGGAATTCAGAGTAATCCGCAAGCGACGCACGAGTATTTTTTCTACCTCTGTAAGACATTACAAATTTCGTTTTGGCCACTTAGTAAGTTCCTGCATGTGCCATCGTTTTGAATCAGCTTGTTTTCAATCTTGACTTCTAGCAAAGTGACCCGCTTCAACAGACTAATTCTGTGGCCTGTCCGTTCTGGTGCTTTAATGTTATTGAGTGTCAGATTTCTATGGTGCGACAACTCAGATCAGTGATATTAAAGGACTAGAACAGACATGCACATTGAAAATTATGCTACGTCGAGGACGTGCGCCATCATCAAAATGGCACCTAAACGATGGCGGCTTCCAGTGGTTAACAACTCTTACCTGTACCTTGAACCTGTACTTTGCAAGGATTCAAAATGACATCATTTTCCTTTCAATGTAAACTCATATGAAATAACTTTTAATATATCGACTTACGGCAAGAATTTGCAACTGCTGCAGGCACAAAATTCGATTGTTAAACAGAAGAAGAGACGGTCTAATTCTGTGGTTGCAGGTTTCACTCATTATTCTTCTTAAAATCTAGCGACATTGACATAAATCGGTGCCTAATCGAGAAGTTGATGTTATCATCGACCAGCAGCTGTTGTCCATTCTATAGCTCCACTCACTTCACTTGAAACAAGCGAAAAGTCGGATTTCTATGTACTCTATACTCGTATATTGCTTTTGTGCTGTATAGCAGTCAATAGATAAGATAAATAGAAAAAATAAGAAAACTGATGTCTTTGGTATTAGCAGTATTCCCATTGTGGTTACCGGCTGTGCATCGTGTGGGCACATAAAAATATATTGTTTATCTGAAGTTGACTAGAATGGAAATTGACTGAAGGTCGCATCCGGTGGAACTAAGTTGGGCATGAAGAAGCAATGAAAAACTGAAAATTGCACATGTGGCTGATTCTAAACCAATGATTTAGGACATCTGCAATTTTAGTGATAAATAGCTTGTATCCGCATGCTCATGTCAATAACAAAGCGATCAACTCAGATGAATTTTGCAAATTTAAAATCTGCTATGTGCATTATACAAGCGAATGCAAGTTATTCTCATTTTTTTACAAAAGTTAATCATCAGTACAACTGTAATGTAGAGGCTCTTATGATGTGCTGATTAAGTAGAAATTCAATTCTAACTTGTTCTTTTGACAATTCATCGTCCTCATGAGTGCTTGCAACCAAAGTCAAGATATTGAGGTGAGAATGTCGCAGATTTGGCAGCATATTCTTGCTACTAAGCTTGGATTGATGGAAAAAATAATATAAAACGACCTTAAATGGAAACACGTTCCAATTAATTGATACCGCAGCTAATTTCAGCTTCAATTCCCAAACAGTTTAATAGTTTGATTTCAAATGGACAATCTCCTAAAACTACTTGGAAAACTCGTAATAAATACAAATTACGTAGAAACAGGTAACGAACTTCGAAAAGCAGTCGAGAAAGTTCTGAAGAAATCGACAGTTGTTCGCTCGGCATTCTAAATATCTTTTCAATTGATGAAATTGGACGGAAAAGTAGTTTTATCAGTACAGCATCTCCTCTTATCTAATATATGAGCTAAAAGTATATTAATTAAAAGTATGAACTCTTTTAACTCTGAATTTACTTGCATATTTCGCATTAATGTCATATTAGTGTTAATATGATTGATTACAGATACGGAAGGAAGTTATAATGACAGCGAAATTGATCGCTCATTATCTGATTTAGAATCAGCAATGACTGTTGAATGCATATAGTATTTATCATGACGATCTTTCTGTTCTAGCAACCTAATGATTATCACCTAAATTTCACAAAAATCAGATAATTAGTTAAAATGCTTATTTTAAGCCTTGACGATATGATTGAAATTAGCAACTTCAATCTCACACTCTTGCCTACACATATATAAGTAAAATTCCCTGGTAGAGATTATTTTCTGCTTGATGACCTTTGCAGTCTTGCTTATTATATAATATAGCACATAACATACATGCACTATGACGTCTTAGTATGATGTACTATTGTAAATTTGCTAATAACTTAATACTGATAGGGTTGTTGGCATTGGAGGTCAGTCATGATGAAAATAGAAAAAAACAGGTTCTTCGACGTTTTTTGTAATAAGAGTACCAGTGTACCAATTCACCCGATGCGTTTCGTCTATACGCTGGCAGTATCAAGGGTCTACTCTTGATTCTTGCCGTTAGATACTGTCTGTGCATAGACGAAACGCGTTGAGTGAATTAGTATATCGTACTTTTGTTACAATAAAACGTCGAAAAATTAGGAGAGAACTGGTATTTATTTTTTAATAGCTTAATATCATGCTGAATAACATGTCAACATGCCATAGGTATTCCGTCAGGGATCATAGAATCTCGCATCCTCCATTTCCATTGCGAATAACCTGTGACCATTTATGATTATACATGTATGTCCTTTCTATGAAAATTTATCCTGCCATCCCAGGTGAGCAACCAGGGATGCGGACTCGGAGTCGGAGTCCTATCAAATGATAGGACTCCGGACTATAACTAGACCCGAAATATAATGCAAGCAAATTATTTATCCTCGTGCATAGCTGTTACTGTCTTGATGTCAACTTTCTCTGTCAAACAAAAGTACAGAGACAGCAGTGCATGCAAAGCTTGTAATAGTTGAGGGAATGAACTGTGATAGTGAAAAAAGGATTGTCTTTTCACTCGGTGATTTAGTAGAGAAGACAAGCCTTCCTAGCCACGATCAGACCTACGCACCAAAGGTCACGTCAGAGACAAAAATTAAATTCCAGCTTCTTTGAGAACATTATCTCTTAGCCCTCACGTTAATCGTGTGTGATGGCTCCTCTAAAGCGCATATTAGAATCGAAAGTGTACTCATAAATTTTGGAGAAGGATAGGGATTTTCCTGCCTGGTAGAGACTGAAGAAAACCGTGTGAAGCACACATCAAGAAGATGGGAGGAGCCGAGTCGCATGCATCTAACTGAAAGCAACATTTGATAAACTTTCATCGAAAATGATTGATAATTGATGCAGCAATGATTGTTCAGATAAGCCTACAATGATCTATGATGTAGGTTACCAGTTTATTTTAAAAAACTAGGCTTTATATACTTGCCACTCGGAGTCGGAGTCCTATCAATCCCCGGAGTCGGAGTCCTATCAAAATGATAGGACTCCGCATCCCAGATGAGCAAGACAAAAATATTGTCCTTTGATAATTTCCATATAATCACATTTCACCTTTCACAGCTTTACGAGATTAAGGATTCAAACACATTTGATGCTAACAGTTACTTACGCAACTAAAGAAATGAGTACATTATTGCTTAACATTCCACGAGTTAGATATCTTAAATGCCCGAGTCCAGAGGATGAGGGCCATTTCAATCTAACGAATTCGAATGCTGTGATGAAGCAATCTCATGCACGAGTTGCGTAGAGAATTTTATTTGACGACGTGCTATAACTGTGGTTCCCAACCTTTTCATGCTGCGTTCCGCAAATAGAAAATCATAGGATTTTTCATTATTCCGCGTACCCTCACCTATACATATAATTAATAGCAAGATTTTAATCATGCTAAAATTTACGCGTAGAAAAATACGAAATTCGTAATTTAATTACACAAAAAATATTAACTAGGCGCAACTGATTCGCGCTTGTGTAACAACACAAGCGCAGCGAAAGTCATGCTCCAACATCAAACGAGCTCTTTGTTTGCTTTTAATCACTACTATGGTGGAGAATCCGGATTCACGTAGTAGTATGTTGTTGGGGTCGAGTTGGTGGTTGCGAATTAGCAACGGTTGCTTCAAAGCCAGATGATAGCAATCCAATGCGAAATGCGCACAAAGTTAACAGTTCAACTGACCCATAGAGTAGGGATACATAGGTAGAATGTCGACTCAAAAAAGTATACAGTGAAATTTTCATATCAAACGATTCAGTTTTTTGCAGAGATTGCGTTCCCGTGGTCCAAAAAATTATTTGAGCACTTTTGAAAATAGTCAAAATTTTGCTAATTTAAATACTACCGAGATGACTCTCATAAATAAGTAGTATGAAACAAGTTGGATGTCAAAAGGAATGAACATTCGCTAATAAACATCCTAGCTAAGAGGAAATCAAGCTGATTATCAAGGGAAAATTTATGAACTGAATTACAATGGAAGTCTTCATGAAAAAAGACCTTATTCTGCTTTCTAGGCTAAAATTTCAAGTTTTTAATTCAACTTTCACAGGCATGATTTTTTATGATTCACTAAATTCATGCTTCATTTCTTGAATCTGAATAGTGATGTGGACCCATTTACATCTTTCAAAGTTAATTGAAATCATTGTCTTTGATTATGTGATTTTGCTCTACCAGTGGCAGGTTGCTTATAAATGATCACGCTTAAGAAGATTCTCTTGAGGTTGAGCATGAAAGCAATAGCAGGTCATCGAGCTACCAATTCAACAAACATTACCTCTCCAAGGCTGTCATGACACGGACGATCTGTAAAATAATATCATTTCCTTCTGCTTTATGGTATCATGATCAGTCAATTCCGTTGTAATTTCTTGAAAACTGCAAAAATTTGCATATCTCACATATGGAAACAATTCCAACTGTATTCACCTTGAGTTCATTTAATAAAATCGAAAGTGTATACACATTGGGGATTTAATAAATACTGAGTTACCCCTCTACCTAAATATATTTACTCTATGAATTGACCTATGAACAGGAAAGTAATCAAAGTAAAATTGCATTATAATAAATTTCATATTTTGCGTGCCTCTCAGAATTCGTTCGCGTACTCCTAAGGGGTACGCTTACCTCAGGTTCGGAACCCCTGTGCTATGATAATCAGGGACAGATTGTGATTGATATGTGTCTATGATTGTGAAGAGCATGTGAATAGTAGCCTGATCAATAGTGAAAATATCTATTCGCAGATATATTCAAACCACTTTCCGAAATATTGGATGACAGGCAATGAGAACGCATTGAGCAAGAGAGATCAGATGAACTCTATGAACAATAGAAGTTGAGCTTGCATTAATGCTAGGGGTCATGCAAGCTAATAGATATGCGTGAAATAAATTTCTATCATTTCGAGTTATATTTTTGATGCTACTTCATTAATGAAAATGAAGGTCCCTATATTTCCAAGTGTTAAGATGTTTTTTGTCACGCAGTTTTTTTTTGTTGTGCGGGCAATAATCTGCTTAATAGGTCAAAGAAAGCTATACATGCACGGCGAAAAAAAATAAATGTCGTGCATGGCACTATCCCACTGAATTCTATAGAAAAATACTCAGAATCTATATGTACGAGCATAAGAATCTATGTGTTCTACTAGTCAAGTGCGAGGTCAATTTATTGCTTTTGATACAAGGTGTAATTCAACATTTAGGCCTATCTCCACGAAATCAACGATTTATTTTTCGATTTTATATTGAAGCAATGTGTAGCGTTTTCAGTTTTCACAATGAGGTTAATTCAACAGCAGGTTTTTTCAAATTGTAGATTGAGCATTCAGAATTTACCATTGATTTATGAATGATAAGGAGTCTATCATAATTTTGAGTAGAGTCGCATTTGTAGCATCATAGAAATCCACAACACCATAGACATTGTAGATGGAAGCTTGGATAGCTAGGTGCAAGCTGTCCAGGATAGAAGAATGAAGATATATTACCTTTCAAATGATAGCCTAAATCGTCGGCGCGTAGCGCCAGACGATTTGGGCTGATCATTTTGAAAGATGCACTGTTACTGAACCTAAAATCTATGACATCAAAAATCCAAGATTTTGATCTGTAAATGACTAAAATCTATGATAATTTTCTACATAGCCTATGCAGCTCAGAACATTAAGGTATGTACAGCTTGAGATGTCTGCGTGTCCAAATTGTGAACCATAGGAATCAACTCAATGCCATTTTCACCGGGAATGTGGAGATGGATGGCTCCTACCTCAATGGTATCACATAGCAAATTAGACGGCCTTGATCATGCAATTAAAGCCGTCTAATTTGGAATTGGAGATATATAAACGACTTTCATAGAAAAATGACATGTGAAATATCGGCGGACAACCCTACTTACTCAGTAACAATGATATCTATCATGTTCCATTTATTTGTTTTAAAGTCACCTGTGCTGGCGTGGTGTCTTGTGATCAGATAGTCGTCAAAACTACGTATGCAATATGTTATGTCTCCGTCTCCATTTTGGGAAGGAGTTCACCACTAATTGGTGCAGAGTTGGCTGGATTAAAAGTTGTTGGCTTTTCTTTCGGAAGATATCTATGTCCCTGCATAATACTTCATTGGCGTTTTTTCTTCAAATAATTCAATTTATTGATTGCTGTGATCGAGTAATCCAATTTACTTACTGATTGCTGTGATCAGGTAATCAAATTTGCTGATTGCTGTGATCGAGCAGCTCATTTCATTAATTGCTGTGATCGAACCTCCCTTTTTATTGATTGCTGTGATCGAACATCTCATTTTATTGATTGCTGTGATCGAACATCTCATTTTATTGTTTGCTTGATCGAACATCTCATTTTATTGATTATTGTGATCGAGGAGTTCATCTTATTGATTGTTGTGATCGAACATCTCATTTTATTGTTTGCTTGATCGAACATCTCATTTTATTGATTGCTGTGATCGAACAGTTCATTTTATGGACTGTTGTGATGGAGCAGTTCATTTTATTGATTATTGTGATGGAGCAGTTCATTTTATTGATTATTGTGATCGAACATCTCATTTTATTGATTGCTGTGATGGAGCAGTTCATTTTATTGATTATTGTGATCGAACATCTCATTTTATTGATTGCTGTGATGGAGCAGTTCATTTTATTGATTATTGTGATGGAGCAGTTCATTTTATTGATTATTGTGATCGAACATCTCATTTTATTGATTGCTGTGATCGAACATCTCTTTCTATTGATTGCTGTGATCGAACATCTCTTTCTATTGATTGCTGTGATCGAACATCTCTTTCTATTGATTATTGTGATCGAACAGTTCATTTTATTGATTGTTGTGATGGAGCAGTTCATTTTATTGATTATTGTGATCGAACATCTCATTTTATTGATTATTGTGATCGAACATCTCTTTGTATTGATTGCTGTGATCGAACAGTTCATTTTATTGATTGTTGTGATGGAGCAGTTCATTTTATTGATAATTGTGATCGAACATCTCTTTTTATTGATTGCTGTGATCGAACAGTTCATTTTATTGATTGCTGTGATCGAACATCTCTTTTTATTGATTGCTGTGATCGAGCAGCTCTTTTTATTGATTGCTGTGATTGAACAGTTCATTTTATTGATTGCTGTGATCAAACATCTCTTTTTATTGATTGTTGTGATCGAGCAGTTCATATTATTGATTGCTGTGATCGAACAGTTCATTTTATTGATTGCTGTGATCGAGCAGCTCATTTTATTGATTGTTGTGATCGAATGTTGCAATCAATTGATTGTTGTCATGGCATATTTCGCACTGATTGGTTATTCAGTCCAGTTTAATAGTGTAAGATATAGACACGTCTGGTTTCTTTTCACAGATATCTAGAGCTGCACTGAGTGTTGAGTGTTTATTTTAAGAGGATGACATTTGTCGTATAGCTAGTTTGAAATGGTCCTGTAGGCAATAATATAAAGTCAGCGAAACTAACATAAGTAAGGAAAGAAAAATTAGATAAACGTTTAAATATTCGCAAAGAAATGGTTGAAGTGTTGTCTTTTGAAGTTTCGAATCGTGTCACACTCTTTGCTTCGATTAAAGATGTTGAAAAGTTTTCGTCCTTTACATCACAGAGTGTTCTTTCTCAAGTGAGTTTTGGCATGCGGTGCGTGTAGTTCTCCGGCAGATAATGCTCGTGCACCTTGACCTTGAGAAGTCCACCGTGTGAACATGTCCAGCAAGTATACAAGGGCCAAACCATTCATGCCTTCACTTGCTTGAAATCCACTCCTTCTCGAATAGGCTTCGATAGCGACAACTTCCGACATGAATTTCATTTTGGTTTTGCGTTAAATGTGTTGAACTCCTTAGAAACAAGGATAAAATGGAGCTCTCGTCTGTATATTGATATCAATTGTGTCAGTGAGAATTAATTTCATCCCCCAACGCCTTCAATGTGATGTGAGCTCCTGATTGACACGTTGGGCAGCCCGAGGTCATGATCTTTGACGTCTCATGAAAGCCTCATATGTCAGGGTCGTGAGGAAATGACCTTTTATGAAGGCATTTCTCATCAAGGAATACATGTTGAAAAGGTAATTTGGACAATTCTGTACAAATCAGTCAAATTGGATATCAATCTCGAAATGAAATATTGAAGACAGCAAGGAATGTTCTAAGAATGCTTTGAAAACACAAATCTGAGTCAACAGAAGAAACCTGCATGATATTCCGAAAACAAAGTTATCAAAACTTAGCTGCAATTATATTGGGCTAAGCATTTAGGAAACCTGCATGATATTCAGAAAACAAAGTTATCAAAACTTAGCTGCAATTATATTGGCTAAGCATTTAGTTAAGTTTAATTGCAGGTGGAAGCAGTCAATTAATTGTAATTATTTGTTGCTGTAATTTGAAAAAAATAATTCTTGATGCTATCTTTTTTACTTTTATGTAATTCTCTTGACGTTATTAAGATACTTTGTAACGCATTAGGGTACATGCAGCCTTACAAGTTGCATAACAGCCTGATATTTATGTTTGGAAGACAGGTTCGTCAGTCCGTGCCGCTAGGTCGTAGGCCGACCCGTGGGGACCGCGTCCGCAAGCTCCTTCCTCCAGTGTCCACGATCCTGCGCCGAGTAGATGTTCTAGCGCTCACGATCCTGCGCCGAGTAGATGTTCTAGCGCTCACGATCCTGCGCCTAGTAGATGTTCTAGCGTTCACGATCCTGCACCGAGTAGATGCTCTAGCGTTCACGATTCTGCACCGAGTAGATGTTGTTATATTCTTAATTGGAAGTGGACATTGATAAATTATATTGCTTATGTAAGCTCAAACATCATAATTGCTGTGATAATCAATTATTGAAACATGTGAATGAAAAATCATATTGAGCTTAGAAGCTTAAACAGAGAATGGATTTCAATACTACAAAAAAGTATTTTGTTTTGTAATATAATAGGTTAGGTACCAAATATACCTTTTCTAGTGCTCTAAAATCCCTGAGGCTACCAATAGCATACCTATGTGTCGTGGGGTTTCGGAGTCGCAGTACAGCTGCCACGGCTCCGGCTTTGTCTCTGATCGAAGGCCCTACGACGTCTATATAGTCAGTCGGCGCCAACATGAGACCGAAAATGAAACTTTCATAGAATGATGTACAAATCTGTACATTTGTCGAGATTTACCCGGTACCTCTTCTTGTCAGATAAGATCAAAGACAGCAAAGAAGCAAAAAATAAATCCAACGGGAAGCAGACTAAGGCTTTCTATAAAATGACATTTGTCTCTGTTTTCTATGATTGAGGAAGAAGTGCTACGGTAAGTGTAGAACCATCCCTAAGTCATACAGTTCATGCTGTTTAACAACCTAAACGCATTTAGATTTATCAAATCGTTACTTTCTACCTTCAACCACCACATCTTGGTTAAATTCTAATTGAAACTTACTTTCTTTAAATACATTTTCGTTAACATTACCAATCGGAGGCAAATGTACATGCAGGATGGAGACTGACCTGAAGATATTCCATGCTAAAAGTTGTGACTAATTACTTGGCTGGTGCTTCCCACTTAAGACTTTTTTATGAGGTATGAGTCGCACGGGGAGCCATGAATTTTTTTCTATTTTTTGGGTGATTGACTGACTTAGTCATGCTACGACCGCTCTTAGCCTTTGATCAGAGGAGAGTATAAATATTTCATTCTTCCAGAGTGAGATATTTTTAATTAAAAGAGGTATTCAATCAGACACATCGGCCACAGTGATAGGGTTTTCAAAGACTTCGATCCGCATCCAGTTGAATTTGCATGTATACCTTTTTGACCAAGTAGAGCTCGGCAGACGCGCAGATTAGTAGCAGCCGTGGATAGAATCAACTGCAGTCTCTGAAACTTTTCAGCTAGAGGAGATGAAGGCCAGCAGGCTTTCGGAGGTCTACAACGATGACCTGCAAAGATGACATTCTCATACACATCGCGACCAGAAGCATGATAATAACACATACACATGATGGGAAATGAATTGAATATATTTCATACCAAAAGTTATGCTTTAGACCTATGTTCATTTAGCATACCACCTTATTGCGCATTGGCGTTCAGTGGGCAAGAGTTCGGAAAGGAAGCAGATCAACGGTGACGTATGATGTTGGCTAGACGACACGACTTATGATCTCCAGAGATGCAACCCGCACGAAATTTTCCACACTGAACCGGACCGTCGACCGGTTGCATATCTGGTGATCTCACAGTGTGACAAAGGCCTTGCTGGCATTATTCGTGAACTCAAAAATGTTTTCAAAAAGATAATTATTGAATAACCTCATTTGGGGACTCAAGTGTCTGCATTGTACGTCATGAATATATGATAATTGTATGTATAGGTTTTTCCATTCAGATTCACGTTTATTTCAAGCAATTTCGTTTTAGTGCAAGCAATTTCTACTGTTGCAGTTATTTTAACCAGATTCATTAATAGATCAAGCAAAGTTGTAAATAATCAACCAATTTCGTGCACAATTTTGGTATTCAAGAAGGGACTGTATGGAGGTAAATACTTAATCGGAATGGTATCATCTTCAGCGCCGCTCGGAAAGGCTCCTCGATGTACAGGAGCATTATCCATGACAATTGTACCGTTAACGATGCTTGACTCCCGCAAAATCGTGCACAGATTATCTATAAAATGCTCGAATCTATGGCCTGTAAAACAAAACGGTTTAGCTGAAAAATGCAGATATAATATGGATAAAATCGTCAACTTACTGGTCATGCAACCTCTTTGAAGTTCGTAGTATACAACTCCTGCTCGAGCTGAAGTTGTCATAACCAAATTGAGATTAGGTCCACGATATCCATTGACTTGTCGAACAGCTGGTCTACCTTTTAAGGCTCTTCCTCGAGTACGCTTTGTATAAATATTGAAGCATGTTTCATCAACGTATATTAATGTTCGGTTAACTCCTGTTTCTAAATACCATTCAGAGTACGCAGAACGATTTTGTCTGGTTGTTGAGGAGTTTCGATTGACTGGGCAATCCTCCAACTTTTTCATAGTGATAAGTGCTTATAGGGTTAGTGCTTATGAACACCACTCGTATCGACGAAGAAGCATGCGTTGTAATGAATTAGCTTGAACGAAAATCGCCAAACGTGAACTAGACTGAAATAATCACGAATCTTATTGTTTATATGAATTTGCTTGAAATAAAACGAACATGCTTTTAATAACATTGAATGTGGATGGAAAAACCTGTATATTTAATGTATGTATCCGTGAATAATGTAAGAGTTCTGCAGCAACTTTTAGTTTTCACATTTATTTGAATGATTGATGCTCTTGAAGCTTGCTTTTTGTTTCAGCTTTGCTATTTCATGTTATGCATATGACTTGCTATTCTTTGAATCAATCCTTCTGCCGTTATGCATACATAAAGTGGATATTTCATGTTCCTTCTTCATACCATGACAGTATAGCATACAGATGTCTGAGAAATTTACCTCTCAACGTAGATATGACACAAATTACATCCAGATGAACGCTAGCATCTTTCCAACCGCAATTCGTCTGACCAGCATTCGAACACAACTCAGCTAGACAAGTGCTCTATCCACCCGGCTACACAAGCCATTGATGAAGGCTGTTGTCTTACATTATTGTTCTTCAAAGCAAATATAAGAAAAGTAGAGGCTAGTGAAAGTCTTATAGTGACTACAATTGCTGAGAATTGATAAACTTATCGATGGTCATGTGACTTTTGAACATGCCAATGTTTACTTTGAATCAATGTAGTTGCATAAAATTCCGTCATGATCTCATTTTTGGAATGTTGTGCCAAGAGCACAAGAAATAATTAGATTGCAACTGAGATAAACGAAATTAATTCTGTGAAGATAATGCAAAACTTTGAACTTTTGCAATGCATTGGTTGACAGATGTAATTGACAGATCTGGATCCGCCTCATTGTCTTAAAACAATACTTTATCAAATGTGAATTTACTTTTCATTTCAATTTCAATGTCTGTGTTTTCGCTTTCTCTCCACTCAGGCAGGAGTATTTTATCGGTTTGCCTTATCTAAACGATGTCGGTGGGGTCTATCTATGCTGATTCATTGATTCTTCAAGCCGTTGTTGAATTCAGTGAGAATTTTTCACTGTCTCATTCAAATACTCATATAATGAAATAGAATTCCCTAGTATTTATCGGAAATTATTAGTCGTTGTGTCGTGGAATATCAGGCATATAAAATAAAATTTCTCATCAGAAGTGTGTGGATTTTATGCCTTGTGATTAGAAACTAATATTTTCAATTTTGGATGTCTAATATGCCAATTGCACTCAACATTATTCAAAAAATAATTCTGAAGAATATATGCTAATTAAACTTACCAATAATGCAAATATCATTGAGAAAAGCTAATTTCGTCACTTTTTTAGTTGATGTTTTAATTTGTTTTAGCAAGCTACGTTCGTTTGCTTTACGAACAAAAAATGCCGTACGTTCGTTTGCCGGAGCATTCAAAACTGAAACTCGAATTCGTCAGATTTTTATTTGTGGGACAGCGTTTTTGGTCAAGGATTCAATCGAAGTAGGTGGAACTTTTCTGCACATAATATTGGGCATGTGCGGCAATTCTTTGACGAGGGTGATGACTGTGAGGAATGGAAATATTCCACAAAACATAGCTCATAGGAATCGTTGACAGTATACAGACATCTACAAGGTACGATGAACCACTCAGAAACTAGATGCTGTATCTCTTGTGTCGAAGCCAGGAATGATTTACTGACTGACTCTCCTTTTTTGTCGGTATTTTATTATTTTCATATATTGGTCGTAAATTGTCTCACATGACGTTGCATAGATCTTGCATCGAATTGAATTGAATAAGGTAGATCATGCTGGTTAAATTTTTAAATGATTGAAATATAAATAAATTTTTCAGAAATTAGACGGTTTATGTGGGTAAAGATCATGTTCCATTTTTGTAATGAATACTGACATCAACACCATCTCAAAAAGCGCATGACGTTTTTTACGATAAAGTGTGACACTAGAATAACATTTCAACTATTATTGCAGCTGTGAATGCAATAATGGCTAAGACGAAAAGTTTTGATATCGAAGATGGTCCATATTCAATGATTCGGTATAAGCATGAATACTGTTTCTTTCTCTATGAAAGAAAAGTGAAATGTTCCACAAATTCTTTTTCGTTTCCGTTTTCAGATGTTTTATTACATATTCTTTTGAGATAATACGAGTAGATGATCAAGGGGGAAGTAAGGAACATCATTGAAAAACTTTTCGGGCGAAGATGTTGTGGGAATGAAAGCGAACATTTACATTAATAACATTTTTCGCATTTCATCGTCTGTCAATTGTATTGAGCTGATAAATGGATGACTATGTACTGCACAGAATTTCAGAGATGATAAAATGACTGCCGATATGAGTACAAATAGTAGGCAAACGCCTTATGTCAACTCATAGACATAATAGAATAATCCAATTAGAATATTCTTCAATGCGCTTGTCTCCAAAATGATATTAATGACTATTAAAAACGAATATGTTTCACTAAGCAGACTGAAGAGGCCGGTATAATAAATTGCTTTTATCAACATCATTTTGGAGACAAAAGCGTTTAACAATGCAATGCAGTTTGATTGTAGAAAAAAATTTTGGATAATTTATCAAAATTCTTCACTGAAAAATGATCTGAAACAGAGTTTCTGCCTCTATATTACAATTGCTCGAACATTTTACTTTGCTAATATACATAAAAACTGTGCTAAAAGTAGAATCAGCACAAATGATTCCTTCTCAATAAACAAAGTTCATCATTATATGTTTCAATAACACGGAACTATCATTTTTAGTTAGCATAGAATAAGAAATAGTTTATAAACCATGCACGTCAATAAAATTCTTATAGTGATAAAATGTCAAAATTGAGATTGCAATTTGTTTACTTGAAATACGAAAGTTCTTCAGAATATTCTCATTTTTGAAAAAAAATTAGTGTTATGTCATCGATCTCCTAACGATGAAAACAATTATTCAGAGAATCGCAAGAATCTTTTATTTGATTACAATAGGCCTCAATAATGGTCATCGTGAATTGCTTATGCTTTCTAATCAATTTATTGAATAACATTGTCATCGTATCAAGCAATTGGAACTCCTATTATCCCAAAATCTTTCTTCTTAGTTTGCGCGGTGACTTCAAATCTCTTGCATACACATGTGCTTTTCTAGCTGAGAAAACATCCACAGGTAGAAGAAATGTTCGAATATTCTCTACAACGATCGTTTCTCTTGTGTTCCCTTTCGATTTTTCATGAGGCGGTCGCCACAAGTGGCTGGTCAATATTGAGATTGCAAAATCATTGTTTGGCGAAATAGACGAGTGGTTGTCGAGCTTTTGGCCTGTTATTTAGAGAGCGAACAAATAATGATGAATTATGCAAACACACGATTCCTATCAAAGTTCTTTTCTGGCGTTGAAAATCTTTCTCTCAAATTGTGATGGTGTAGGGATAAAAGACATTGTTGAGGTGGGCCGTGGGAGAGGAGGTGATGTCATATTGTTTGCTCTCCAAACACCGGACATCATTAACCGCGTGGGACGTGTAATAATTAATTTCTTTGACCGCGCCTCTTCATGCTCGATTACATGGACAAATGGTTGCCACGTCTGGTGTTGAAAACACTTGAGAAATTTGAGTCTTTTTTGGTTTCTGAGGTCCTGAAGATAGTCTTAAAGGTATGTCAGCGTTTTGTGTTGGATGCTTCCTTATTGTTGAGCAGCTGGTAATTAATTAGCTTTCTCATCAATCGAAGTAAGAGAATAATCCCATTTCAAACAATCTGACTGACAATAGAGATGGTAATCGACATAATTGTGGGCCTCTTGATATTCGGATGTTTTGAAGTACCAGGGTTGGAACCGGCCGGATTTTTTGGGGCCGGTTGACGGCCAGTTCCAAATCTGTTGTGTACCACGAAGACAAGTTTCGGATTCTCTTGACGGAACCAAAACAGGCTGCAGATAAACATGAATTAGACAGCGACTTCATGTAGATTTGAGAGAAAATCTCACTCGTTTTGAATATTTTTCGTTTTAATTATTTCCAGCCAGCAAGCCCAAATCCACAAAATCATTGTGACGGACTACAGAGCATGCTTAGTGCAGTATAAATTAGGTATTATACATAAATGAGGTAATATTCCACACTTCGCAGAAGTTAAAAGAAAATCCGACGTAATCTCAGAATTGCAGTGTTCAGATAACTTGTAAGTTACTGAACACGTCGGACAATTGCACGGTCGAAGAAATCCTACAGATCACTCAGCCCGGTCGGTACTCGTTCTCGAACGAAGGAAACCAAGACCAGCCATGATTCCACAAAAAAGTTGAACGAAAGAATTTTAGAGCTAACATCCTAAATATAACAATAAAGTACATGTTATGCATGTGAATGCGTGGCTCACGTTTATGTCTGTGCATTAGAGGGAGATTTTGTCGCGGAGATCTTGTCTTTGATTGGTTTTTTATATTGAGAAAGCGGTCACTTGGTTGCATTGATTATTACGATCACTAATTACTGTTAACTCGAAAAATGCAAGAGGAGCACCAAAAGGATGCTTGATTACTGTGTCTGAGGTTGTGATGATCTAGTGTAGCTGTTTGGTGTTACGGTTGGCTCCTGCTTGATTCCTGGCTTTTACTAATGCTTATGACTGGGGGAGACACCTCTGTGATGTAACTGACAACCCTGAGACACCACACTCAGCGGACGGAGAGGTAGCGAGCACGTCTCTGATAATGTTGAGGATGGTTGACGGGGCTGTTTTCCTTGCAAGTCAGCATGACACAGGTGAAACGAATCGGGGCTAAGGAGCCTTATGGTAGCTAAATGAAGTGTCCCTACATACATGCATGCATTCATTGGAGCGCATCAAGATTTCCAAAGAGAAAGAGAAGAGAAAAACGAAAAGGTGACATAAGAGACTAATGGTAATTTCGAGAAATTAGTAATGAGAAACAAGCAACTCACTAACTCAAAACGATGATAGTTCTATTGATGCGATCTCCACTACATATCGAGCGACGCGTCGAAAAGTCCCTAAATTTGCTCCGCAGTGCTTTGATTTACCACTTTACAGATCTCAAAATGATTGAATTTGAAGTGCTTTTCATGCTGTTGCGGACTTCATCGCCTTCCTTCCTCCCTCGTTGCGATTTCCTCGCTTGACATTCTCATTTCGGCCTCGGCCTCGCTGACAGTGTCGATTTTAGCAAGGTCAGTGTCGAAACCAACTCTCCTGGCTTTGCTGAAATAATGAAATAATTTGATTTCATATCACTCCGGCTGGCACTGGTAGTAGTTAAAAGCAATGATTTGAAATGTTAGAGTCTACAGCTTGACGCAAATTTGGCTTGTCAAATCGCATTAGTGGACAATTAATTGAACGTCGGGGCGGAAATGAAGCGAAAGCTCCACCCTGGTATGGACCGAGATCATGTCCGGCGAGAGAGATTGAAGGCTATGTGAGGATATTAGCGTCACAGCAAGACGCAAGAGTGAGGGAGAAGTGTTGACCTTGGTAAGAGAGAAAGTGGATGAGAACTACCATCCTGCTCGTGTTGTTGACATTATTAGTGTCATTTCAATGGCACTACTCAGCTTGTGTTCCGTGAAGAATTCTGTAATCAAGAGCGTTTTTAACACTTTGGATGAGATTTAAACAATTCTTCATTTGAATATCAAATTTTGAATTTTAAGAGGTAAAAAGGCGATGAAGTTCCAAATCAAGAACAATAGTGATGCGACTTGAAAGATGAAGCATTGATTTCAAAAATCATTTATGATAGAGAACAATAAAGAATATGTGGCAAAAACGGTTGGCATCCGAGAAGCCTTAGGCGTGATTGCGAATTTCCGAAAGATCGCTCAATTATTTCATCTCAACCCAAATACCAATTGACTGATGAAAATTGTAAAGAACTGTTTTAATTTACTTGCTGCTGCAATTATTAGGGCCGATTACTTTTGAAGGTTTCATGTCACTTCTCTTACTTCGCTGGTATACTCGGTGTGCAGGTGAGGATCAGGTAAAGTTGTGCTTTAGGATTCTACGCGGATCGGAATAAAGCTCACCTTGCAGTTTTGGAGGCCGTCCTCATAAAGAGTTCTCAGTCAGACTTATATGTTCAGAAAAAGACTCTTCAACCTAATCCTTCTGTTGTCATTATTTCTTTTTTCTGATAATTTTTTCCATTTATTGACATATAATTTATTATTTTATTCTATTGATAAACTTCTTTATATTGTATATTTTTGTCATCCTTAATTTTGCTAATTTTGTTTAGAGTTTATTTATTTCGTACTCATTGTCTTCTATGAATGGATATTCTTTGTCATATTTTTCGTGCCTTCATTTAATCAAGTATCTGTACTTTGTGTCTCTTGCTTGTCAATGAAACCTTGTACTACTTGTAACGCTATTATGAGCAGTGTTTAAAGTATATTGCTGTTATTCATACAATTTACATAGATGAGTTCACGGATGAATGAGAATGTTATTGGAACATCATCTGTGATTTGCTAATTAATTGCTTACAAGTGAATTGAATTAATATGTTTGATTTTGCAAGAATTTGACGTTCTGAGCAACTGAAATAAATATCCATACAAATAGCTTTTGACCCTTTTTATTATTCTTCGATATAGAAGTCTTTTTGGATGGGGTTCCTCTAAAATGTGAATTAGGTAAACAGTTTTACCCACGTTCTCCATCCACTCCGGCAATACTTGCGCGTATTATTGAAATCAAATTTTTAATTCTTTACGACTGTTAAATCTGTGGACACTTTTTAATTAATCCATTCACGTTCATCTCCTTTATCAACAAATACTGAAATCTGCCTAACAATATATTCCGGACCATAAAATGTACATGAAGTGCTTTAATTTCATTGAGTGATAAAGTAAACACTGTTCATTCAATTCATTCATTTCAGGAAGGAATGATTACCCAACAGCCTTTGTTATTATGCATGACTCAATATTGAGCATTTGATTTTCAAAACCATCCCCTCCTAAAAAAAATCCTTGCTACGCGCCTGTCGATATCCTATTACCTTCAGTCTTCCCTTCTCGATGTACTGCTATGATATTCGACTTTAAATAACTTGGAGAGTAGAGCATCCAAAACTTTCAAATATTATTTGAGACTGAGCGGAGAGAGAAGAAAGCAAAAAGCGAAAGAATTTGTGCGGATATTGTAATGATTAATCTTCGAGCTCTGATATTAGTGAGCAAACCTGAACAAGTAAAGTATTAATCGGATGTAGAGTCAAGATGCAATAATACTCGCATTCAACAACTTATAAGAATACCTTATCAGGCACTGAATGATGGACAGTGTGAAGAGCTTTTGTTGATGCATTGAGTGCAGAAAAGGAAATTCAGGAAATCACGGAGACGCTGACCTTTTGCGTTTATTTTGCTCTGATTGACCGTGATGAGCGATGCAGATTTTCTGTAGGATGTTTTTATAATATTGTGTCATTAGCATTATTAAGGTCACTCGATTTACTCTTGATAAGCTTATCGATTATGTAATCACTCGGTCACTGCGTGCAGACCACAACAACTACCATCTGGTGATTTGGGCGTTGCGAACAGATTCCAAGCAGAGAAGATCCAATTCCAATGATAAAATCCCCTGTGGACTGCCATAGTGGACTGCGAGGACCTTAATTGACTTCAATCTGTAGAACATGGTCCCAAGAGATCTACGCAACTTTTCTCTACTTGGGTGTTCATCTGAAGTTAATTGTTATTTTTGAACAATTCTTATGTGAGTTTCTTGAAGTCCAATAAACATCTGAAGTGAAGAATCAGTTGTCGGTAATGCGAAATGAATTCTTAAATACAAAAATAATTTTTAATTAACATTAAATTCATCAACCTTTGTCCATAAACATGTGCGTGCATGGGTGCAGTGTGGAGGTGCAAAAGTTTTGACCTGAACAGTGTTTTACTTCCTACGGACACAGAAATAAGCAGGTATAGCGCGGCCGTATCCATTTAAACTGAAATTCCGTTGCAATCTCAAACAATTGTCTTCTGGAGATATTAATTTTCAGCGCAGCCATCAAGCTTGTCATTATTTTGAATTAATTATCTATATAATATACATGTTCGCTCATTGTGTTTACATGTAGTCCGGCCACCAGAACGAATTTCAGCACGGAAAGAAGCCGAAAACACAGCTTTCACAGAATGATGGATGTGCACCCTATGCCTACTACGAATCTACGCGTCTGCCGAATTCTACCCCGTTCCTCTTCTTGTCAGACAGGACCAAGGAAATACAAATTGTAAATCCAAAGGAAAGTAGATTGAAGTATTCGACTAAGACGAAATTTTCTAAATAAGTGAAAACCGCCAAGTCTAGAGTCATCAATTTTGGCATGAAATATCTTCAAGGCACCTCCTCTCATAAATGATCATGTTAGTATCATGCTCCTGAGCGTCGATATATGCTACAATGTAGTTGAATGTGGCTAAAATTGGCCAAAAAATGTGATTGTCGACATGAGGAGGTTTGCTGATTCTGATTATGTCAATCTGAAGACAATTGTAGTAGCCATAGCATGTGCAATATCCTGTGAAAGTCTCATTCTCTGCCTCTTTCTTTGCAGAAACTCGTTCAGCTGAACTATTATTAGAGAAAAATATCTTGTGAAAGCTAAAGTTATCAGATTTTACTAAAAGATGCCCTACTTTCTTCATAAGTATTGAAGGTAATCCATTCATTCATGCTTTCATTTGAAACTTGATGGAAATTCCAGAAGGCTGACCAAGTTTGAAGAATGAAATGTGAAAATGCGGTGCATTGGCATATAAAATATGAATCTGCTCTTCTCAGTGATACAAAGTTGCTGGAGTGGACAACTCAATATGATCCGAACCCGGGGCAAAAATTGAAAGGAATTCTTTTGGTATTATTGCAGCTCAATGTGTTTAGGCTGTTACCTGCAGATATTATCATGAAGTAAAGCGATAGATCGAATTCTACCAAATGATAACTGATGCCGCATTGGCCTAGAAGTAAGGAACGATATGATTGTGATTTGTCTCTCAAACTTGTTGCTGCTGTTTAGTATCTTCAAAATGCAATTATAATAGTTGGTTGGGTCATCTTGTTTCGTTCTACTCCAAAAATGTTGATCATCAAATTAAATTTGATTGACTGCTATCACTTTAACTGACCATCCCAAATTTGATATATCAATATTTCTTAAAACATGATTTGCGCATCAGCAACTGCCATTAGTTTGTGATAGAAACGCTACAAATGTATTATTTTCATGTACTCGATTATATTTGATGCATGAATAAACAATGGTCACATGAATTGTTAAAAATGTCCAACTTCAACATCTTGCATTAGCTCATGTCCGCTACAAACAACTGCCTGCAGCTGACACCCGTCGTCAGAGAGTAGCGAACATTTCTCCATTATACGTGGTTTCAAGTCTTCCAAATTGTGGATGCATATTTGTTGCCCACCCAAGCCTTCAACGTGCCCCAAAATCAGTTATCTAACAGGTTCCTGTCAGGGGACTGTGATGGCCAAAGGATCTCACGTAGGCCTACCCTCTAAATCACTCGATTTGTAGAAAAAGTCTGGCAGAGATCATTTCTTGCGATGTCAGCAAGATATGGCGAGGGTCTCTGACGTTAAAGTTCAGTTCTTATGTGATCTTAGCATAGCCTACAGCAACACCTGACTGTTAAAAGATAAATGGAGCATGCATAAATGACACATGTGAAGACAAGACAAACTCAGGCTTTCCACGGATGTAGGGGTTTTGCCAGATAGTCTAATTAATTCAACAGTAGTAATCGACAGTAGTATTGGCCCAGGCCCACCGCCATGCAAATTCTGTCTCGTTTCATCCTACCATACTCAGGAGTGAACGGCACTTTGTCATCATTGTAGTTATTCTAAGCCAATAATCAATATTCAGTCTCAGCAGTTCGTCGTCTTCTTTGATTTCTTGATGCACTTGAAGTTTGCAATAACGGTTGCCAACTATCGAAATTTTTTTTAAGAGCACGAGAACTTGGAATTCCCGACTGCTTCGTAATAATTACATAAGATTGCTTCTTCGTTAGGCAAACTTGTTCGTGCAAAACTCTTCAACGAGAGTCTGAAAATCGCCTCCCAGACTTATAGACTTGTCGAGTAAGGTGAAGTCCGTTAAGAATTTAATGAACAATTTCGTCTCTGGCTGTGGTGTACCAGGGTTACCACCATTTCGAGTTTCTATTCATATCATGTGACATTTTCCGTGATTTTTTATAGCCTGCATAAATTAAGCTTTGAATCAGATCAAATATAATGTAAACATCAAGTGATAATGGAATGCATAAATTCCAATGATGCATCAAATTTGGGACGGTCAGTTAAATTGCAAGTGGTCAGTCAAATTTAACTTATGATGATTTGGAATAGAAGAAAACTAAATGACCCGACCAAGCATTCTAATTGCATTTTGAAGATACTCGTACAACAACGTGTTGATTAAGCAACATCAACAAGTTTGAAAGAAAATTAACATCCCTCCTTTGGACAGCCTGTATTTGGTTTTTGTATTTTTGCCTTGCATCAGGATTCCATGAATTTCCCAACCCTGCAATTTAATGACATTTTCAAATGATGTGCAACATTGCAAAATATATGCAAGTAATTTAGAAGTTCATGTAATCATAGAAATTTAAATAATCCTTAAGAGGACTGGCGAGCGTTCCCACAGGTAAACCAGTCAAAGTCAAAATTTTATAAGTGAGAGCCATGTACGAGATTTTTTACATGTAAGAGATTTTTCAGCAGACATGTTGGATTTTGCTCAGAATGTTGAGTCTGCATCCCAGAATCTCATCGAACTTCATACAGATCAAGCCTGAGGCCCAACAGCGATTGGATCATCAACCCAAACTTGTTCTGTCCGACAATTAGCCTCTTACATGGATTGTCGGGTTGAAACTAAGCGGCGGAGTGATTGTGGAAAGTCCAGCTTCAAATCGGCTTTGCTTGGTAGCCGAAGCTCGCCGCTGTATGTTGAGCATCCGCTTAGTTCACAATCCGACCACTTAATCTGCTTTGTCGGGTCTGAGAGGTGCGACTCGGACCGGGCAATGAAGGTCTTACCCATCGGAAAGGAAAGTAAATAGATCATGTAGGGCCGGTGGCCCCTCCATTCACACCAAGAGGGTGCTAAGGAGGTCTAAGGATGGCGAGAGAATGCGAGCGAGACCATCTTGAACCCTCCCACCCCACTTACTTCCGTCTTCAGCGTTGGATAGGAGCTGGCGGGCCGATTGCAATTATTACGGTGTTTGGAAAAGTGTGTGTGAGAATTGGCGCTACAATAATGGATTAAAGCATTGAAGGCGTGATTGAAAGGGTGAGAGTGTTTTGAATTTTCCTGGACATACAAATTGAAAGCCCCACATTGAACAACGGTGCACGCGTACAGATGCACAATCTAATAGACCGATGTTAGGCCTTGTAAGCACTTGGCCCAGCCCACCATATCAACTCTCAGCGTGTGAACACCTCTTCAGGACTAGTCGATAGTACATTTGAAGAGCGGATTATTCTGCGAGGGAGGGAGATGTAAGAAGTATGATTATTATAATGAATTAGTATTAGGGAGTCAGAATTGAACAGATCGAATGGCAAATTTTTGTGGAAGAATTGAATTAAACAAGCAGTCATGATAATGCTTATGACGCAGTCAGTTCTGTGAGTACCTCTCAAGTTACCTGGTCATCACAGGCAGTTTGTCATATCTTAATAGATGTAACAACCATGAGACATGCTTCGGTGCAAACATGCCCACTTTCCACAAGGCAAGCGCACCATCTTTTGAGAGAAATTGGCAAACAGGTGCATTCACATTAGACGGATAACGATATCGATAAAATTTCGACGATATTTCATTTTGTTGCTGATCTCCGCTTGCAACTATTTATCGTTGAGAAAATCGGCCTGATATGATCAGCCCACAGAATTACATTGTTAAATCGCATCACTTTGCTGGAAGTGCAAACTGATTCAAAACTATGGCACATTCAGGAACATGCTAATTGGGTAAAAAGAAATTATTAATACCTTGCAGAGACAGGAAAAAGTCGTGCGTCGCTTGCGGATTGCTGTAAAATCCTTCAAAATGCTCCGATCGCCATGATTCCGTCAGATTTGAAGAATTCAGATCATAACGCAAAAAGTTTTCTTGATAATGTTGGTTCCGGACTTCTGATAATTATTAAAAAAGTTAGCAGGCGCACGAAAAAAACGTTCACAAACTTCTCTTTAGAACTTGATATTGTCTGTGTTTTGTGTCTCTTTGCTGTGTGATCCGGTTGATAACAGTCACTGAAACTTCGCACCATTTGGCGTGTTTAATGTTGAACTGGCTGCTCATTGTTCGATTGCTGTGATATTATGTCAGCAGATTGTGCCATTTCATTATCGCTACATGTTCCAATGCTTCATTTCTAGTCAAAGAGAAGGAGAGACGACCTGTCTAATTCTGTGGATCAGCAGCTATGTCGGACATGCTGAGCGATTGTATTCCAATTTATCGGCACACCGCATATCTTCTTATAGACGTCGGTATCCAACAGACACAGGTCTCCAACATACTCCAGATCTCTTCGGTGACTCAATGATCGAATGTTGAAGAACATTCCAAAAGACAAGAATATGCTCGAAATGTTGTCTGCAAACAAATTCTATTCTTATGGATAATGCTCGACCAAACAATGACTGACGATATAAACAACATCCATCATAACAGGATGTTACCCAAGATTTAGCAATTACTGTCCATTCTTAGGTTTAACTGAACTTGCAAACCTCGCTTTAAAGGCTGCTATGAAGGTGATCGCAGATCCGAGTATTCAACGAAGGCTCTATGAATTGCACGTAATGTAGAGCTTAGTATGCATTCCTATCGTGCAAATATCTCGTTGGATTGCTTGAATCATTCTCGGAATCAAGATGAAGCATGGTAAATAAAATAATATTGATGCTAAATTCATTAGGCTACACGCACATATAAAGCCATGAACGAAATAGAAATGGCTGAAACGGAAATGTTTTAGCAATCTACAATTTTTAGTCACAAGGACGAAAATGTAATGGCAAGGGGGAATATCAATGAACAAACCTCAATCACAAACGAAATAGAATTGCCTATGTCTATGGATTTAGCTCAATCGTTGATGGCGGACGAAAAATAATTAACAAGGTTTATTTTTTTATCAGTTTAACAAGTATTTTAACCATCTATGTTATATTCAACGAAATAGAATTGGCAAAGAGTAATGATGACGAAATCGCTTTGACTACTTATGAAATAAAGTTGGAAAACCAATAGTAGCCTGCATCAACGATCAGATGAGTCCGAGGTTGATGTTTGTGTTTTGAACATGGACTCTGACTACAGTTAGTGTGACTATGATGAAAGCAATTGATGGCATGTTCTGATAGAGCCTCCTGTCAAAATATGTGCAAATGTTTGAAAAACTATTTTTTTCTTTACAGAAAATGTGAGATTATCGTAGTCTTTACTCCTGATATCTTAACCTAGATCGCAAACAACATGGCCTAATTACTTAAAAAATGCATGATCTAATTTACACGGCAAGAAACGATTACAATAAAAAATAGCATTTGATGAATACAAATGCAGCTGCTGCGCGACTCTATGAACGCCGGGTTAACAATAAACTTCAGATCTTCAATAGACGCCGGGTCAGTTAAACCTTCGGAAAAATACACACTAGGGATATACGGTTGTTATTGTTATCGGTCTGATATGAACGCGCCTAAACGAGGAGTCTTTTAGAGTGCATACCATGCAACATAAAGCAGAATCTCTCTTCTTAGTAAACCCGCTTGGTCAACCGGGGCATAGCAAACAGCTGTTTTGTAAAATATGATTGCACTATTTTTTAGTATTCGAAGGACGTTCCATATATCTGATGAAGATAATTGAAAACTAAATTTTCTTCACGAGCGTTTCCGGCCAGCACCACAGGCGAATATATTGAACGTACTTCGAATAATTAAAAAATGATTGTACCATGTTTTATGATATATTTGTACCAGAATGCAACATTCAGAAATGATGTAAGTGATGGTCGCCAACATTCTTTTTGCAATTCAACGGTTTCATCATGAAAAAGTAAATATGATCACTCCTTCTTGAAATTGGCCAAAAGTCGAAGTTAAGTGCCGATTGATTTTACTCCGCTGACGAGGGGAGAATTCCCAAAACGTTCGGCATTTGTACACTTTTTTTTACTTAACTTCGACTTTTGGTCAATATAAAGGAGTGAACATCTTTACTTTTTCATGATGAAAGCGTTGAACATTCGGAAACATCATTTTATTGCTAGTAGTATGAACATGGCTTCCTTTTCGTAATTTTCTACTGAGCAGAGCTACAAAAGTTGCTCTAGATTAAATGTACGGATGATTGATAACAATAGCAGGCGAGCGGTGAGTAACCTGGCCGTCAAAAGATTGTAAAAAATTGTGGAAAAAAGTGACAGATAAAATAATTGCATATCTACCTACATTGCCGAAGGAAAAATGAATAAAACAATGAAAAGGTAGGGATCAACGCTAATAAATTCATCTTACTATCACACAGTTACAACGGAAAAAACATCTCTCCAACATTTTTTGTTGCTATCATATACTATAACTTCCATTGGTTCGCAAATGATACATTTTAGAATAAATTTGCAAATAACTTATTGACACAACATTTCGCTATATTTCAACAAGCGCACATGTCATTTTTACTAACTTCTTGAGTATGTAACACCCAAACATCAAACGTTTATCTCGGGATAGCTTTGTGCAATAAAAAATCAAAGCTTCGTTTAATCCGGATATCAACGAATTTGAATTGAAATGATTCATCATTGCTCGCTCTTTAAACTAGAAGATTTACATTTCTTCATATTTCTGCTGAATTTGCTTCACCCATATGGAGTTAATAAAGTAGACATGAATAAGCATTGCTGTAAGGATGCAGACAGTTCATTTATCGGGTCAACAATAAATTTTCCTTCTTAGGTATTCACTTGTAAACATGACCTGGTAAGTAACTACACGGTCGACTCAACTATCACTAATTCTGTTAGTCAAAAGTCAATGATGTAATGAGGCCTGAAGAAGATTGTGTAAAAATTAAAATGACAAACTGCTTTGCCTCGTCTACGGCTGGCGATAAGGGCTTAGAGCAAATGTTGTGAGCCCGCACAGCCTCATGTGACGAGGGGCGGGCCTATTGTCACCTCTTGTGTTAAGAGTCACACGAAGCGTGTCGCCTCACCGCTATTTTCAAACACAAAGATTATTTCAATCCCGATTTTCCGCCGCACTGCTCACTATGCACAAGTCAAGTGGAGACGAGACAGAACTTCATCAAATTCCCGTTCAATTGTCCCCATGTGTCCTCACACTATGCTCACGACCTGGTCCAATGAGCGGATTGGCCGGAGACAGACATGCTTGTATCATCGACGTGATCATTGTCACCACCCACACTGTCGATTCTATCTGTCCAGTACAGTCCAGCCTGGCGTCTCGATGTGACATTCAGTACATCTGACTGGCCAGTGCATGTTGAATCGAATGTGACTGAATCGAATCTCAGTTTCAAAAATACGGTGAAGTGGCATTTCTTCGGTTAGACTATTCGCATGTTACAGACTGTTTAATAAATTGGTAAAGCTGCCGTGGGATATCCGGGCGATATTGCAGTCAAAGATGACTCTCCAGCATGGGTTATCAAAAATTAAACAAATTGAGAAATTAAACAGTTAGTAATTGTAATAAATTGATGGCTGTCAGTTAATAATTGTAATTAATTGATTGATTTGAATTCTGTCATGCTCTGTCAACCCCTCAATGCAATCATTTTTGGAAGTTGCTCATTTCTGGATAACTTGATTTCTTGATTTCTTGATCAATTCATGATAACTTTCCTATCGATGACTAAACCTAAATAAATATTTTTTGCAATTTAATATAGAGAGAGAGTCGATAATAAGAGCACAATATATACCAACTTTGACTGATCTCGTCCTGACTATTGGTAAGATTAAACTTCTATTCAAATATTCTTGATAATCACAACGAACGCACAGGCATGTCACTCACAATGATTAAAGAAAATTTAAGTTGATCTTGCGACGACAGATTTATGAATTTCGTTCTCATGTTTTGAATGTCCCATCGCAAACGATCCCGAGAAGCATGATATTCCGGCATGCCTCTAAATGATTCTACAGGCGATTTTGTGATTTCATCTTCCATGGTCTTTGAAAAAATGATAATTCTACTGAACAAGTTTTAATTTTTGAATATGGAAGACTCTGCATTCATGTTATATACCAGCAATTTTCAAGTGTTTATCAGTTTATCAAATGTTCTTAGTGTTAACTTTTAAGAACTAATTGCCAAAAAAAGTGTTCCAGGATGTCATTTCAACTAAAATACTCAGATGCGATGATAAAAAGAAAAAATGAGAGAAGTTTTGTCCGTTCCGGATTAGTCCAATCGTACACTGGAGGTTCTGATAAAAATGTCAAAATTTTTATTCATTCTAATGAGTCCTCTGCCAAATTTGCCAAAACTTTCACCATTACTGTCACATTCACATATTAATATGATTTGAATTTAGCATTTAGCCGTTGTGATTACTTGTTGGAGATATTTGATGCTACAAGCCGGTGGAAGGCATTTTTAGGACGTTTTGTGACTTAAAACCTTACTTTTTTAAAAGTCATTCAAATCAAGCGATTTTTGTTTTGTTGAGTAATAAATCGTATATCACAAAAAACCTCATTTTCTGAAGATTCGAAAACTGTAATTGTCTTCGAAATAGCGTAATTTTAAGTGCGTCATTTTTACGAAAAACTTTTTTTCTTCGTTTTGAGACAACCTGTATGTCCGTCTATACTAAGATAACAAAGATAGCAATCCGACCACTATGGCCCGCACCCAACGCTATCGGACATCTAAGATACCGGTATCTAACCCAGGGAATGCTATACAGAAACAATCATACACACTATATGCGTAAATGACTACATGTAAAAGGTTTAAAAGTATCTATCTTTGTTGCAGTTTTCGAGATCAGCAAGTCTATGCACGAGCCCGAATGTCGAGTGTATAGTTTGATAATTGAGAAGATTGCATTTAGGATGGATATCTTTACATGAGTTGCGTAAGAAGATTTACATTTCACAGAATCGCCCGAATCTATCTATGACTATGATCATTAACATTTTGCGCAATTTCTAATATGTTTTCATTGATAGAAAGTTAACTTCTAGAAATGCTTGTATGGACTCAACAAAATCTTCATGACCTTCAGATAGGTCTTCAAAGTCGGTAATTTAGCGCTATAATATTCTTGAGAACTATGCTTTACCGAATGGCGCCACGCACCTGAATCTCCATTTAAACCAAATTGTTTGATTCTTCAGTTCTTGAATACCTCATTCGGGACATTGAGAAGCCAAAATCATTGTCTCCGATTATCAACTGCACTAATCTAATTGCAGTTAAAACGTCTTAGTGGAAGGCATAACGACCTTTTCTAACACACCACTTTTGGTTTCTGATGACATGAAAACCACTCGTAGAATTTAAAGGATTCTTCGAGGCTTTTAGACTAATGACAGACGCTATATCCCTATCTTTCTCTCTTTATTCCGTAAATTAGCTGTCCCGGAAGCCTTTAGAGAATAGTTTTTTTGTATTGTGCTGGCAGAGTTTTGTGTCGTTGGACTCTTCAGGTCGCTGAAACTAAATTTTGGTGAATGGCACTAACACATTGAATAAATCTTCCAATGCATCGTTTTATTCACAATTAAACGACGATTCTTGTTCACTGGTTGTCAAGACGAGCTACAGAGAAAGTTTAATGACAACTTAATAGAGTTGTGAGATGTGGCGTTGATTTTATTTTACCAATTCAAACCTCTCTCGCAGTTCGTAGAACAAAAAAATAACTGCTCGAAAATTTTATTCCCTTGTTTTGTAGGAGAAACTAATTTTATACCTTTAATTCTCGACTCCTTAGACTTTGATTATCAAAATCAGGCGCTGTGTTTGAAGCCCAGCGAAGTTTGACGTTGGAATAAACGATTAATTCGTCTTTAAGGTGAATTGATGTGGAATAACAAGTTGTTTTAGTGAGGTTAAAGTTTGATAAGCATGAATTTATTATTAAAAGCAGATTTCTGGCAAGGAAAGACGCAGATTTCATCAGTAGCGATGCTAAAAAGGAAAGATGCAATTAAATATTTCAAAATGAAGTTTCTGGTGCATCATGAAGTTGAATTTAATGATCTTTATTACACGCAAATCTGCTATGTAAGCAATCCAACACGCAAACTTGTAAAAACAATCCACGATTAGCACACACTATAAAAGATTTGTAGTGTAATCAAACTTTATAAGTAAAACAGGAAGATAATATGGTAATATATAACAAAGAAATTAGTCAAGGATTTTAAAGAAAGACTGTCTATATTGCATTCATTCACAAGGCAAGAGTTTTCCGCCTTGACCTGCTTTATCTTGATTTTGTGACTTTCAAATTCTAATTGTGATTGTATATTCACCTGATTCTTTGAACTAATGAAGATAACCGAATGAGCAATGCTATTGGTCCGTGTTTCAGATTGAGATATGGGTTTGAAGCCGCTTTAGGACAACTCAAACAGGAAGGATATTTTTCATCAATTTTTTATTCAATTCAGCTCAATTCACATACTCGGAATAAATGTGGATTCAAGTAATGCGGAAACGGGGACTGAATGAAAAATAATTTGCAGCAAAGGTTTTATTATTTTTAAGCATTGTATGAGTAAGGGAAAAACGACAGTATGAACAAAGTTCTACAGAGAGTCTCTATCTATACAATTGCAAAGTCTTCCACATTTGATTTCCGTTAACATACCCAATTTCCTCCACGAATTGTGTCTTCCATTCTTGGTACTGTGCATTCTCGCTTCCTCCCTTTGATATTGGTTAAGTATCACAGCTATGGATCGCGACTGGTGGGATGGATGTTTTGTAAAGTGTCTTCAAGTGATTGGAATGTTCTCAGTCAAACAATCGTTTCATTATTCAAATAAATAATTGGAACATTAATGAGCGAAAAAACTCAATTAAAGCCCAGTCTTTTTATCGAGCTTCCATTGTTTGGTACCTCGAACTGAGTAGATACTTTAACAAAATAAATGAAAATGAAGATTCGGTCAAAATCGACCCCCCACCGACTCATAAAAGCTCCAACTATTAAGTGTTATCAAATTTGTCTGATATTCACGAATGTATTTTGTGAAGGTTTCTCTGTAAATCTCTACTGTTATTTTCGCTGCTTATAACAGCCGAATTTTATAATTTTATTTGAGCTGCATTGATGACAAATATGTTTCTTAAAATCTCAATTTACAAGAGTCTGCTTTTCATCCTACAATGTGATTAACAGGTGCACTTTTTTATATTTTTGAATGCATTGTATTTTGATGAAAGCAATGATAAGGAAGTCGCTCATAGACGTGACGGAAGTTATGGAATCATTCTGTTATAATCTCATTTGTCCTCATAATGCATGATTATCAAATCGTATAATCACATCTCTCACTAGTTGTGACATCAAATTCTGAACACAAATTTACATGTTTCTGAGTTTTATAATGTACTCGTAATTTCGCAAGATCGTGTTTTAGGATTTTATTACGAATGCAATGACCCGATCTTTATGAAAGTACTTTGTCATACAGATTGATCAAACTAAGCAAATACAGACTGTATTTATCTGTCTGTAGCAAACTCATTTTGAAACCGCATGTATCGAGAAATTTGAGTGCTTTTAAACTTTAATTTCACACAACAAGAACAGTGTGGAATTTTCTGCTTATCAAAATTACAAAGCTAAAGAAACTAGAAATTCGTCCGAGACTGGATATAGTCAAGCAGTCTGACAGCTGTTGGGTGACTTCTCTCTCCGTAATTATTATTGAATGTTTATACACAAAATGTGGTGCATTTATTCACTCACTATTGATACAGAGAGGAAGTGTTGTTAGTTTTGTTTTGAGCTGGTTTTGATTACTGACACTATTTCCGAGAATTCACAATATTGAATTAAAAGTTTTGAAAAACATCACAGTAACTGAACCTCTCAATTTAGTGAATGTATTTATACGAAGCACTAATGACTCGATTGGAATTTTTGAGAGGAAGAACTTATCGATAACGAGTGAAGATGACAATTGAAATCGCAATATATCTACAGATGATAATTATATTCAACGAGCAACAGCTTTTGGACCATCTTAAATGTTATTGCGACTAGACAAGTGATAGCGGTGAATGGAAGGATCATACTTTAGTTGAATTCAATAAAAATGCCAGAATATTATATCTTTTTTATGTTCATTTCCTTATATAATCAAATCAACAAACATATACATACATACATACATATATATATATATATATATATATATAAAATGCAAATGACTAAATTTATATATAAAAAAGAATATATGTATATAATTATATATATATATACAAATGTTCATATTTACATCATTTTTTGATTTTATATATATATACAAATATATCGTTCCACAAACAAGAAAAGACTTTTTGTTTTCTCACAAGGTTGGATCTTAGCTGGTGAGAGCCTGGGAATACTCTTCTAAGTGTTTTATATATATATATATATGAAAACGAGTTTTCTCAGCGTTTCGGGTCCGCACCTTCTTCATAGAATTAAAACATGGGGTAAAATGCAAAGCAAAACTTTCCTATGTTTGACTCTGTGAAGAAGGGTAAAAATCTCGTATTTCTTTTTCACATTTATTTCTGATTATCTAAGGGAGTGAACTTGAATAAACGAAAACATTCTATAATTATTTCTTCAGCGATTAAATTTCATTTGAAAGTCAGTCTATAATAATAGAAAACTTCTAATACTGCTGCATTCATTAAGATCAGATATCTATGATATTGAAGTTTAGAGAGAACAGTAACCATGATGGCACTGGCCTGAACTACAGCAGAAACACTAGGTTAAGTCATTACTTCCCACTCATTACTTCTGGTTAATTATGAATTGATGGAAATGTCCTGCAAACGTAAAGCCTCGTGTAGAGTAAGATCACTTGAGATGCGTCACCTGTTTGAATATGAATGAAAACGGAATATTCAAGGGTTGTATACCACATGAAGACAAATTATAAAAATTGAACTTGTAACTACAGATTTATGAAATTCGTTTCCATCTTTTGCATAATCGGTCTTCGTAACCCATAGTAAGTAGTCCTGACCAGGGTGATGGTCCAGCATGCCTTTAGAAGATTCTACGCAGGCGATTTTTTAATTTTATTTCAATTTTAATTTAATTTAATTTCCATATCATTGACTTCATTAATACGATTATCTACCAATCCGACCTGTTTGGTTTCTCATCCATTCGTGAGCTTTTATGTTTAAAAATATTTTCTAAACATAAGCTTACATGCAACACGTCAACGTTCAGAAATAGATACACTAATCCGCATATTTTGAAGTCATATAATTGACAACTTCGCAGTAATCCTCTTTTTGCATTAAAAAAATTTATTGTCAAATCTTCCTAGAAAATTAGTTTTTCGTTTCGGATCGCAAAATTTGATTTGCAAATAACACGATGGGCTCTCGGTGTCCTGAGCCTTCTGAAGTTGATAGAAGTCATGACTTGCTTTTTGTAGTTATTAAATTTTACACTGCTCATTTCGAAACAAACGTTCCTTTCTCCTCTATGTTTTGTAAAATATTTACAGAGCGGAGGAAGAGAGCACTTAAATGTTATCTCTAGACTACTTCAATGACACTCATGAAATTATTATCATGCCATTGCATAAACAACTTCTAACAAATTATATCAACAGGATATTATCGTAATCGCAAGCTACGATATTTCAGAATCCACTATAGGTTTTTTGCTGAGATGCTTATGACTCCTCGCTCCGCAGAATCAAGAATTTACCTGATGATTAATGACAAAGTTGACTTATTCAAATAGGCAGCCATATATGGGCAATTCCACGCGAATGTCAACATTTAGGTCATTTTCTGAAGTACATTTTGATTGCACAAACATCATATCTGACGAAATTGACAGAAAAGAGAGGCAAATTTCAACAGGCACTAGATGCTTTATTAAAGTCGTGCGAGCTTTCGGCTTTCAGCCTTAATCATGCACATAGTTCGACTTAAATAAAGCATCTAGTGCCTGTTGAAATTTGCCTCTCATTTTGGTAAATTTTGCAACTGGAATCCGGACACGGGGAGAACCATCTCTTTATGAACACATCATCCTTGACACTTATATTTTCCAGAAAAACATTCAATTTACCACGAAAATTTGTCTTTCATTACAAAAAATTTAATTAATTAAATGCTGCAATAGGAACAGAAAAAATGAGAAATTATCATTTTAAAATTTGTCCATTAGTGTACTAATGTATTTCTAATTTATTCAAATATAGCAGATGTTTGCTACTTATTCGAGTCAAAAGTCGAACACTTATTCGAAAACAATCTCACTTTCTTTTATTTACTTAGTTAATTGACATGCAGATCTGAACTTACATGTGTAACGTCGTAGCATTGAATAACTTCAATTTACGATTCAGCAGTTGTAGGATAAGACTTCCCCCATACCAGTCATTAAAAAGGAGCGCGTCGAGAGCATGTCCAGTGTCCACAAAAGATGGAATGAAAATATCGCCTCAATTCGCAGAAAAATAGATAAGTGCAACATAACAAAAAACCCAGGTTACATTCGCGTAACGTCGTAACTTTGTAATAAAAGGTTTTTTCGCGCACGATAGTTAACTTTTTGTGCTTTTCCGACGATGTATTATTCATTTTGACCGCAAGCTGATTGGAATCCATTCAGAGATAATGAGAAGTGGCATTACTTCTGATGAAAAACTAAGTTTTAATTTCATGAATGTCGCAACGCGTGGAATTGTCCATATAAATATAATAGAAAGCCAAATGGAAAATGATAATACAAAAGTATGACCCACCAGAAGATCAAAAGCAAAGTTTGCTACTGCCGATCGATTTCGGCCGCTACGGCGGCTTTTCAATGCAAACTGATTTATTCAACAAAAATTTACATAAAATAATGTAGATTTCAAAATGATGCACATGATGACACAGACATCAAGAAGCATTTAGAGATGAATGGAATGCACGGATAAACATAGCTTCCTTGGACTCTGTCCAAGCGATTCGAATTAGGTGGTAACTGGTAAAATGACATGCCTTTGAAATTGCCCCCACTGCTAGATACATGGCTACTGACTTTGAGAGATGTGTATATCATGTGGTTAATTTGCTGTCTATGCACTGTCATTCTATGTCTGAATGTATCCCCAGATTGTCCAATGTAATATTGTCTACAGGTATCCCAAATCAGCTTGTAGATGCTGTTAGATGATTGACACTCTAAATTACTTCGTAAATTAAAGATCTTGATACCTCTAGTTGCTTGAAATTCAACTTGGCTGCCCTCTACAATAACTTTACAACCCTTACATCTTGTTTGGCCGCAACGAGTTACACCAGTTATTCGGTTGTTTTTTTGACAGCAAATATCGTAGTAATCTTGGTTGTTTGAATGATTTCATAAAGTTGCAGTCACGAAAAGGGTCTAAAAGAGTCAGCGTATTAGAAACCGGACGAATTACTTTGTTATACATACAGGGTGATTCAGTTCAGCCCGCCGGTAATAAAATAAGTGGTCTTTGATGGTTATTCGATATCTATGTAAGTTTCTGACAACAAGAAAACGTCATCACGATATTGAATTGGCAATGAGATAATGCTGCATTGATTTCAAATTGCTACTTGCATAGATAGCTGTCTCGGGCAAGCTGTTATTAAATAGCATTTCTTCATAATTCAGTACAAAATTCATTTCTGTCTATGCGAGATGAATTATCCTGGCTTCAGTTATGAAGAAATCGCTTATGTTGTGTCATGTTCTATTGCGTTTGATAATTGCGAAGCAGCACGAAGAGCATTCAATGAAAAATATAGAAAAGAAGCCCCACCTGTGAGAACCATTCGAGATTGGAGAATGCGGTTTAATCAAACTCTTAGTGTGGTAAGAGTCGACTATCTGAAGAAAAACAAAAAGAAATTGTTGAAGCGTTTGGAGACAATCCGTGTAATTCACAGCGGAAAGTTGCGGCGCAGCTCGACACGTCCCAATCATCGGTGCAAAGAGTATTATGCAATAATAAGATTAAACCATTCAAATTTAGTCGAGTGCAAGAACTGAAGGAAATGGATTTCGAGCCTCGGTTGAATTTCTGCCGCACCGTTTTGCAGATGAACAACGAAAATCCTGGCTGGTATCGAAAGATTGCATTTAGTGATGAAGCAGTTTTTCATTTAAATGGACAAGTAAATCTGCATAATTGTTTTTATTATGCAATGGAGAACCCACATAAGACATGCGCAAAGCCCCTCAAATCTCCATCAATTTGTTTTTGGGCAATGATTACTTTTGACTATGGCCTTGTTCATCAAGTCATTGATGGAACAGTAACTAGTGAAAATTATTGTGATCTTCTTCAACAAACTGTTATCCCACTCCTTCGGAGAAAGCGGACATTGATTTACCAACAAGACGGAGCTCCGGCTCATTTCAGTCACGCTGCAAGAGCACTGCTGAACAAAAATCTTCAAGATCGCTGGATTGGTAGAGGTAGTCCACGGAATTGGCCATCTCGTAGTCCTGACTTAGCGATGAACGATTTTTGGTTATGGGGATACGCCCGGGATCATATCTACAATCATATCTCAATCCATACATGAGCTGAGAGATCGAATTGAAACAGTGTTGGATTCCATTGACAAGCCTACGATAAGACGCGTGTACACCAATTTCTTCAAGCGCTGTGAAGCATGTGTATCAGTACAGGTGGCTCATTTCGAACACTTGTTGTGACTTCGTGAGCAGAAAATGATTCTAACTTTGTTAATAATACATTTTTGTAAGTTTTTGGAATATATGCTAATAAATAGCAATACCTATGTCTAAACGCCATTCATTTTATTACCGGCGGGCTGAACTGAATCACCCTGTATATATACATCCGAATTATTCTTGTTATATTCATGTGTAAACGGGAATATTGCTCTCTGTTCTTGTTTAACATTTGTTTCATTGTTCTGGAAGTTAGCTTTCATAATTGCGTCGTTTATTAATTGCGTTGGGTAATTCATTTTCAATCTTTCCTTTGATTCTGAAATGCAGTGTTCTCTCATGCGCTTATCGGAAATATATAATAAATATACTAAAAAACTATATCGGAAATATACTAATAAATTAGATCAGAGCAAAATGTCGATTGATATGAAAAAAGAAAAAAAAACCAGAGATCTTCAGTAAGTCGCCGACATGTTTTTGCCAACTGTGTTGGCTTCTCAATTCATATATATCTAGCATATTGTACCCACACTTTTCATTGCGAGTAAAAACAAAAATGATTCTGCCAGACTAGTTTCATTGCTTCCAAGGCAACATCTTCAGTGGAGAGAAGCAATACGGCTACATCGCAATCTTTATATACGCAAAAGAAACCAGTGGGCAAAAGTAAATGGATCTCACAAATGTCAATCAAACACGTCTCTGGCTACAAGTTCAGAAGTAACTCAGAAGTCTATATGTATATAAGAGGTTAGTGCATACCAGATATCTTGGCAATTTCTATCGATTGTTGAACTATTATGACCTCTCATAAGTATCACAAAACTATCTAATTCGTCTGAAAAAATGAGGCTTTGTCCCTAACCATGTTGGGGTATTTCCTTAAGATAAGAAACAGAGCTAATTCAGAATATGTGCACATCATGGGTTGCGCAAGTAGATACACAAAAGAGGTTGCGGGCATTACAAAATCAGTGGTGTAGATGATGGCATTTTAATGTTTGAATTTGTGTCTTCTATTGAAAAAATTCGTTTATTTGGCAATATAGTGAATTTGAGTACTGAAGAAAGTTTTCAAACGATCAGTTTTTGCATGAATTGATATTTTGAAAAATAAGTGTCATGTAAGAGAAATCTCGATATTGATTTGATGCTTAATATTTCAGCTGAATGCAACTTAAACACATCTAAAATGCATTCAATAAATTCTGTTTAATTTATCACAATACGAAATCCCAGTTCACTGAAAATAAATGAAAATGAACAACAGCATTTTTAATGAATAGATCGGTATTTCGGCAAGCGAGCAATGGCAACAAAATATTGTCGCGAAAGTTTCACATAAGTTAAGGCCTAGAATTATTTTTTGCCATGTGCCTGATGATGCTTCCTTTGAATTGTTTTATTTAGAAAATATCCGCAGCAAATTAGTGTTTAGAATGATTATTTACCTCAATAAACAATATCTAATCACACGAGCCTTGTGTACTGTACAAATGATCATAATGATAATTCAAGTACTTCACTTAATTTATGCAAGCCGAGAAGAGATGACGAGAGTTCATTGAATTAATAGATAAGAGATGAAATCAAAACGTCATGCACATTTTTAGATATATCGACGGAGGACAATTTTTGCTATGCAAAAACTTGCATTCTGGATCCGTAATGGACAGTCATTCCTGTGTAGGACTCGAAATGCAGCAAATTCAAGCACTACCTGCCGCTTTTATGTCACTCGTGGTCTCTACGCTTTATATTAAATAACATTCTTCAAATTTACTTTGTACATCAGAAAATGGACATTTGTATATGCACCCTTAAAAAATCTTATTTCTATTTGAAAAAAATGCATTTTAAATGTAATTAAACCAAAATACGTTTTATCATATGAATAAGGAAATATTAGTCCAAATTATTTTAAGTGACTGATAATCCCAATAGACTTGATCTCAGGTAATAGATTTCGTCTTAGTAAGTAATCATCTTTTCAAGTGTTATTGAAGTCACTTTGTCAAAATTAAAAGATCCTACTCCAAATTTTTGCAAAGTCCGCATGACACATGACAAAGAACTAAATCAACAATTTGATACGAAGCTATGTTTTCACACCAGCCATCTGACACAGTAAAATATAAACATCTACTTGCAATTACATTGTCATATTGTTTTAAATTCCACACTGAAATGGCTGGTGAGTAATGAAATCAAATATAATTTTCACATCTTTGTTTTTGTAGCAATTGAGGTGACTTTTGACTTCTTGTTTGATACCACAACTGCGATGGATAGTTTGTTTCTATGAAGACGGAGATCAACGATCAATATATTTATCTGCTGATGACCTATGAAACTTGATTTTCATTCGATGTTGAATAACTTATGTGTAAGGTTCTTAAAAGTAATGTGGCCCTTTCAGAGCAGATTTTCATGACTTGGAATTTCAGATGAAGACATAGAGGAAGACACGGTTCGAAAAGTAAAAGTTCGATTATCGATTATCCAATGCGAAGCGCTCCGGTTTGTCATTAGGGCCCTATCTGATTATCCGACTCGATTATCATTTAAAGCGGAATTCAATATCAGTCATTTAATGTGAGATTCTTATCATGTTTCAAATCATAGATCATCAGATATCATGTGTAAATTTCATGTTTTGACTTAATTTTGGTGATTTTACTCATTTTGTAGAGGCTATCAGACATCAAATACTGAATCATGTGACTCACTTCGACTTGCATATCGAAGTTGATGTTCTGAACTCAATCATGTTTCAAATTTCATGGCATTCTGATAAATAGTTTCTTTTCCGCAAAAGAAGATGTGCGAAAATTGCCATTTCACAATCCATAGATATTTCTTGAATTTTACCATTGGATTCCAATGGGAATCCTTTAGCCTCACCTACAACCGAAAGCGGCTGGCTGTGACACTCAAGAATTTGATTTTTGCATTCAGCGTATTAAGATCTACAAATCCATGCTACAGTGTATAAGCCCTTTGTGCGCGAATTTAGGAAGAAAGTGTCAGTAGCTCCCGTTCTATTATGAACTCATAACTATTCAGAGTAAAATCCAAAATAGTAGTTCCATTTCATTTAGACAAAGTTAATTTATGTTTGAGATACACAAGTGACATATCAAGTCAAGCTCTGTGGGCATAAATTCTATATTTAGGCCCTACTTTAAACACATTACTGACAATTCTTTTAAGCAAGTGCATCATTAATAATTAACATATGTTGAATTTTTGAAATTCTGATAAACTCAATAATAAAGAAATCACAAATGATGTTGACAACATCTATAGCTAGAAGTGTGAATGTTTTATCATCCGAAAGAAGACATTTCAAAGATTTACTGCAAATCCTTGAAAATACAATGTTCCCATGTTTTTTCATTAAGGAAATTATTTTCGAGCATGCTGACAATGAAAGAAGCAACAGCACTAATTTTAGGACTATAATGTTATGAATATATCTGCTACTTACCTTGACATTCACCTTTCCTTTTCCCTTGCTACCAGTACCAAGAGACATCGGCCGACAAATAAATATACTAGCCTTCCATCTACATCTTCAAACAATCATTTTAAAAAGAAGAGAAATGTCATACTATTTTCGATAATGTTAAAATATTCCTTTTATATCTTTCTCGGTCATCAGATGCGTCGCATATGATAAGCATCTTAATCTATCAAGTCATCATTCAACTGTAAAATTTCTCATTTCTTTGTTCTGGAAATTATCTTCTAAAAACAATATCCTTTTGATACACATTGGTCAGAAGACAACTGTTTGATTTCTGAGGAGCTTGGAACCTATTATCTGATATGAAAATATATATTGTTATTTTGAACATTCAATTAATTTTTTTCATCACTATGTCTGCTACACACCTTATCCTCGTGTATTTGGATGAAAACAATTAATGTTTGCACTCAGATGTGCAGTACATTCTCTGCTTACAGCTGTCGCAGAATAGACATGCTACTTATAACTAGCTTTGATGTTATGAATAATCTTGATAAAAGCTCCTGATAATGGACCGACGAATTATTTGTGTAAAGGTCTTTCAAGCAGGTGGAAATTAATGTAGTAGATCAATCTCAATGGCAACTTTGTCTTAAAGAATGCAGACTGACCATCATCAGCTACTAAATGGCAGTTAAACTAAATCACGACACGGCCAAAAAATTCAAACAATCCAGGAAGTGGAAGAAAACAAAACTAAAACAATTACCCTAATGGAAATTCTTGTAATAAATTTGACTACTTAAAGTTCAGTGCGTATATGGATGTAAATCAAAACTTAAAACATAGATATCATACAGAGTAGGAAGCGTAATACTTACAAAAGGCTAGGCGACCCAACTTTTAAGGACACCGGAAATGAAACAAAACTAATAATCAATTTTTATCTATATCTATAAACTGAAGATGAGAGCTCGGCATGAAACATGACGATAGGCTAACCAAAATTATAAATGAAGAAAACCAAAATAAGATCGCTATGCACGGAGTCATCAGGGAGAAACTATATGGCTTCATAAAGTAAGGTTTCGGCCCCTAACCTCCTACCTGGACCACATGGCGGTGCCAGACCGACGATAAACAATAAATGATGAGGAAGGTCTCTCCAAACCTGAGGAAGCATAGCTAAAACTTAATTGCAAAATAAATTTGAATGCACTAGAACACAAAGATGAAAGCGGCTAGCCAAACATTCCTATAATGGAAGGTAGTTGGCGAGGTGAAAAACAACCAAGCTTGTAAACAAGTAACCTATTTCTCAAAAAAGATTTCATGCAAGAAATCACTGATGGATTAACCTTATAACTTCTCTCCTTGAAGGTATTGAAAATGCCTTTAGCTCTGGATATGAAGGCGGAAGCATCCGAAGAAATTCTAGGGAATCTGATGAGTTGGACAGCAAAGATATTCAAACCAGTGATGATGTGCATATTACTTTCGTGAAAAGTATATAGTGCCACTGGAAAGCTGAACTCATCAAGTTTATGGTAGACTTCCGTGGTGTAAAGGCCATTAGCGTGGATCTTGATCTTAACGACCAAATAATCCACGCATTTGTAATTGTTGCCATCTCTACTAGCATAGAGGTCGGATAGATTTTGAAAAATATTTTATCGAAGTGCTTGCAATTAAAGGTACAAATGTCGTCGACATGTCTATCTGGTGATGCTTGAGAGAAGCTTAGCCAAGCCAAATTTCTTGCTAGCAAAAACACCCACCACGTATCTGAACTCCCCATATGCTAGGAACCATATACACTGAACCAGCTTCGAACCATGTACACTGGACGGCTTCAAACCATGCACACTGGCCAGCCTCAAACCATGTACAGTGAATAGCTTCGAACCATGCACACTTGACAGCTTCAATCTATAGGCACTGGATAGCTTCAATCCATGTACACTGAACACCTTCAATCCATGTACAGTGAACTACTTCGAACCATGCACATTGGTCAGCCTCACACCATCTAGAATGGACCGCTTCAATTCATGTACTCTTCGTAGTCATTCTGTGGTGCGCTCTCTTAATTGTATAGCAACTATCATTTTGGCCTTGAGAAAGTCTGAGTAACCTGGCAATTGATAGATATATCAAATCTCAACAGATGTAGCTACCACGAGATATGTATCGGCCTGTTGGGCCTCATCAGTCGTGGGTAGGTTCGAACCAGCGACATTGTAGCAAGAGGACGTGCAAGCATACCCTCTAGCCACAAGGCCATCGGACCATCTGATGGCCCTATATATATAAATGTATTTCTAAAACCAATAATATTAGTCTGAGGGTAAGGAGCGTTTACATCTTCCAGCTTTGATATGTCTTGCACCTCCAGTGGAATGGGTACTTTGATAAAATACTTAAGAAGTTAAGTAGGGCCACCGAATATGGATTCACTTCAGCACGCGGTGTAGGGCTAAGAATGATATCACATATTTAGCAAAAATAACTGTGCGAGTTTTAAACCACTGACCGCAGGCAATCTATGCCATCGCTCTACCAACTGAATTATCAATACAACGGGAAAGCAAATGCTCTCAATCGAAAAAATCTTTTTAATAAAAATCATATTCTTCATTCTGATTTAGCGGTTGATACAGCAAATTGTCTTAGGAGACGAAACCACTAACAATTAAAGCTTTATAGCAGGATAATCACAGCATCAGCCGTTAAATCAAACTGCTAATATCTTGAAGATATCTGCAAAATAACCAGGTTTATACTGTGAAGCACGGACCTATATCCACACAGCTAACATAGACAAACCGCATACATATTTAGCAGGCTAACCTTTTGAATATGTCTTAAGATGCAAAATAAAATTCAGGAATATCTGCATAATCACATTGAATCACAGAGTTGATAGGTTCTCTTATATTAGCTTCTTCATTATAGGTTCTCCCAAAAGTTCTTCAAAAGTGTTCCAAACAGATCCAACCAGGTCTCCAGTAAACTTCTTTTCACAATTTGTTGCTAATTATGAAAACTCACTTTCTCCACAAAAGGATAAATACTTAAGGAATATTCACGACCAAATTTGAGAAATCTAGTCAGCAGTAGGACAGGGAAATTCCCGCCGATGTCACAATTGATGAGGAGAAATCTAAATTTCTTATTTCTATCTCACAAATGATACATTAACACAGTTGTGAGAGGTCTTCGATTTTTCTTCACATCTCAAGAATCGCTTATTAGCAGATTTCGATGTTTAATTTGAACATTCATACTTGAACTGTCAGCGTGATGATTGAATTTTAGGTCTTGAATATCGATTTTTATATCATCCTTTAAATGTTATATCAATTTTCTGTACAGCAGAATTCTGACAATTAGCAAAAGTTGCGAAAAAACTTTTGAAAATTTAACATATGCTTTCCTCACTCATATTCATGAAATATCATCTACTTCACAGTCATGGATCGATCGATGTCGCTCTCATATCAGAATGCACGACAGTAATCGACAGTAACGAAGTAATCCGCAAGTTGACGTTTTTTCCTAAATTCGCGCACGAGCTTCTTATTACTTTCGATTTATAAATTGTCACCATCAGTAAAACACCAATTCTTAAGTTATACTTCCACTCGTCTTGCGAGTTGCGGAGCGTCAATCATCGCGAAATACAATTTGTTCATGTAGATCTATGTACTTGCGAACTTAGTAGACTTGATAGCGTAATGATAAAACATTCTTTTAATCACTCAAAATGAGATTTATCATTTTTATGATAATTATTGCACTTTTAAGGCAGACATCTTCCACAGCAGGCAGAAATGTGTTACTCGTCGTGGCCAGTTCCTGTTCGATTTGATGTTGAAGATAATGGAAATGTCATGACAACCGATGTGATTGCTGAAAATAAACAAACACACTCTCCTGGTCACAAAATGATGTTCAGAGAATATATTATAGGTACAACACGACTTCAGTTTCCTTAAGATCTAACAACATTTATCTGGATCCATAGAAATTGATAACAACAAAACTCTAGAATGGAAGTCAAACTTCATGCAATAGACAATAATGGCAGAAAAATAGCACGCTTTTTCACATAGATATACTTGTCAACGACTGTATAATTGGGTTGTAATCAGTCACATGTGCAATTTTAAACTTTTCATTGGTTCTTCATGCACCAACCTAGTTCCTCCGGATGTGCCGCGACCTTGAGTCAATAAGAACAATTAGAACAAATTAGAACAATCAGCAAGAATTACCGTAGTACATCATACATGTAAGTGACAAGGATGCCGTCTTGAAGAAAGAAGTCGAATTCAAGAAGAAATAAGAATAATCTATCTTAATTCCAATTTTCTGATGAATTCAATAAATTCAAGTCTTCATTAAATAATGCGTGTTGCACCTAAAATCAAAAACTTTGCCTAAAATAGTCTGTAAATATCATTTCATGCTATATTGAGACCCTCCTCACAGGAATTTGTATACAAAACGTCTTTTAAAACCTGTGTCAGTAGTAATTTTTGCTGATCATACGTGGGAAGCATAGAAAATGCAGCGATTTTCCTTCGCTCTCTCAATGCGGAAATTAGCTCAATTGACTATTTCAGAGAGCGTAAAGATTTCTATGTACATATGTTTTTCATTTTGTAATGTCTCGTATGCTTCGTAGTGGTCAATCATGTTTACCTCAAATAAATTCTGCGCGTAGAATCTTTTTTTCTTCGGGTCTTCACTGATCAGTATTATGTAGGCTACTTCAAATTATTCATTCAGTCGCTGATGCATGACTTGAAACGCTTTTTTCTTTTCTGTGATTCCAATGCCAATAATTCTAGTGTGTCCTAATTATTATTGGTGCAAATATACACTTGCTTGATTATTTAGTCAAATCTTGAAAATGTCCATAGCCTCAAGTTTAAATAAGCTGAATTTAGACCCTCAATGTTAATCTACAAACATCTCATCAACAAAATACGAGTATTTATCAGCATGCTTGCTGATCTTTTCAAATGTCCTCGATTTTATATTAATATCAGCAACTAATTTGTGGTATGGTAACAATAAATATAATTTCAATTTTTAATCAAGAAACGACTCGTGAATTACATGTTAGACAGATGATGGGCATCCATCTCCTGCAGGAATCTCAACGAGTGGATATTTCTCTCGGAACAAAGGTGGGCACGATAGCGAAAAAGTGTATAGTGATATTGTGATCAATTGACAAACATGAGTGACCAAAATATCGGTGATCCGAATTCACATCCTCAACAGACGATCCTGTGGTCATTTGGCTAGAGGGCATTCAATGATTAAAACATTGGTGTCCTATGTGCCCTATAACGGTCCTTGATTTGGACATGATCTCAAGTTTAAATGTGATCAGACTTGTATCAATTACTCATGACATGTAATTGATTACAATAACTAATTACGACGTTTTTCTTCAAATACACTTTAATTACTTTAGATAACTCCCGGTTCTTAAGTTCGATTTTGACAGTACGTTTCGTCATAAATTTCCTTAAAAAAGTTACCGGTAATTATACTCCCTGGTGCACATCTAAGTATATTATCACGATGTCGCATTATTAGCAGTTATTGTAATGCAAGTAATTGCAACTACTTCTCACAAAATGTAACTGATTACAATTACTAATTGCAATTGCCATTACAATTACATCACAAGGCTGAATGTGATAAGACTTGTTTTATATCGGAAGCTATCAGAGATGGACCCTGGCAGCAGAAGACGACTTGCTGGACTGGGCTGGTAGGAATTTGTCGGTCCGCTTCCAAGGCTGTTATCGCTGATAAAAACACATCAATTGGCAATCGGACCGCATCTTGAAAAAACAAAGCCGTCAATCAAAAGCGGTAACAAAAATTTCTTTTTTTCTCGCTTCTAGTAGGTAAAACTTGCCAAGTAACGGATCGATGTTGGAATCTTGGTGGTGATCGACAAGGAAAAAAGTACTTGGATCGTAGCAGTAAAGCGAATAATTCTTACATCGTGTGCAATCTTGTAAACTGAATTAGAAAAGGTATAAATAAGATTGTGAAAAGGTTTATATCTTGAGAATTTGGTGATGAACGTCAGGTTTGACTTATCTTGATCTAAAACCAAAATCGCTCTCCATGAATCTTTTGAACGACGTTAATCAGTTCTTCAAACCCGACAATTAACTTTCAACAACTGCCTGTCATTTACAGATGACACAATATTGTGCACAAACAGATCTTTGAATGTCAAAGCCATAATTTACTGCATTAACAATCTATCAACAATAAATTCTCATTAAACTCCAATTACACTGATTTTTGATAATTAGAGCGGCTATGAGCAGCGGCCAGAAAGTGTTTGATTTCGAATAGTTGAGTTGCGAACAGTTTGCCCTCAGGTCTACAAACTTGACAATGAAACGACCACAAATCTGAAATGAAACAGTTAATTAGCGTTGATGGTGCATCTTGCCTTGAACGGCCAAGCGCCCGTATCTGTTGGTCCAACGCCCGAGCCTACAATAGTTAGCCCCTCACTGCTGGTCCAGCGTGGGTCCCTAATATCGACGCAGTACGTCGAGACACAATGGGAGACGGGGCCACATGATTGACAGCAACACTGCGACACCATAAATTGAAATACGGCGCGAGAATTCATTTTGGTGTTTCCTTAGGGCCTCGGCTCAATGCTACCGCTTCTCCTCCGAGGCGCTCCTCATATGGAGGGAGGGGCTGATGCATGGTCCTAACTGATTTCTATCGCTCACGATGTCTTGTTGAGAGCCTATGTTATTGACCGCGCGCTATTGGACCGCGCACAGCCTGGGAACGAATCTTAGTCAAGTGGATTTCTTTCTTTTCCGGCTGTCCAACTAAATTAAATTTTCTTCATTATAAAAAACGTTTTGAAGAAACATTAGAGCAGAAAACGCCTTGTCGCCTCCTTCACCAAGACGGCTAACCATTGTCTGTGGCCTTGCGACCGTCTTCCCCATAGTCCGGGCGCTTAGGGACGCCTCGGGCTACCCTTGACCAATCATTGTTTGCATGTGTGCGACCATCTAGGCGCAAGAACAAGGGTTTACAGGAATGCTGGCTGGTAACAACAGATCATCATAACCAAGCACACTAGTTCAGTTCGATTCAACATATTTGTGCAGCAGATATCACGTATTCAGTGACGTGAAATTGTGTAGGCATGTATTCCGATGGTATCAATAATTAATTGCATTTAAATAAGAAAAAGCAATCAATTACATTCAATGGCGGCAACAGACAATGAATTACCTACAATTATTTGATTGATATCAATTATAAACATTATATGCATGCCTAATTCATCTATTAATTGACAATGGTCTGCTTTTGACTTTCGTATTTAACAGTTCAGGAAGATACATCCTTACATGCAATAGAACAGTGAGTTTTTCAATCAAGATGGAAATTGTCAGCCAAGCTGTTGATGATAGATCTTTGTGAAGAGGTCTGTAAGCTTAAAAAAAGGATGAAATCATGTAAGTTACATGTAATTCAAAATATAGAAATTTACACGTACATATAAAGCACATAAATACTCGTAGAAATAAAAAATCAGATGTTGATAATTTTGACTCTCTTATTTGTTGTTCAATGGAGGTCTTAAATCTTTGATTAAAATTGAATGATTTATTGATTAAGTAATGAACCAATCATTATACAACTTTGCTTGTGCAACATTGGAGGTAAAAAGAAAATAGTCATGCAATTTCAACACTCCGATTTGTAGTTTAGGAGAAATCTCAATTACTTGCATGGGTACACCCATGCGTTTGGCATGATCCAGGTGTACCATTTAACCGTTAAAGAGAATTATGTTTTATTGATATAGAACAATGAGCACCTTACCTGCATGTAGTTATATTTGTAATTGGACTTAAATGCCAATGCATTATTTCAGGTATTTTTCAGACATTGATGCCAAGACTGTATGTAGCGTGGGTTTTGGGTCAACCTTTGGTCAATGATGCAAAACTTAGGTCTCCTATACAAAGTTTGGTCTTCCTTTGACGCTATATTAAGTCATGAAAATTGACATTTTGAATAGAAATTTCTATTTTTATAGAAACTTCTATCTAATTACATTAAATGTGCTGTTTTATTAGTTGTATAATTAAAAAGTCGATTTCACTTTCATCAATTTCTTGCTGTGGAAATACACAATCTATTTCTACTGTGGCATCTATGAAGCTGTTGGGTATTGCTTTCTCTGAAGACTTATGTTGGAAATTGCATATTTCAATAATTGTTAAGAAATGTTACCCACGAATGTATATTCTTCGTAATTTAAAACTATGTGACTGTCCACCAAAGATAATTTTTCTTTTATTCTTTTCGTTTCTTTTATTCGTTTGATCCTCACTTATGGTTTTCCCACCTTCTGCAATCTCCCAAAATTTTTGTTTGAAAAACTTTTACGGGTCGAGAAACTAGCAGCAATTTTTTTCGTAATCATGATTTCTCTGATTTGATATGTGTTACCGAGACCTTGTACAGACGGTTGTTTACTACAATTGTTAGTGATAGTAACCATTCTTTGAATATCATGTTTGATGAGAGAAAACCCACTCTGAGAAATCCACTGTGTATTACAACACCGCGAGCCAAACATGTTCGATTTAACAACTCATTTAACCGCTTCGGAAGGTAAAGTTGGATAACTCTTTTTTATGATGCACTTGTACCTCGTTGTATTTTCATTATTTGTCTATGTTTTAGACATACCTCTGTAAAGCGTTCACCGCACATTGTGAGCCATCAATAAAGTCTTGGGACGCATTAATTCGTGTACGCAAAGTCTTGTCCTCTGATCAGAGCTCCGCATATTTCAATTTACATGTAGAAGATCATGTGGTTATTGGGCCTGATAATGCAATGCCGCGCCGTGAGAGTTCGCACATAATCAGTTTGTTGATTGTACTTTATTAAAGCAGCTGTGCATTTTATATTTTTATGCTTTGATTACATCCCGGCGATATAAGTTCTCTATATGTTTTTTACTTCTGAGATTAGAATTTCAGTAAGATTTAAAACTGAAGTAGGCTTTAAAAAAATGTTTATCAATTCTAAAATTCAAATGGAATTGACTATTGCTTCTGAATTTAGCCATGCACACTAAATGCAGTTACTTTGCACGCATAGAGTAAGTATATTAGGTAGAGTGGTAACTCCACATTTATTAAATCCCCAATGTGTATTCATTTTCAATTTTATTAAATGAACTCGAGGAGGATACATGTTGGATATTGTTGCCAAATATAAGATATGCAGATTTTTGAGGTTTTGAAGAATTTACCTTCAAAGAATTGAACATAATCTTCGCAAAAAACTGAATCTTTTCAAACAAAAATTTCCACTGTATACTTATACTTCTTTGAGTCGACACTATATATCCCTACTGTATGTTTGTACGGTATAACTAGACCTAAGGCTTTATTAAGTGTGCACGCCCCATCTGTCCTGTCTTTGAAATCTGCTTGAATATTTGAATCGTAGAATGAAAATGTCATGATTTTTCTGTGAGCAATGTGTAATACTAAATCATCAAACTGAATTGGTCAATTCAGGCTTAGCCAAAAAAGAAGCTTTTAAATAAGATTTTCTTTCGAATCACTTGCTAAGTACAGTTTCTACAATCAGAGTATCGGCTCTAGTGTTTGTCTTTTCTAATAAGCAATTTGTCGAATATAATACGATGTCCGATGAGTATCAACTGAAACTCGTGAAGGCCGCCTGTGAACAACTTACTTATCTAAATACACCCACTTTCACATTAGATTCGGGTAGTGACCGCTCTTGGACTAGCAATTATAACTATTAAGACAAATAATAATTATAATGAAAATAACTATTGCTTGTCGATGCCTAAAATTTTCAAGCTATCGTCAAATACAAATTTTGACAGACAGAAAACTTTTATAGAGATAAAAAGACTATTCATTTTCACAATCAAACATTATGGTTTCTTGCACTTTCAGAGGACCTGGTTGGCATGGCGGTTTTGGCCTATGTGACAATTTCCATGATTTCTTTAATTAAACTATTAGTTTTTATAGTCTGAAATCGACATCACTATTGTGACAAGATGTTTACTCGCTGATTATAATTGCTATGACAACGTGTGATGGTAAGACTTGATCCAATCATTTGACACCGATTGCATGTAAGCGGCCGCAGTTCAGTTTGCCAGAGCAGCGGGCCTAGATCGCAGGTTCGAGTCCTAATAGCTGCACATATTTTGCATAGCAATTTGACCTATCGTAAATTTCATTTCAGTTTTTGTTAATACACGGGAATATGAGAGTTCACAATAATCACGAGATAATTTCGAATGTACCGAGTCTTCGACAATCCGAGAAATAGCAAAGAAGTCTGCTCAGAATTCTCTTGAGACTTCAATTAGAAGTTGCGACTAGTGAGTATCAAGTTTTCATCCAAGCAGCAAAAACACTGTAGAAGTGTCCATTGACTAGAAAGATCCAGATTCTCTACATTACATGTTTCGCTATTCGTTGTATAAGGTTCTTTTTCGATGCAACCAGCATCATTGAACTGTGAACTGTTCGGCAATCATTAAAAAACTTGACCATCAAACGTTTTTTGAGAATATATTTTATGTTGCGACCTTAATTACTCTTTTCATGGATTTTTTAAGACGGCAGTGTGTTGTCTGCAAGCATCGAAAAAATCACAGCGTTTGGTCAATCTACATCTTTCTTTCGCTGTATATTTTCATCTTCTCATTCCTTGTTCTTAGATTTCAACCGAAAATCTGTTCAGCCGAAGCGACTCTTCGAACATCAAACTCGGAACCATCGGGATTCGGTTGCAGACCTCAGATGTTCTCAACCGCACTTCGACCGAAATATCAACCATTGGCCCTTCATTCCACACCTGACTGGCTACACAGCGCCATTGTCATTCGCTGCAAATATGCGGTCCAGAGCTACACGGCGTAGCGAAGGTCTGATTGACAGTCTGTATGATTGACGTTTGGCACGATAGCACTGACACCATGCACGCATCGCGCTGCCCCCGCCTATTCTTCCCGCGTTGATTCCGCGCAATGAAGCAACAGAGGCTGTCAGTATACTTGCACAAATACAACACTGGCACGACCATCAGAGAATAAGCATCTGATGATTGTGGGCGACTGTGTCAAATTGGAAGAGCATTGTGTTGTGCCGTACAGCCCATTAGCTTTGTCAAGGGATCGGCAAACGCCTCAACGCTAGTTAACACTTTAACTAAATGGCTTCCATTCAAATGCAAGCAAAAGGTACCACACTATCTGTTTTACTAAAGTGCCTCTTTTTCCAACCCTTACCTACTTCAAACCAATTTATTGCTTTTGAAAAGGTTCCCAGACACTATCGTCTATCTCTTGCCACTGTTCTCTCCTCTCTCAGAGGCGGACATTTCGGCCACTGAAGAAGTTGATCACAGACCGTGTCAGGAGATTAATCGACTCTTGACGACTTCACATACGTGGCCCGACAATACTAGACTATTCTTCACACGATCTGTATTATGGCGGTGTGGCCGAGGGTCAAAGCGAGTCTTGAAACTCCTTATCGCCTTTTCTCAGGCTTTGAAGCTGTGAAGAGAGCAGAGGCGTGAAAAATAGGTGGAGATGAGGAGATGGAAGGGTCATTGATATTAATGACTAACTATTTTGTTACAATTTTTCTGTGTGGAACATCTGGGAACCTTGGAAAGGTCCTGGAGATCAACCGCAACATCTTTCAGTTTTGAAATAACTATAATTGAGATAAAAGAACTGACCGACAAGGGCTCTTCATAAAGAATTGATTCTGCAATGATATCCTCCTCCTTAAAAAACACTTTCACCTCTTGCTGCATTTTTCTATCGTCTTGTTTTTATAGTGTCTATATCTAGTCAATGTAATTTCTGATTAACATATCGTGATTATAAAGAGATCATTGTTGATCGAATTTTCTGCTCTTAAACTCATTTGAATTTCCCGGGTTGCAATCTATGGCATTCAAATTCAACAATATCCATGTCAGTACTGTATAGTCAATGCTCCTAAAGACATAGAATTCGCAGCACTCCGAGGATGTTTAGTTCGGAAACAGAGTTGTATGGCTGAAAAGCTTGCTATATCTTTTCCACGCTGTATTTCTCTGCATCTTCGAATGCAGATTAAGCTTCTGTGTAAGCTTATTTTATTTGAACTAAAAGTTATGTGGAACTTCAATAGGTCTGCAAGGCAAGCACACGTGCATGTTGAAAGAAAACACACCCCGCAAGCGAAAATGGAAAGTAATGCCATAGATGTTGTATCACAAGCTATTCCTCTGCAAACCAAGCGTTAGAAAACACTGTGGGTCGCCGAATACCCTGTCATTTTTTTATCTACAAAACTTCCATTTTTCGGATCAGTCAGAAATTTCATTGAGAGAAACCTTATAATTTGTTATGCTTGTGGATTCGTTTGGAAAAATTAATTATTCGTCTATGTATCCATACGATCGATGTCAGATAAAAGTGTGATTAAATGTGCTAGCAATCAGAAGTTGAAAGTTTTCGAATCTATCCAGAAACAAAGCGGAGGAAGAATCTGGAACTTCATGCTCGAAAACATCTCATGTCCAAGAAAGTGGAAATCCTCCTGCTCTCAAGGCATTCGAAGGCAGCATCGGAGCTTGTGTTCATGAAACAGATGCGGAACACCCCTGTGTCTGATTGACGCCAGTTCTGTAAGCAAATATGGAGACAAAAACACAAATGAAAGGGAATTTCCCTATAGTTTTGTAGGGTGTTGTGATTGAAAGTCCCATCTGCAAGTAAACATGATTTAGATATGAAAAACTGATTCATTGTAGAGCAAATTTTGGAAAACATATTCCATTCAAAACTAAAGGTGCACCCAGTCAACATCGATGTATCTTTCTAAACTGAGCTATGAGTTATCGATAATTTTATCTTTTTAGTTTGTGTTTTGTATTTTGAATATTCTAATATGAGAAAAATGGTGGAATTCTATTATTTAGAGTTTGTTTTCAGGGATTGTTCTGCTTTTATCGAATTCATTTATATCACAGCTGCGGCTTCTTTCTGTTCATACGATTCGTTCAGAGCCTCTGGTATGTGATGTCACATTACACTAAAATTGAAACTTATTTGACATCGGTACACATCACATTTTTGTTCTTCTGAGGCTGTTAACATCAAGCATTTTGTCTCAAAATATTTCTATGATGTATTTATGTTCGGTCCGGGTTTCTGTTCGCAGATGTCAGTCCCAAACCCGGCACGTTGGGCTACCCAGTCCATTTGCAAGTCTGCTTCTGGCCGTCATTTCCCTCTGACGGATTAATATCGTCATCAAACCATCAAAATCTCCGATTAGAGGCCTGCTCTAAAATTAAGTCACAGTAAAAGTCACAAGCCACCAAATGTTTGTCGAGGATCTACGGGTTGGCCACTACTGACACAAAAAAGGGAACATCATTCAATCCAACAAATGACACTTTCAATTGTGTGGTGATTTAGTCATTTAAGCGGTTTAACGTCGCGGCCGTTACATTTTTAGCGGCGCATCTCTACAGGCCATCAACCACATCAACTTCCAGATATGAAATCACTGTAATTGAGATAAAAGCGTTGGCCGACGAGAGCCCTTGATAAAGAATTGACTCTAAACTGATATCCTCCTGCTTAAAAAACACTTTCCTATGGCGTCTATTTTCCTTCTTTTTCACTCGCGATGCTTCAACACCACCTACTTTCGCATCTTCAGCGGCGAACAGCCATTATAGGAGGCACGTGGCTTTGTATTTGTGGAGGACAAACTGTTCGCCTTGTGAAGTTAAGGAGGAGGTGGAGGAATGGGAAAAGGAGGCGTTGAGTATTTCACCAACCTGACAGTCAGCTCCCCTTGTACACAGCCGCCACAATGCAACCAACCCTTCACTCCAAACTACTTGACACCTTTTTATATAGCTCGTCACCGTTGCCTTAAAAGATTTCCTTCATTGCATTCTTTGAAGCAATCTTACCTTGCCTCGTCGTCTTTTCAATCGCTAATTTCCTAATTGTTTTCAAGAATATTCCATTGCTAGCCGATTCCTTCCTTTCTATTGAGGAGAAGCTCTCGTAGAGATTTTCTATTATCCGGCACTCCGAAAACAATATCGGCAACTGCGAGATAGTGAAAGCGGACAAAAATATCAGCGATCCTACTTTTGAAAGCTTGCTTCCTTTTCTTTTACCTTCTGCCTTGTAAGAGAAGAGGACGAGGGAATTGAGGAGTGCGCCAAGAATTACAAAGGACAGAACCTCACAGCTTCGAAGTTATTGCGAGTCGAACTTTCGTTTAGAATGATGAAATGGCTTCCCAAATTAGCCAGCTGATCATTCATTAATGATTCGTAATTGAGCATGACACAATTGCTGTCATTTGCCTTTTTACGTGCGGACTTGCTTTTGTATAATATTTTTGCATTGAAATTCGCCGTGCTTTATTTTAGTTGAATATACTGTGCATGCATCACAAACAAATGAAGACAATTTGACGGGAATGTCAGGGTACCAAGTGAAGTGGGAAAATTCCTGTGAGACAATGCATCTGAAAGAAATGATGTTCTACAGATCTAAGTAACTTCAAAGGTGATTATCAATAATATAGGACTACTTGCACAGACTCAAACATTTCAAATGATTAAGAAAATGATAAAAAATTCCATATAACTGCGTGATTAGTATTTACTACCAATACATTTAATTAGTAGCATTGACATAATATTTGAATTTACAATATTGCATTCGATGTCTATGGTGTAGTAGATGACCATGAGGTGTTTCATGCACACATCTATATAAAATGTTGTGCACACATTACAGATCGATGGTTTCATTGAAAGTTATCATGCAAAATGCTTACAAAAGGTGGCTTCAAAGAAAGCAGTTCTCAAAATTGGTCATAATTAGACCTTCCATTGAACCAAATCCAACGATATTTTGTGAAAATGTTCAAAATTCTCCAAAGCCATGCATCACAAAGGCAAAGATCATGTGGTTTATTACTTAGAGGACCATGGCAAAACTTCGACAACGAGGTGGCGAATTGCCCCTCCAACTGTGTGGACAGGTTAATCAAAATAATCAATCTTAAAACCAATGTGATACCGATCATCATCGTCGCTGGGAACTTTTTTCAGCTTCTCCACATAATCTAGGTTTTCCTGTGACATTTTGTTTTTGTATATATGACATTTTGTTGATATCAATAATATCAATATAACTCTTTGCATACAAACGTGATTTCCCACTAAATGTAGCTACTTTGGCATCATAGCGGTCAAATAATAGGGCGATCTTGCTCAAAATTCAGTAAAATTTGAATATATTCAGATGTCGGCTAAAGTCCAGGATTGAAAATTTTTGAAATGTCATTTAGAGAACAAAAGATAAACGATGTCAGAGCAAATGAAGAGAGAGTTAGAGTGGCGCGCTATGTATTTGTAATCAGTGCAACAAATTGGCTCAAGAATTGACAAAATAAAATTCTTTGCTGCGCCTTTCAGCGAACTAAGAGGTTGGTTCCGCTAACTTCACAGCAGAACCACTTTTATCAGTAAACTTGAATTCCTCAATAACGACTGCAACTTCGTAGAATCTGAACCCAGATTCATCATCAGGAGGCTGAAATTGATTAAGTGGAAGTTGTTTCGAATAGAATCTCGCAGTAAAAATGTTTCCGCTCGGTGGTTCCTCCACACTTTCAGAACTCCTTGTGAAGATCTTAAAATTCAGGGCATAAACAGAAGTAGAGGAAGAAGAAAGTTCACTAACATGTGAAGTAGTATGTTCAAAGTATAATTACAAGTAAGTTAGCGTAATAGAGCTAAACATATTACAGTCGCAGTTCAGAAAATGAGCCGAATGAGCTTGACGTTAATGCGGCTAGCTGAACACTACACATTACTTCAGTTAAATGTGAGTGGTGCCAACGAATAATAAATAATACTCGCACTTCAAAGGAGCACTGCAGAGATGGCATTTTTGCATACGAATTTGATTCCATGATACACTACGTGCATTTTACAGATGAAATACTCATGATCTGTATTGACTATCAATCAAAGGAGAACTTCAAAATCTGAACCACATTTACAATTTCTAATTATTTCTGTACCGCGTTTACACTATTATTTTGTTATGTTTTGTCCAACTCTCGATCTATTTTACTCATCATTCTGCATTCTGTTCTTTCTCCTACATACATGAAACTAAAATACTGCAGGTTTCACTCAATGTGCAGTGAAAATGCACTTCATGCAGTTGACTGAAATTGAATAAATTTTGTACATGTACAGTTGTGTTCTTTTAAATCATTTCAATTTTTACAGAAGTGAGAGAAGTATTTCAATTTTTATTTGATGCATTCTGTTTTTTATACTACACATATTATAGTATACTTGGTGACACTATCACATCTAAGATAGAAACTGTCATTTTTAATGCGATTTTGCATTGCTTGTTTGAGAGCCTTGCTGATCCTTGTTGATAAAATCAAACAAGCATATGATGGAGGCAAGAGAACCAAAATTATTCACTTTCAAGTGTACAGGCATATATAATAACTGGAAGCAGCGACGTGTTTGAACCGGGCCTATTCTTTCTTGATACAGAAACTGGCCTGGTTGGACAAGAGTCTGACGTAATTGTGAAAACTGAATTTGTACAAATAGGCCTCTATATTCAATTTGAATTTCGAATTACTTTTAACTGAGTTACTGTGAATGGAACGGGCGCGGGTAGACAGCCCCAGCAGTTTGAGCCTTCGTCGTACCGGGGACCAAAATTTTCAAAAGTAGAAAGATGCTCACCAGATCGCATTTAGAGAATAGAGAAAGAAATCTTAGTGTCGGACCTTAAAAAACAATGTTTGAATTTCATTGAGAAAACTGCCATTCTAGGATTTTGTTTTAAAAGTAATTTACTAAATTCCTCAAAACTGCACTTGTTGATCTCATTCTTCTTCTTTAATTAAGCCTAAAATTAAAATGTGATTGACATCTGAGAGATAATACACTCTTTGGAAGTGTGAACAAACTCTGGTGACACTTATCTTCCACAGACGAATACGAAGCGTGTACCAGATTTGGAGAGACCAGAGACGTTGCTATATCAATTCTTACCCATCTGTTTGCCGACATAATCAGTCAGTGTTGCGCCCAATTTTACGGACCGTTGCGGACCATGTATTACCTCGACAATCGGCAAGTGACAAGATCTCCGCCAACTTTCCTGTCGCCTCACAACTGTCTCCTCTGCGAGGTCGAGTCTACTGGCAGACGCGTCAACTAGTCGTAGAAGTGCTCCGCGACACGGGGGCTCCCGCGTAATGACGCCCTCATCGCGACGATCTGAATCAATAATACATAATCATAATCATAACTCATGTACTGTTCTAACCTAATTATAAGGGGTATGTTCGAATTGTGAAGAGCCGAGAAACATTTTCGATATCTGAAAAGCTTCTCTGCAGCGGATCCGTCTTTTGACGCGATTCCTTTAGTGCACTGCGAATATCGGGACCAATCTATGAGTTTATGGCCGGACAAATTTGCTTGCACTCGGATTTGTGCCGAATTTACTGCAAGTTATTATCCCTGATTATTATCATAGTAAACCATGTGAGCTTTTTCATCAAATTGGTTTCTGTATATTGTTCTCAGCTTATACCAGCTCATTGATGACATGATAATGACTAACATTTTGTATTACCTATACGTTCAATACTACATTGATTGATCAGTTTGATCCAATACAGAATGAAAATGTGAAAAATGGAGAAGTTTAGATACTACATAATATTTAGTGTTTCTGATATTATAATGAATATAAGGAGAAGAAACAAAGAAAATATGATAGAAAACAATAGCATTTCAAAAAGAGAATTTTAGAAAACAATTTTCATTTTAACCTTAAGTTCCACTGTGTGAAGATAGGGCTCTTCATTGATCAGAATACTTCTTCACCTACTCAAACTTAGCTTTACCTGATAATTTGATATTAAAGCAGTCATTCATATCATAATTGCAGTTATTGATACAGAAGTATTAATGTATATTCAATATGTTCCGCTACACCACTCTTGTGGGATTAAGAGCAAATACAATTAATGCTCAGCATTTTTTGTCTCTAAATATGACTTGTAGGCAGCAGACGACGGCATAAGAAGTTCTTCACGCCAAAACTATCCTTGCCTATATATGGGGTTTAATAGAAGTCATTGCCGTTTTCATTGCGCTTTTGCTGTGTACTTCATCTGAAGAGTAATATCAAGAGAATATAATGGTTCCGACGATAACATAAGTCCGATAGATATTTCCATAGAAATTCAACATGAAATAATAAATGATTAGAACGGAGATGGCCATTGAAAAATTGAGCTTCATGGACATGCGTTGTCATGACAACGGCACATAAGCGATGCCGGCATCCATGCAGTGACTGACAATGGCTGCTGTATGCCGATATTATCAGTGTACTTCGCAAAGATTAAAGGTGTTGTCCTTTCTCTTTCAATGGAAGCTCACTTTTATGGGATAACTTTTAATATTTCGACTTACGGCAAGAATCTGCAACTGTGGCAAGCTTCACTCATTATTCTTCTGAAGACAGTGGTGAGTCACCAATATATTATCAGTGCACTTTGTAAATATTAACGGTTACTATCATTTTTCTCTTTATATATAAAATCATTTTGATAAAATAATTCACAATGCATCGACTTGCGGCAAGAATGACAATTATGGCAGGCTTCAGCAATTTGAATCTTCTAGAGATCTAACCACAGAATTACACCGGTCGTCTCTTCTTGTGTTTGACTATAAAGGAAGCATTGAAACATGTAATGCCAATGAAATGGCACAATCTGCTGACATAATATTATAGAAATCGAACAATAAGCAGCCAGTTTAACATTAAACATGTCTAATTGTGCGAAGTTTCAGTGACTTATCAAGCAGATCACACAGCAAAGAGACACAGTCGATATCATGCTCTACAGAGAAGTTTGTGAACGTTTTTTCGTGCGTCTGCTAACTTTTTTAATAATGATCGCATGCATCAACATTATCGAGAAAACTTTTGCACAATGATCTGAATTCCTCTAATCTGAAGGAATTCACAGCAATCCGCAAGCGACTCACGACTATCTTTCATATCTTTAAGGCATTGAAAATATCCTTTTGCCCACTTAGCAAGTTCATGCATGTGCTATCGTTTTGAATCAGTTTGAACTTCTAGCAAAGTCATGCGGTTAAAAAATCTAATTCTGTGTCTGCATGCATGATTGCACCAGGAACAAGCACAGTTTACAGCTTTGCGCACGCACATGATACTCCTCGTCTGTTTTTGATAATAAAGCCAACTGTTTCTGTATAAGGCCACCTAGAAGAATTGACAAACGAATTGTCTTCGATTTTCACGAAGTCAAATAATGTAATCATGAAATATTCTTGCGCAAAGTGGTTCCTGACACTCATAAATTACTTCTTCACTAGCCTCCCTGGTAGTTGGGCCGGTGTTGTGACATTCTTTTTCCCCAATCTAAATTGCCGACAGGGAAAAGCATATCAGAGAATTGCTATTACATAATTTCCCCTCGGAAAAAAGAGAGTCAAGCAGATCCTAGAAGCCACAGTTAAAATCTTTAAATACGCCTAGATCTTAGTAGAGATGTAAGTACAAGCTTACTAAAGTCTCGCCACAAGCCTCAGTATCTCAGTATTGCATCTTCAGTTCAACTTCCAAATATTGCAACTGTTTTTCTCCAGGAAATTCTAGGCTATGCTACACTTTCCGTTCAGAAAATGAGAGCAAGGGAAAGTAAGAAGAGTCGCACACCGGCTAGTTTTCGATAACTGGGTTCGATTCCCAGCTGACTCTAGGCACTTTTCGCTGTTTTGACATGAACAGATATCTGTGATTTTAGATATCTATGCAACCTCTCGAAAGCCGGACGCATTGAAATCTTTTATGCAGTTTTGGACACTGCTTCGAAATTCGAACATGTCGGACATGTATTTTTAAAATACCTTCGTATTCGCCAGACAGTTTTGCAAACTTCAATGATTTGAGACGTATGATAAATGTATCAAGGGTAAATTATGAAGGATCAGTGAAAGAGAAGGACGAACAACTTTCCGCACTTCTCATGTACAAGTCAATAGATAAAAGTGGAGAAGACAAGAGGTAGAGGAGGATTTAAGGCGTTGTTAAGGAGAAGATGAGAGGTGGAGGAAGACATGAATTTGTAGTGTGATTAGAAACGTCACACTGAAGTTGGTAGCTCCGGATGCTTCAAAGTGATAAAATTCCAAATCGTTAACTGACGGTACATTCGTGTCGCGATTTGGAGAAGAGAACTTCGCAAACACTGTTGATAAAATCTTTTTGATAATTCATTAATTGCAGTTGACATTAATCACCTGAGTTGTCTTTCGTCGCAGGAATTTATGCGCTCTTTTTTACCTTTCTATTCACGCTGGGGAATGCAACAACGCCAACAACAAACAACATCATACCAGCGCTGCGAATTCCATCTCTAGATAGCGTGAGGATCTCATGAAGAAGCGACAGACGAGGAAGATACGAGAGAAAGATTAGATGAGTTTATGACTTCAAACTATAAGAATACAGTGAGAGCGATTGGGACTGTATAAGGTGCATTTTTGACAGGCAGCGGCTGGGGTGCGACCGAGTCAAAAACATGAGGTGCGGGCACTTCCCGGCCCCATTCGATCTAGACTCCTGCTTTCTTGCCTGACCCTGTTCAGGTTCAATATTTCTTCTTTCAATTTTTATTGACCTTAATTCAAGGTAATCAACACCAAATAGGACACAGCTATGTGTTCAACGTCTTTTTAAATAATGAAGCTTCTCATCTAGAAGAGAAGAGGATGGCAATAATTTGTGTCATAACTAGGACGTACAAAATAAGTCATTTCAATTTGATGTTTTAATATATCAAATTTTTGAATGACATTAAATAGTATATTTCAGAAGATATTAAGTGTAATGTGTACATAAATTAATGGTATGGTCGTAAACTTTCGGCAGCCATGGTGTTGAGGTGTTCAGTTGTGTGATGGTCCATATCAGGCCCTGTCAATTTCTAATTCATATTTGAGTCTTCTACAAGCTCAAACTTTTCATGGGGCCCATCCCGGTTACTTCAAAGCTGCTGCTTCAAATATCTAACCAATGGCATGTTCAATGGAAAATAGTCAAAGTGACTACACAATTGATAAAAAACAAACTGCAAGCTATTCCTTTTGTTGGATAATTGAAAGCGGCTCGTTGACTGACTCTGTTGGTATAATATTTGATAAGGGAGACATAATTTTTGCTGTATTTTTCATATTAGTTTATATTTCATATGCTATATATTATATATGTAATATCATATGTTTTCCGTGATATTCTGACGTAGTTACTATTATCATCTGTATCTTTGTGCAATGCCAACCAGCCTGAGTATTTGTCATGACAGTTATTGCAACTGTCCACATTAAAATATCATTTAGTCTCGTGTGCGCCTAGAGACCTGACGAAGCGCCGATCATTTGATGTAATTTTCATTACTAAACGCAAAACATAATTTTCTTATAGAAACCGGACTCTTTCATGTACGGCATCCGAAGAAACTCATATTTGTTCTATTCAACCATTACATGCATTATTCCCAATTAACGATTTCCGTCATTGATTTACCTTTGATTAAATCAACAAAAATAATGTGAACAACGAATTAATGAATGGGAACTATCACCGACCACCTGGTCGTCCAACACGATGAACTTACAATGCATTTCAGCTGTATAGTGACGATTTTTGAATGAATTAAATTCTGCAGTTTTCTTCCAAATTAATATATCACGATATTTATGTAATATTCCTTCTATTGAAAGGCGAAGATCATAATGATCAGCGGAAAATGAAAGAGAAGAAAAGAAACTTACAAAGGTGTCGCTGAAGTTCTCAAGAAGTGAAGAATTTCGCCTTTATTGAAGTCTGAATGAAACTTGCACCGGTTTGCGTTATTATTTTAATCACCAAGGCGTTGTTGCTGTGACTTATTATGAGATGAAATGTTAAGAAATATTCAGTAAATATGATGTTTGATTTTCCATCGGATATAAAGAGATCGCAACAAATTGAAAGAAATTTATCTTTATTTTAGTGTCTTATCCTTAAATTGCAATAGCAAATGATTATTAATTAAGCCTGCACAGTTGAAAGTAAAACATCAAATATAGCTCTGTGGACATACCCATTGTGTATACAAATTCACAGGAACAAGAGAAATGTGTAATAGTGATGAGGGTTGGAAATTCATGTCAAGTTTGTGGGAAATCAGAGGCTTTGATTTTCAGCCCAGAGTACTTTCACGATGCATCGCATCACATTTTCAAGGGCGTGACATGTCAGCTCAAGAAAGTACTCAGAAGTTTTATTGCATCGCGAAAATACTCGGGTTAAATTTACAAATTCAGGTTAATATCAAAATTTTTGAGTACCCACAAACTTAACAAGAAGGAAAAATGGTTTATCAGACTGTGACAATTTGACTAAGTGTGAAGCAATGACGATGTTTGGAGAGGGCTTGTGCGACCATTTATGATGTGTAAAATCTCGGAATTACTCATTTATCTTCGAAGCACGATGTATTGCGCTCTTTGGACCTTTTCTATTTCTGTCGGACTCTCTTTTCGTTGAGATCAAGCAAACAAATAATGCATGCACGTGTGTGAACAGAATGGTAAACATGGAAAAAATGAATAAATGCAAATGTCACTTTCTTAAGAAGTTCAATTAATAGTAGTGACAGACTATAGGAAATCGTCGATATTTGATCGCACACCAGTTGCTAGTGATATACATGTAAATGTTAAATTAATCAGTCAGTTAATATGCTATATCTAATGGCAATAATGTAATATATTGTGATCTGTACATCGTCTGATGAATAGAAAAGATTATTAATGAACCCGAAAATGACTGAATGAAGCACCGAAACTTTTAGTCAAAATAATCTGATTCTAATTAAGCATGCATGTAATACATGATAATGAATTTATCATTTATAAGTCAATCAAAATTTCTTAGAAATAAATTGAATTAAATGCTGATCACACAATATTTTGACACGAAATACTCAGTCTTAAGAAACATAGAGTTAGGAAAATGGACTGTCTGCAAACAGATGAAAAACGAAAAGTCTATTTTTCAATGAGGGAATCCACACAATTTGCTGTTGGCCAGAATGGAACAATGAATTATCGTTGCTTGGCATTCAATATGACAATAGGTAAAAATGGAATGAACATGTTATTGAATCCTGTAAACATGCATCGCAAAGACTTTTCATTCTCCGACAACTTCTCTCTTGTCTTTCTAAAGCACATCTCATGATGTTGTGTAACAACTATGTATTAAGTATGCTAGAGTATTGTATCGCATTATTCGTTGGAATGAACAAAAGAAGCACGGATAAGTTGGAAAGAATATCTCACAATGCACATCAAATCATATGTGGCAATCATTGCAAATGCTCTGGTTTTCCTGCTCTGAAATGCAAACGAGCTCAACGCGATATGATGGTGTTCAGACAATGACTGATTCAGAGCATATTCTCCTTGACTTGATACCGCGGAAGCTTACATATTCCGGTCAATACGAGGTTCCTATACAGCATTCTGTACGTCGTTCTCAATCATTCATCCCTTCTTGTAAAGACCTCTTTAACAAAGGTATCTTTTGCGGCTGGCTAACTCCTTTTATGGTTAACTTTCTGACTAATAGAATTGCAAAGTGTAATGTAAGATTTTCATTTGAAAGATTATATATACACATATGTATAAGAGTTGCATTCAGAAAGTCGTCGATAGCTGAGGTTTACTGTTGAAGATTAGTGATTTTCACAGTGTTAATTCTGCATTTAATGCCACATTGATATTTCTATGATAGTTTCTTTCTTACACATTTTTTAATACTTGTATTGACTTTTAAACATTTTCAAATGTCATACCATAGTCAGGATCCTTTCTCAAAGTTTTCTATCCGCTCTTTTATTCTATTGACAAAGGACAAAGTGCCGTGATTCATTTGATTTTAAACCAAATTTCGAAACAGTATCAGCACTTTGTGAAGGAGAGAATGACCGACCACACATTGAAAGTGTCATTGTTGTTGTGTTGCAAAGCAGTTTATCAGGGAAACACTTGCGTGAGTTTAATCGTTAGATTCCAATGTGTTTGCTAATTGTAATTCAATGTAGCGGACTTATAATCACTTTTTGCTAATTACCAATATCCTTCATGCTTCTAAACATCAAACACAGAGAATTCAAATTTATGGACAACTTTGTCATTCATTATGCTCTTGTAAAGTACAATCAAAGGTTTCTCTAAATGCCTGATTTCATCTGAGAGAAATCATCAAAAGAATGTTGATTTTAACTTTGTATACTATCTTTCGTATGGTTATCATTACGGATAGCTTTGTTACTATCAATATTGGATGAGGGGCACCCATCGCAGAGATTGAGATAAAAATGCAGAGTTGTCGCTTTCCTGTGAGAAAATACAACGGTGGTTTTCAGAAGTGCTAAGTTATGAGAAACTATAATTATTGTGATCTCTTATTTCAAAAGTGATTGTATCAAGATGATGCATCTGTCTTCTGAAGTTCAAGTGCTTAGCTCTGAATGTGTTATCCAACGCAATAAACTTTGTCCAATATTTTTCTTGAATTCAGCGATTGAATGATAAAATGGTGAAAATACACAATTGTAAATGTTTTTAATTGCCAAATAGGCGTGTTTGTAGTCATGGAATTAGAAACACTTGTATGCTTGACTTGTAAACATACCGGGCATATTTTGGTCTAATATAGAAGCGTCCGGGCGGGACCCGACAATTTATTTCCAGATGCTTGTGACGATATATGAAAGTCAATTACAGATCAAAAGTATTACTATCAAGAAATGCAATAATGCAAATTATATGGTATTGAAACTTATGTGAATCCACACATCAAGACTGGGCTCTTACACACACACATGTGCGAATCACCCGAAGCAAAAGCGGCCGGCATCTCGATCTAGAATTAATGTGATAAAATTATATAATCCTATAAGCGTAAATTATGGATTTCGAATATGTTTTATGTTAGAAAATGTATGCATATAGTGTGAGCCTCAACATTGCAGTTGTCGGTAACTAAATTTAGAACATGATATCGATAGCGTAGGCGTGTTTTACCGTTAAATCTGCCGCCTTTCCCATAATTTGAAATAGGTCGAATTAAATTTACGTCAAAGCCCATCATGCTCATCGTTTGGTTATCAACTACTAAAACTGATCTATTGCAATTTCCAAACAATGAGAGATCATAATGATTTACAACAAAAAAAAATTGCAGCAAAAATAGCGATCTATATTGTAAGATCGACCACCGAATGCGCTGGACGTCGAAGATCTGTGCCGTAAAAGGACCTGCATACCTGCCGCTGCTAGACTATTTAGCGAGGGAACGAAGAAAGTGGATTCTTTTTGTGGATTTCTTTGACTTTCTGTAACATGACTTGATACTTTACACTACCTCACCAAAAGAAATGTTCGAATTTCATTATTTCAATATAAACACATATATTTACTTACTTAAATTTTTTCATCGACGACCTTAAACTACATGTACTTGTGGAGTATTTGCTACTTTTTGTTGAAAAAATATTGCAATTTATTATAATCTATTTTTCACTTTCATTATATAATACATTGCAAGCCATTCTTAGCTTTTGACTTAAGTGACATTTAAAAATCATAGACTGAGAAAAATCAATCACGAATACATGCACAAGTCCATGTACATCCTACAGCTGTGCCACTTGCGGGTGAGTGGGCCTAAATGAGCAGGCCCTACATTCCTGATAAAATGGGCCGGCACTAACCGGACAGGGTCTGAAAATTCCGGGTCAATTGCAAGTCTGTGCATATTCATTGATTAAGAAATGGAGACTTGAATACTCACTACATGCATCTCACAATGTGAAAAGGTCTCACAAAACTGTTGGAACCTTCCATTTTGCACAAGTGCATTGTAAATTCAGATCGGGAAGAGTCGAAAGACGAGAATAATATTTCCATTTGACGAATTTATCACTAATAAAAATTGAGTTTAAGTGATGCACTTTTCACTTGACAGGCCTGACTGCAATCTGACCGTTGAGGGTCGTGTGCTCGCTGATACGAGCCATTTCTACAATGCGCGCAGGCCAAAGAGAGACGAATATTTTGTCGATTTCTATCTCTTGCCACCATTGCATGCAGTGGCTAGGATGGTATTATGTTCCCTCTAGACTAACTCACAAACAAGTGAATCTATCTCTGTGCATTTTAGGAGCTTATCAAATCGCAAATGGAGACTGTTGGAGACCATATTAATCCGACATGCTATAATAATAGAGGATTATAACGGATGGGGACATTGAAAACAATAGTACCTCGTGAACATGCGTTGTCATGACAATGATGCCTAAACGATGACGGCTTCCAGTGACTGACAACAGGAACATTGTCGACGGCAGCTGTAATATTTACGGAAATTGTAATTTCTTCTTATATATAACAGCATTTCGATAAATAGCCTAATAATCTACAACTTCTGCATGCTTCAGCAATTTGATTCTTCTTAAGATTCCGAAATCACTGACTTAAACAAAGTGAAAATCGGATTTCTATGATTCACTATCCATGCCACAGAAATAGATCGTTCATCTGAAGTTGACTAGAATGGAAATTTAACTCAAGGTCGCGGCATATCCGAGAGAACTTACTTGGGGCATGAACAAGCAATGAAAAGCTTATAATTGCACAGGTGACTGATTGATTCTAAATCAATGATTTAGGCGTTGACAAATGTATCTAAGTGGAAATGCGTGCGATTTATGTGCCACAATTGTGTATTGCATGAAGCTTAACTTCCATCCTCGAGGTTTTATTGTTGACATTTCTATGATCGATACCGACCTCTGAAGCTCATCCACATCCCGCAGATGGTGGAGACTCAGCCCTTTCTTTAACTTCGACAATATTACTCCAAATCAAGTGAAATTCACAGGTCAACATATTTCGCTCTAACTCACTCATATTCATACTGCAAATAGCAATTCAAAATTTTAAATCGTCAATTTTAACAGATTTTTTTAACTTTTGAAATTTTGCTGACCTTTGGCTACAAATCTCATTAATGATTGCTATTTACGATGATAAACTGTTTAAATGTACCGAGAAGTTGCTTATGAGTGCAGAAAGAGATGGGTAAGATTGATATGTGCAAAGAAGCATTCGTATATAAAAAACGAATACGTTCCTTCAAAAATGACATGATGCACTTCAAAGTAACTTCAAATGTGATTATAAAGAAGGAGCGTAATTCACGGAATCCAACTGATGAGGAAAAGAAAAAGAAATGATTAAGTTAAATTCTTAAGCCGCTACTACTAAAATATTTTAGAAGTAGTATTTGCAAAGCACTTGAATTTCCAATCTCTTTATTCGATGTCTATGATAAAACATATGATTGTGAAATGCTGCATAGACTTGTAATGTGCTCATATTGAAAGTCGATGCATTTTGTTAAAAGTTGCCACACAGAATGTTTGCAAAATTTTATAATTTTCAGACATTCGAAAAAAGTTCTTCGTAAAATATATCACAAAATTGACCTTCCAGTGAGTCAAATTCACTGGTGCTTAGGGTTGAGAATATGCTTGAGCTCAAAGTCAGTGGGCAGAGAACGAATTCCCTTCGGTGCATGGATAGGTTTAAAGCAAAGCTACGATACATAATGTGTTGATAGTGAGAGATGTATACTTCTATTATTCAATAAGAGGCAATGACATTGATTATAAGTCAAAGAATTATCCAATGTGGATTACCAAACTGCAAGTTTTATTCTATATTATGTCCTTGTTAATAGCCAGACACATCAACAGGAACTCAAAATCCTTATCGCTTGAAATAAGTAGTTTTCAGCGTCGATACCTTTAGACCTTTACTTTTTCCATGAATAACGTCAGAGATTGCGTTGAAATATCAACTGTGTAATCAAAAATGATTGCTGATGAATGCCTAAAAAGTAAAGTTCATTTTTCTACCAGAGGTCTGTCGTCAGTTGGAATTCTCATGAGGATCCCTCACATTTGGAATAATACAATTCACAATCAACTGCGATTTTCATATCACCTTCACATTGAGCAGTGTGAGTCTTTACCTACTTCAACTAATTAATTTTGGCGTCATGCATTGCGGTAGTAGATTTAAGTAATTTGTTTTCCAATTATCTAAGATTGAATTGCCTCTGAAAAGTCTTTAAAATTGCAAATGTTCATTTCCATAGTCAATATGCTGACAAAAGCGCTTTATTATTCACTTAGAACACAGTCAAGTTGTAGCTGTTCATGAAATGATTTCTATGTATATTTGTAACAACAAAATACGTATGTTAGATACACGAAATTGTTTTCCATAGATATTGATTGAGGGACATTCTGTAATAGTCTGGTAGCCAGGACGAGTTTACAGGAAGTGAGACCGAAAATAAAACTCACAGAAAAATGTGCACCTTATGGCTACTACAAGCCTATGCGTCTGTCGACTTCTGCACGGTTCCTCTTCTTGTCAGGTATTGAAAACACATTGAAATTTTTGGCAAATAATAGATTTACTATGTTTCCTCTGATAAGAAGTCTGAGCTTATCAGAGTCTTATCACTAGACTCTATCGATTACCAGACACTAGATCAGAGTTTGAAAAGTCTCTGAGCCATAATTTTTGACTTGGAATGTCTTCAGGTAATTCCCTACCATGTTTATGCACCTTTGTCTGTGAAACTAATCGCATTCCGCTTAGGCAAGCATCCTAATGGCGGCAACGGCAGCACTTTGGCTAATTTCAGCTTCCTATTAACCACATTCTCACATAATCCAGAGAGCTTTTCCCACGTATCCGGTAGTAATGATTAAAAAAGCAAGATATTCAGCGGATACCAAATATTTATTAGATAAATTGCTAATATTTCGCCTTACGGCTTTATCAAGGCACAATAAAAACAGATTTATCAAGGCACAATGGAGACGACAATTTATTTCAAATTTTGAGAGAATTCCTACAAGTCTACATCGATGAATCGGATGATTTCATGAAAAATATTGACATTGAGGATATCATCGATCTTACGAATCTCGCCTTGTTTTCCAACACTATTTTACATGATAGCAAACAATATAGCCAAATTAATGGTTTGGCTATGGGAAATTCGATGGCTCCTCAGCTGGCGATTATATACATGAATTCGCTGGAAGAGCGAATACTTAATTCATTCAATGGTGCAGTCAAATGGAAGCGGTACATTGATGATTGTTTTATTTTTTGGTCTTCCTATATTTCCATTGAGGACATTTTACCTGTTGTTAATGGTTTTTCTGCTTGCATCAAATTTACAATGGAAATTCCTAACAATGGTATTTTACCATTCTTAGATACCGAAGTCTATGTGGAAAATGGACGCTTCCAAACAAGACTGTATATGAAGAATATACACAGTGGCACTTTATATCCTTGGGATTCCTTTTCTCCCATGTCTATCAAAAGAGCTATAATAATTGGTGAATTGAGGCGAGCAGACGCACGATCGACTACTTACGATAATAGGAAATACTCCAGGAATCTGGTAATTGATCGACTGAGGAAGAATGGATATCCATCTCGTTACATACGAAAAATACAATGGCAATATTATAACAGGCCTAGTCGGACCGCTAAGAAGGATAATGATGGTCGTATATTTATTCGTTGTCCATTTGTTGATGAAGTTTCAAAGCGGCGGATGATCAACGCTGTGCGAAGATCATCTCTCTCGGAATATGTGACACTATACTTTGATTCTGGTAAATCCCTACGCAAGATATTTCATCCCCCGAAACAGAGATTAACATGCAATGACAACTGTGAGACCTGCAGCATCGGAGAGCATGCGAATCGGTGTTATTCTAAGAATCTGATTTATAAAATCGTATGTACGAAATGTGATGCCGTATACATAGGTGAAACAAGCCGCTGCATTAAATCGCGTCTTCGAGAGCATTTTTCTCACGACAACAGTGCTGTACATCAGCATTTCGTGGAGAAGCACAGCACCTCGTCGCCTGAATCTCACGTTCGCTGGTCGATAGTTCATCGAGGCTTGAGCAATACTCAAAAGAGAAGAGCAGTGGAAGCTCTCTACATCAGTCGCCACGACGGCATGTTGATGAACGGCTGTCATGGACGTCATGTCATTTTTCCATATAGCTTGCTCTTGGCCTGTGTGCACCCTGCTGTGAACTGTGAACTCTTTTTAGTCCTTCTATAAATACCTCGCCATTCTCTCTGTTTTTATTGTGCCTTGATAAAGCCGCAAGGCGAAATATTGACAATTTATCTAATAAATATTTGGTATCCGCTGAATATCTTGCTTTTTTAAACATTCTCACATACATCACACATCAGAAGTATGATGACAACGCACTTACATGATAGGAAATGGCCTGAAGACAAGTCAAAAATTATGGCTCTAGACTTTGTGTAGAGCCATAGAGACTTGGCTCTAGAATATTGTAAATTTAATTTTTACCAAAAACTTCAATCTGGTTCCCATTTGATTTACATGCGCTTGGTGATATTTGATATTTATTAATCATTGTAATATTATTATGATATTTATATTTTTTTTATGACATTTGGGTCTCGAAAGTTTTGAATATCTTAAATTGTTCAAATTTGGGAACAGCTTGGTGTTCAATGTCCAGAGGATTGGCACTCTGCAATCTTGCATGAAAGTGAAGTGGTTGCGATCGGATTTGTAAAATCCCATAATTTCTATTCACTTATTAGCTGCCATATTTTACATTCAGCAAAATATAATCGCGTGGTTTAATTTAGGTGGGAACCAGCATCCTTCATTTACGGATGATTAATCATTTGGTGAATTGAAAGCATGGTTTGTCGGCATGCAAACAATTCAGGGTACTGGTAGTTAGAATATAAAAAGCGATCTTAAAGTGATTAAGTTCATTATTTTTTCTCCTCTATCAAATTTATTATCTTAGAACTGTGTGAAGTAAACTTATATGGGTGTTGAAGAAAATTTTTCATTTGCGGAAATGAGGTGGATGAAGTGGACGAAATTATAGAATATTTCTAACATGTATTTTTATTGAAGATTCATTCCTTTTATTAAACTGTGTATCACATTCTATCAGAATTTTGTATGGACTTTGTGCTCTACAACGCATTCAATTTCCACTTTGTTTGAGTAAAAAAATGCCAGCATATTCGATTATGCGACTAACTGGGTTGCAATACCCAAAATGAGTGAAATTAAAAGAATTGAATTGGATCATTTGAAGAAGAGTAGCCCTGTTGAATAATGCGATTATGTATCTGCCAGATCATTCAATATTAAGAATCATCAGCATTCACATACCCCAGCATTAGCGGAACTTTCTAACTAACATAAAATCATACCCGGAGTAAATGTGAGATTCGCAATTAGCAAATTGAATTAGCTTTCTCGGTTTTTTTGATAGAGAGAACGGAGATGTACAAAGAGACCCATCCTTGCCACCCGCACTGTTTCGTTCTGAAAGATCAAACCTTTTCCAAAAAGGCTTTTGAGTTTATCAAGACGTTGTTTCTCCATGTAAAGCATGCAGAAAACTATTGGGCAACATGGTGCTTGTATAATCGCTATTTTTCTCTATATAGTGAATGGTTGCTTCAAAGTTTCGTTCAGATTTAGATGAGAGGAAAACTTGTGAAGTTGCGAATCCCCGACTAAATTGCTATCAATTATAATCATCAATTATATTGGTATAGACCTAGACTTACAAAAGGTCTTCTTTGATGTGCTTGTCCATCAGTAAGTATCATCCATAAGAAATGATATATCCTTGTCACTACAGGACGTCTAATTACCTTGGACACTCATATTTAATGATACTAACGAAAATTATCAGCATCTCTTGTGTGAAAATGACACAATTCACACTTTCCATAACCATGAGGATGTCGGCTATAATTACAGTGAACATAGACACTTAACAACTTTTTCACGACTTGAACAAGATAACAAAAGATATAAGTGTAGAATCCTTCGACAATTATCCAATCAACAAGAGACTATTGGTCCTGAATTCACCTACTTCCAGCCCTGTGGGATCTCTCCGATCAAAAGTCGCTGACGTAATAAGCTTAAGAATTCACGCCTACCGCTAACCGCCTTGGTGGAGCATCGACACTAACTTCACACATCTCATACAAGTTGTTTTGAATTACTATTGTAGACTAACAGTATTTAGAGGATCAATCATACTGTTCAAAATACTACTTGATCTGCTCGCCGCGATTGGTTAGAGTGTTCTTGAGTGATTATCAAGTGAAACTGACTGCCCTTACGTGTTTAACCCATTTGTACAAGCAGTATGCAGTCTGGTAACTACAGTCACGCTTGGTGGAGTCAGCAGAGACCTGCAGCATGGCTTGACACGCCACAATCTAATAAAGCATATTCTGCACGATTAGGAATCTCAGGATTATCAAGTCCAGGTGAGTGCTATTCAGATCGGGATCGTTTTCATTTGAAATTGTGGTGATGTTGGGGCTAGAAATAGTCGTCGTGGTTATGAACAAAGGTGTGGATCAGCTGCAGTACCGATTCCAGTGTCATAGGCATGGGGATGGATGTAGGGACATTCGATTGCATGAAGCTCCTACTATTGTTGTACTTAAATCCTTTTGATTTCAGTGAGAAAACACTTAAATGTCTAACCTATTCCAAAATTTTAAATGAAAATATAATTCTTCTTTCATTTCGAATAATTCAAGGACAATGTCAAAGTCTCAAAAGAGGACAAAATCAAAGTCTTCTTCATCCGCAGTGGCTTGTATAAGGAGCTATTTAGGTCAATAATTAGAGCTCACGACTTTGGACAGTTGGAAAGAACTGGTGTTATTGTTTAATAAAAATATCTGTGTTCAGCAAATATGAAGACTGATTCTGCAATGAGAGTTTTGCTCGTTCGGGCAGTGACATAGAAATATTGAGCAAAGATGGTGATCAAAGATTGATGTCTTTGATACTGTACAACTTGGATTAAATTAGTCGAAATGAAATAATTACTTTCATTTTTCATTTTTACCAAGCCCGATCACATTGTATCATTTAATTTTCAGTTCTATTAGTGCAATTTCTCAAAATTCATATGGACTTTGTTTTTGAACATTTGTAATGCATGATGTTCATTGTCGTTTATTGATGCTGTTAATTGTCGGCGTTCAATTTGAGTAGTGATAATGCAGATCGAATGAATACTTCATGATGTTATGGATTAAGATGCTTAGCTGGATATGATGAAAAATGTCATGAGCAAGTAAAGACTTAAAAATTGATGCTAAGGTTCTAAAATTTCTATTTTTTCAACATAAATATCTTGGAAGAAGCTACCTGAAAATTTTAACTAGGCAGACAGTCATATTCTCCATCCACTACACCATTGCTACTGAAGTAAAATCAAAGTTCTAATTCGTTATTACTGATATGTACATTTTGTTAATATAGCTTAAATTTTTATCCGTATAGTTTCCTTTGTCAATAAATGCTGAAATCCGGCACGTTTGATTAAAATGCGCATAAAGTTCCTCTATTTCATTGGGTAATGAAAATAAGCATTGCTCATTCAATTCATTCATTTCAAGAAAATAATAATTGCGTAGCACCTTTTGTAAGTAAGAGCCTTTGAGTAAGACTCAATATTATGCATTTAATTGTCAAAGTCATCTCTCGAACGAAAATCCTGGCTTTGCGCGCCAAGTTCGTTCTTCGCATTCGTAACTTTTGAATGAAATCTGTTTTCATCTCTCATGGTTTGCGACTACTTTTGTGAAAGATTGTGCATAGAAACATCTGATGCAACCTTCAGGAGAACTGGCACTGTGCATTGTTTTATGATTAGCAGTCGCACGGCAAACCGTAACGGAACAACCTATTCTGCCGTCATTCATGACCGTTCCAACTATCCTGGATATCACAAATTAGTTTAGGCCTTTTCTGCCGTATAGGTGCTGATGAGTTCTTGCAGGGCGAAATACAGCGTCTGCGACTGCCCGTAATTAAGTGATCAGACAGTTCGACTGATGACATCTTTTATTCAATGCGCAGGCGACCTGGCACTATCAAGGTTTTAAGCGATTAAAAAGCGTGGGTATTATAATCATGTGAGTACGTTTTAGGATGAAAATGGTAACAAATGGCAACAAGATTTGCGAATCATTGTTTTTATCTAATTCAAGGTTTATAGAAACGATGTTTTGCCAGTGGTTGACCATTGATATCATCAGGTCAGGAGGTTACTTCATTATGTATAAATTCATATTTCACTGCAATTTTATCGAATCATTATATCGATGACATTTATGGTGAATTTTCATATTTCCTGTTTACCTTCCAAGGTACAGCTGGAGTATTTCAATTTCAAGTCGAGTACCGGTCTCAATTTTGGTCAAGCAGGAAATGTTGACACTGGCTTCTTGCTAGAATATAGATGTTATGAGAGGAACTATGTCCAAAGGTGCTGGAATAAAATGAATGAATTATTCTCAGTTTTGGAAGAGACAGTTTCATGAAAATACAGAGAAACGAAAAAAATAGATGACTGAATCGGTCACAAACGCTGCTCATAAAGTTTGATTTTTGAAAGGGATTATCAAATTAACCGAATGAAGGGTCACAAATTCAGCCATGATATTATATTCGACTTTCCATAAAGCGAACTTCATTAATAAAGTTAAACTAGTAATGGTCAAGGTTCTGGAATATGCTAAGCTTAACATTGATTGAGTTCCTCTTGCTTTGTTGAAGTGGATTTTGAAGTGGCTTCAACTTCTGTCACATCGTGCATGGTCATAATATAGTGACAGCAATAAGATTTCGGATGCGAGATATTGTAAACCTAATCTGTAGATAAAGACAGTTTAACGAAGGTCTCATTTTCTGAAATGGGCAGAAAATTGAAGAAAACTGTCGCATCACATGTCACGAAGTTTGAACTGTGCTAAGATGTGAGCGGCGATAGACCCGTTCCGTCTGTCATCTGTTTTAATACTTAAGTCGGCCAGCTTTTGTTGAAAGTTCTATGATGCCAGTACGAAAATACTGTGAAGACATTTCACGTGTAGAATATTCTTTATTCATTTTTTGTCACAATTTCTTCTTTAAGACAAACTTTCTGCCAATTTTCCAGTTATCTGCATGTAAAATTGTTATGGTATTTCTATTTAATTCAACAAGTTGACTAACATGAAGATCTCTTTTTGATGCTGATAGAGATGCCTGCAAAATTTCAGGTGCAAACATGGCTGATGTAAATGTAGACATACATGTTACTTATAGCACAATTCCCAACGATTATAGAATTAGAGCATTGTGTGAAATTAAATATGTTAAAATAATTTGATACATTTGAATTTGAGAAGATGAATTTACTGATTGTCTCTTATCTACCTTTGCAGAGCATCCTATTTAAATTGAAATTCACAAAAGAAATAGTTCCTCAGAAATAATATGTGCAACGTGATCATTGATTCAGCAATTGCTTGGAAGGTCATTCATCAATAAAGGCGCATCACATTTGAGGCTCTTTCTTTTTGATTCTTTATGGTGAATGAAATCAATAAACGTCAATCAAATAATTGTCATACAAAAGATGTGTGCCTTTGCACTTCTTGTTCATCACCAATACCATAGAGTATTTTTAGTAGGTAGAGTGTCGACTCATAAAAGTGTCTGTATGCAGTGTAATTGTTTTATGAAAATATTCAGTTTTTTGCAGAGATTGCGTTCCTGAGGTCCAAAAAATTATTCGAGTAGTTTTTAAATAGCTAAAATTTTGCAAATTTATATACTACCGACATGAAGCCACTTTATTAGTAGTATGAAACAAGTTATATATCAAAAAGGATGAATATTTGCTAATAAGCATCTAAACTAAGTAGAAATTAAGCTGATTATCAAGGGAATTTCATGAACCGCATTATAATGCAAGTCGTCATGAAAAAGTCGAGATCTGATTGTGCTTTGTTGGCTGAAATTTGAAGTCTAGAATTCAATTTTCATCGGCATAGTTTTATGATTCACTAAATTCATGTTTCATTTGCATATTTTAAAGTTAATTGAAATCATTGCCTTTGATTAAATCATTTTGCTCTTTCAGTAGCAGGTTGCTTGTGATAAGACCACGCTTATTGAGAAAATACTCTTTTGGTTGAGCATGAAAGTAGTGGCAACCTTTCGAATTGCTAATTTAACAAACATAGCCTCTCAGGATGTCATGACAAAGAGGATCTGTAAAATACTATAATTCCTTCTCCATTACTATCATGATCAGTCAATTCCGTGGTAATTTCTTCAAAAAAATTGCATATCTCACATTTGGTACCAATACCTGACAGTGTTCACCTCGAGTTCATTTAATAAAATCCAAGCTGTATACACATTGGGGATTTAATAAATGCTGAGTTGCTACTCTACGTAACATACTTACTCTATGACCGATACTACTGCACATAGACCTGTTGTTTAACCAACTGGGATACGAACACTTGATATGATACACTGATTTTCATATATTCCAAGTTTGTGGCGCAACTTTTGTGGCAACCTTGGTAAAACATGGCAGCTGACGGGGGCTTGCTAGATTTCATTTTGAAATCATTGTCACACAATAAGAAATCGAGGCTGCAAAAAATATGTACAGACTTAATAGATAAAAAGATATTTGCATATCAGCTTTCGCAAGCCGGCTCGCATAATCAAGAATCTACCGCAGTTCTTGCTTGCAACAGGGATGCGAATCACTCCTGTCGATTCTTGGTAATGTGATCTGACTCGCGAAAGCTTGTTGAGAACACTTGTTAATCAAAAATTTCTGTAAAACTTTTCTGCAGTTAAAACTTTCTACAGTTTAAACTTTTACTGTGTGGTGATGGTTTGATCCTGCCAATTGACGCACGCAGTTGCATGCAAGGGCTTTAACTCAGTAGCACAGGTCAACATACCTGGGTCGTAGGTTCAAATCCTGACAGCTGCACATCTTTTGCACATAAATCGCTTATTTCATTTCATTTTTTGTTAGTTGGGAAAGCCCAAGATTGGCCAGCTTCAGTCCTGCTGAACAAAACATTCAATGCCACAGTGGATGACTCCACTAAGATAAAAGTGTTTCGTGCAGCGGTTGAACCGATCTTGCTTTATGACTTGGAAGCTGTTCCAATGACAGCTACAAGAGAAGGAAAGCTGAACGTCATCTATTAACGCCTTCTTCGACATACTTTGGGAGTGCATTACACCTCAAAGCTTTCGAACACAGCCCTTCGCTCCATAGCCGCCGTTCCTGACCTGACGAACAGTGTCCACTGTCCAGTCAGCGAGAATCAAACTCATTAGAAATGCTGTGCGAATTTTTGGTCGTGGAAATGAGATTCCCTTGGCCCTAGTTCTTCTCCATTGCCCGAGAGAACGCGACAGAGAAAAAGTGACCGTCGCCTCAACTCTTCTAGAAGACCTCAAGAACATAAATTTGTCCCCTCACCAAGCCATCTCTCTCCCCTCTCACCTTTTCTCACACCGCGTGCGCGCAAAATTGCAATCTTTCACTGGAAAAGATTGTCATGTTTTGCGTCAAATATATATATACATGATTGGAGTGATGCCACTAATTCGCATTCAAATAGAAGCTTAAGTCTATAATAGCTGTGTGTGGTAATAACTGCAATGAAACATGGATTTGTCTCCTCATGGTCTCATAATGTACTCCCTAGAGGTTTTTAAAATGCAGTTTCTATGTAATTTGAATTATTTCTTTGTAATTTCTTATTCTTTAGAAGTGTATTTTATTGTGCAATGTGGCAGTTAATTTGTATGATTGATTAATATTTCAACATTGATTCCGAATAGTTTTTGACCTGAAATGCACTTTGAATGTGTGGATCGCAAGAATGCCCACACGAAGTGAAAAAAATAAAATATTACTTGAATTTGATGTCAAGGCCTGGCAAACAACAATAGAAAAGTCATTGATAAACCATGAAGCGTTAGAGGATTTGCAAGACATTGAACACATCTGTGACATATCTGACAAGATAAAACTACTCTTCAGAATATTTCTGATTTCTCGCAAAGACATGACTTGAAAGATGTATACTTGACATGGTTTGGAGACACGTTGTCAAGTATTAAAGTGGTTTCTACACTATTATTGACTTTGTTCCTTTGACTTCATTCCAATGAACAGTGCTTCATGTGTGTCAGAGCATGAAAATATTGAAAACCAATGAAGAATAGCAGAAAGGCGGGAGGTGTTTGCAGTATTGTACTGTGAAAATTAATTCTCAACATCTTTTTTTCTAGCCCCGAGTTGATAGTAATTATAGCCTTCACTACATGAGGCACATGGGAAATTTAGCGCCCTAAGTGAGGACATTAGAGAATTTCAATTGTTCGCGTGATAAGAAACCAACTTCAGTCGCGACAAAAGTTAATTAAGCGAAAAAAGTAAAACCTCATTGATATGTAGCCGGTGTATTTCTGTGCACAGTCAAGTTATATTCAGCTGTATGAAGGCTTAGTCAACATTCCTATTCGTTGATTGTACTCTTTCTGTTGCTGTTGACTTTATCAGTTGAAGTATTCCCTCGATAAACTTATGCACCCTTGAATGATAGAGATAAAGGCAAATAATGATGCTATAAAACATCAATTGTAATTATCCACACGTTTATTAAAAAAGCTGCCATTTGCATTTAATTAGAAGCAACAGGTTGTGGTTGTTTATTCATGCGAAAATATCTTTTATGTATTGCTGAATTACTGAAATTTTATTAATCGGAGGTTTATTGTGTTTCATAAGAAAAATGCAATAAAATACCGAAATTTTTCAAGCGTATACTTTGCCAAAATTAACAAATCAAAAGATATGAAGAGTATACCAATAACTTAAGGCATGTATGTCTTAAGTTAATTTTTCAATGTTTGACTGCCTACATGCATATAGTTGAGCATCAAAAAAATGTTAAGCAATTACTTGAAATTATGTGCATAGGAATTCCAAAAATATTCGTTTAATTGCATACATGGTTTAATGCAATGTAAAGCAGTAATCTTATGGGATTTTAAACACAGCCGTCCTTGATTGGATTCTTCATATCAGAATTTCACAGTAAATAATCCCTCTTCCTCAAATTAATTAATTTTTATTGAAAAAATCCATCAGTCAGCTCTTACATTTGCAGGCGTATACCGAAAACGCAACATTATCTTCATCATCTGTCCAGATTCATAATATTGTTTGAGCATGATTATAGGTTTGCTCTTATCCCAGTCATTCCGAAAAATATTTTGAATTTCCTGCACTGAAGAGCTTAACCTTATCTACCTTATAATATAGAAAATAATGAAAATTAATGCCATGTTAATAATGCACAATGCAAGCCAACAATGTCATAGATATCAAGACACAAAAAATTCTGTTTCAAAAGTGACTTGAAGGGAACCAATATACTTCAATGTTGCATTTACAGTAATAGGCAGTGTCTTTTAGAAGGCAAACTTTATTTTAGCATCATCAATTATTATTCTAGTCTTTTTAGATACAAAATTATTCGATAACAGACAAACACGATAGTGTGTTTAATTTGTGATTATATTTATCTACATTATATAGGCAGTATATTGGTAAGTGACTCACAGAAACGCAAAGTCTGCACATGGGCACTAGAGATCAATAGGGAGCTGAAAGTTGATCTATTCCGAGGTAGACTATTGCAGATGCCTATGTTCATCATACAATTCCGAATTGTGGATAAGCGACTTTAAAAATTGAGCATCGTGAACATCGCATTGGATTAAATGTGGTACCAGAAATAGCTTGATCTCTCCGCATTCATTTTAGAATTCAAACATTTGACGTCAAAAAAACTCTCAAAATCGCCTGAAATGTTTCAAAATAAAACAAAGGGAAAATGGATTAATATTGAAAATACTTTAATAAGAACTACAAACCAGTAATGAAAGAGAAAAGACACGTCGAGGTAACGGTTCCGATGTCTACATGTACTTTTCTCTCAACTGTAATGGCATTTGCATTGATCAAAATTCCTCCATATTTTCAGAACTTTGAGAATTTAATCACACTATTTTTAAATGGTTTTGAATGCAATGAAGAGCTATGGCACGACTTAAATTGTTGCAATGCTAGATTGATTTGTTCAAGTGTGCGTCAAAACATGATTTCAAACTTCCTCTATGTAGAGAGACCTACAGAGCACCGCAGCTTCATTGCTCACGACTTAAGACATCTTCTTGCATCTGCTTACAACTCAGAGTTTTAACCATAGCCACTTTCACAGCTCCTTTTTAATTTCCATATTTGTCATGGTGTAGTGCTCCATTAATTACATGACACCGCATAGCAGCACTGGTTAGTTGCAAGTAGTGGCTCCTCATGAAATATTTGAAAACGTCTGTACGGGCCAACTCATTATTAAAAGAAAATCTCTATCAAGTTTGGTTGACTATTGGTTGACTATTGGTCTCAGAATAAAACATTAATCGCTAGCAGAAAATATTTAATTATTCATACGAAAAATTTAATGAATATGAAATATCGGTAAAATGTCTTCTACAAAAGTCGAAGTTCTCATTATATGGCTTCATGTATATGAATTATTAATCACGGAACATCTTCGAAGATTCGGTTTAATTCATCTTATATTGGTGGAATTATACAGATTATGAAGTAATAAACAATAGCTATAAAGAACTATTTTGAACTGCAGCAACGATAAGAATAGCGGCTCTAAACGGATAAGCTATTACATAAGTTGTGGATCTTTGAGACACTTCGAAGCTTCTAATATTTAAGATAGAACACCACGTGAAAAGTATTCAACTATTCAATGCATATTGTGAAACACTCATTGTCATAATAATCTAATAATCGCATGATCAAAACCTTAACTGACTGAGACCTGTGAGGCAGTAGAAGCAATCGCCTATGATATTTCATGCAATACTAGAAATTTATCATTTTACACATTGTATCACATTTATTTAGCATCTTACTTACAGAATTCGACGTACGGCACGCATTTTAATCAATAGTTTAGAAGTTCATCGCAAACAACCGAAATTGAACATTGATTCTTTAAACTTTTATCCGCTGCAATTAAAAGAAACATTATCACTTAAATAATACGCATCATTACGTTTGTGAATCACAGAAGAAATTCAAAGATTTCTTCCATTAATATATTTCTTGCATACATTTATTATAATAGGGTAAATTGAAATTATTCACATTTTGATTCATCGTCTGATAGGTCCATGCGATTTTCATACATTTCCATCATTCCCTGCAACACATCATCAAATTAAAGGATTTTTGACTCATGATTTTGGATAGCGACAATGAACGAAATTTATGTTTGAAAATCACTTGGGTCGAACAGGCACTTCAATTTTCTACATTTCATTATTTCCAGTTCAAGTGAGAAGTATTTTTGTTCAGTTAAGTAACCTGAGGTTGCACAGCCGCGTAGCTTTCGTGGAAAGGACGAGTCGGATGCTGATTTCAGCTATGTCTTTATAATTAAAATTAATTTTTCATCCAAAATTTAGGACACTGCATCTCTTTGAGTGTAAAAGAGAACTAACTATATCATCGTAAAAAAATAAATATCATCGTCTAAAATACTAAATTGAAACAATTATGAACCTTAACTGTGCGGTACTCAATCGGTTTCATGCGTTTCGCTCATGCAGCTCTGCCACGGAGAATTCATCATATAAATTGGTCAAAACTTAAAGATATGATGAGTTTTGCTCAATATTAAAATCTGGATACACAGTATGGGGTCTGATTGCTGCGTTTTTTATGAAACCGGCTTCCATTCCAATTTAGAAGTCATCCGAAAATTCCATTCCCCACTTATAACTTCGTCATTGGGAGAAAATTTAGATGTCGGAATGTATACTGTATAGAAAAAATGTTGTTTAATTGATGTTTAAATGTTTCATTGTTTATCGTCTGTAAAATTTGAACTTAAACTTTAATTAAGAATTGAATGCAAAGTAAATTTGTAGCTCCTTGTCTGCCGCGGTTAAATTTTTTGACTTTTACTTTGAAAACTTCGAAATGGGACTCGACTCGACCGCCTAACCTTCTGAAATGTCATTATCTATCACACTAGCCGTATAGTGACGCTTTCTATGATCTTTTAATGTTCTTCTCATCATGTCCTCTATTGTTTCTCTTTCCATATGTCAAAGCCGCACTTAGAGGATATGTTGTTCTTCATAATCGGTTAAATTCTTGTGTCGGCATGTTTGGAGTACTCTCATTCGATATCAGTATTCTCAGCAAATTAGGACGAGAGTCCTACGCAGTCTACTGAGAGCCAACTTCAGAGTCTGTTAAGAATCCTTATCGGTTGTCCTTCACAGTCATTCGTCCTTCAATCTTCAATCCGTCCTTGACTCTCAAGAGTTTCTCTTGGTCAGTGCTCTGTATGACACTTGACATGACGCAGTCAACGATCGTTAACATTGAGCAGTATCGAGGAAAGACAGTATACACTTACACAGCTAATACAGAGAATGGTCTAGGAGATCCTGAACCTTCCTTCATGATTTAAAGACACTTAAGTGACCCTCAAAAAGTGAAAATGAGTCTTGTTATCCTTTCTGGATACTTTTCCATTGAGTAGAGAACGCATTGCTCTACTGCTAGACGATTGGCGAAAAGCATCCATGCTCTAAGCCCTCTACTATCGCTTTAGTGTCTCATGAGTGATACTCAACGATGCTATGCTACTCGGCCACGAGTCCTCGAAAAGCGAGAGAGTCTCTCTCGATATCTATTGCAGACACTCAAAAACTGGAGCATTCATCAACCAAACAAAATCGTCCAGTTGCATACAAACACTCATACTGCCCAAACTCTCTCAAATTACATCATCTAATTTCCCGAGAGCCTAATTAGGTGTCATTCAAAACAAAAGTCTAATTGTTTCAGAACAAATAATGACAGTTAGATTAGAATGTATCATTGGACTTGATACTCGTGTATGCAAACCTTTTCACACATCACACACTTTGGCTGGGAGAGTACCCTCGTGGCTATTGTTTCCCTGAATTTGAAATTAAACGGCCTGCCAATGATTTGTTATGAGAGCTCTCCAATAGCGCTGCGCTACCCGTGCCATAATCTCTTGGACTTGATTTGTCAACTCCAAGCAAGACACAATAGGCTCCCTTAGGCGCAAGTAGGCAATTTCAACTTACCGCCCCGCACCTAGCGTCAATATAGACAGCTACCCAACCATTCGCGTGAAGCCATCAGTCTCAATAAGAACAGCAGCAGCAGTAAGGGCCTATTTTGACGCAATTTTGAGGATCCACTTCATAACACTTAGTAGCACGCCGACTGCTAACAGGCGATAATGCTGGCTGTATAGATCATGTCCTTAAGCCCCAAGCATCATCACCAGCTGATTAACGAAGCCTTTTCTCCAAGTACTATCGCCGCTAACTCTCTCGCTCGCTTCTCGGTGACGGACATTCTGAGCCCTCTTGAGGAACAAGGATATCGCCGAGGTACAGGTCTGGACCCCTTCACCGGTAGAAGTAGTTCCTCAGCCAGCGGCAGCAGTAGCGCCGGTCCTCCTAGCGTCCCTTACGCCACGAATTACTCTCAAGCAGCAGGGAGCTATCCCTTTACCACACCAGCCTCCAACACGTATCCCGGACACGCTTACGTCAGTTCGGGTCGAACTTCGCCTTCGCCCGCAACTCTTGGTTGTTTTGCCTCCCCTCTAGGCCCGGGCCCTTCGGTGTCGAGCAATTCCTCGAGTGCAGCCTCAGCGGCAGCAGCAGCAGCTATGGCAGGAATGACGGGCATGCCCGGAGCAGCCACACATCCATATCCTTACGCAGCGGCAGCGGCAATGTCAGCACACCATGGCGGAGCGGCCACCGCAGCCTCCTTCCCTTCTCAATACTGCAACGGAGCGGCAGACTTCACTGCAGCGGCGGCAGCCCATCACGCCGCGACCGCAGCTTATCCTGACCCCAGGCACGCCAGCAACTGGGCCGCGTACAATCCCGCCGCGGCCGCCGATCCGCGACTGGCAAGTGAGTCCTACAGTGAGTGTCATTCACTTATCTACTTTGTGTGCGTGTCTACTAACACAGTAATCATTGACTGAGTTCAATAATATTTTTTTAGAATTGGTGAATTCAATAATTTAGTACTTTTGAATTTGATGTCCATTGATAATATGTTGAAATAGGGGTATGATTAAGGTTGAATTTTGTGCACGTTCGACGTATATTTTCTTCTTTTTTAAAGTTCAATACTTAATATTGTGAGTAAAAGTAGTCTTTAACAATTTCTTAATGTATTCATGTCTAATAAATCAATAAGTTTGCTGGCGAAACTGAAACGATTATATTATAAGAGATGGCTGATGGCGGGAGGACCATAATAAATCAATAATGCTAAAAATATCTGTTTTCTCTCCCGAGTAATTTTAATGCCAGCAAGTTAAATAATTACGAATAAAAATATGTGCACACAGCCGATGTTTCGGGTCCAGACCCTTTCTAAAGGCAAGGCAGCAATAAGGCTGTGTGTATATATTTTTATCCGTAATTATTTAACTTGCTGGCATTAAACTTACTCGGGAAAGAAAGCAGATATTTTTCGCATTAGCGATTATATCATTGAACTACATATACATTGAGCGACTACAACACACTAGGACTACACCACTACAAACATTTTTCTTGAAAGAAATTCATAATTTACAGTTGATGTGTTTTTATGACAAATGTGATTTTCAAAGCTGTATTAATTATATTATGTTCAATGAGAAATTTACTTTTACAGTCTTCGGATATCCAATAATGCCTCATTATTAGATACTCATCCACCTATAAATTTTGGAATAAAAAGTGCGCACTAATTACCAATGCTTCTATGATAATTTTGAAATAGTCAAGTGCTAGAAGAAACTAAAAATACAAAAATATTGGAATCTATTTTGAATTCATTAATCTTCATGCCATATCAAAGTGAATACTTGCATGCTGAATAATAGTTTCTAATGATGCTGTATAGCAATGTTTTACTGAGAACAATGTTAATTCACAATAATCCACAATATAAGCAATCAATTTGTGTACTGATTATATTAAATTTATTTCTAGTAGTGGTAAATTTACTCTAAATTGAGTTCCGATATAACTTATACGCAATACTGGACATGTATATGGTTGTTTTATTATAGGCTATTAATCAGGAATTTTCTATTTAGTTTTCGATTCTTTACTTCCCCGATGTAGATCCTATTACAAGAGGAACTCTCGCTTAAAAATAGCATCTGAATAAAAATAACTTCGTGCGTGATAAGTTCATCTCTCCACTAATTTCAATTAATTAGCCTCTAAAAATAGACTTCTTACTCCACCACAGGAATGCTAATATTCAAAAGATGTAATTAATTGTCCTTTGTCGCATGACTGTGGGAGACGTGTGGCTGAGGTGATGTTAGGTAAAGAGCAAATTGATGTGGCATTGTGAGACAATCGTTCCGGGAAGAAAACGCATAATCCCCGACTTGGTGTGGCCCGGAGTTTGACTTCCGTCATAGTCTGCTGGAGGATATGACGAGATTGAGTCGCTAATTGAGGTCCGACACGTGTGGCATTGTCTCAACGTCGAAATCTGAGACGAAATATGAAACTGTGATGGGAGATAACAAAAGATTTCGCCGCCGAGCTGTCCATGATAGGTATAGCACGGGCGAATTTGTCTGTACAGTCCGTGTTAATTAATTTCACCTGATGGAAGTAAGAAGTGAAAGAGTTTGAATAAATGGAGTTTAAAACATTTCCTGATATTAAATAGAAACTCTCATAGACATCAGGAAGTCAGGTCTTTATTTCTAAGTTCTTTTACGTAATTGAAAAACGCATTCATTAATGTGGAAAAAGTGTTAATGTGCTCAAATGCTGTGACATTTTATCGCGATGGAAGAAGTGAGTCGTTTATCGCTCTTGTGCGCTTGTATTTCGCCGATCACTTTGTTTTCATTTCGAAGTTTTGAACAGGAATGACCCTTCCGATTGCCTGTGTCCGTTAAATTGGGGATTCTGTAGCTTTGCATGCTCTCAACCAATATTCAATCACTCTCATAATCCATTGAAGTTGACAAAATTTGATGCTCTTTGCATTTCCTGGGTACAATAACGCTCCATTTGTTTTTAGAGAGCATTCATAATTGAAACATTAAGCAGGAAAGCACTTAGGAAAAAATGAAACTTCATAAACGTTTCATCACAATTTATTAGTGAATGTAATTGACACTGATATTTATCCATTTATGGATGAACAAATTCCCGTGGGTCTTTGGAAAAAATCAGTATGAAGCTCGCTTATCTGGTAAAAAGCATTAAAATATAAGTTGAAGTTCTGCTGATGTAGCAGATGAATTATTTCAGCTAAACTTTGTCGGTGCGAAATTAAATCAAATGCAAATTACGAAAAGTTGATGGAACAGAGATAGACAGTTTAAGATAAGTTTCAATGAACGATCTCTAGATTAGATTTGGTTGAAAATGTGGTTGATGTTTTAGATTGTAAAATGAATTTCGCGGAAACTAAAATAAATCAAATTATATTTGATAATTCATATTATATATATTTATATATCTGGTGAAAAGAAGATTTTCAAGCGATTCTTAGAAGTCAAAAGCGAGATTTTATATTCCAGAATTCTGAACATAGACAGAGTTCCTGATATAATATTCTATTGTTTAGCAAGCAGCAATATCAGGGGATACTCATCTTTAGATCAAGTTACTGTAGCATACTTATTGAAATTTCTACAAAATTTTTCGATTTTGAAGTCCACAAATTAGATGCGTTGGACCAAATGCGATCGTTTGTTAATGGTTCACACTCAAAGTGTGAGAGTTTCGATGAAACCTAAAAAATATTCGCAAAACAAACAACTTTTTGATCTTTAAAGTGAATGCGTTTTTCCTCATCCATCCGCGTATTATTTATACAGTGAAAAGAGACATGAATTATGAAAAAGTAATAAACCACAACCATCATTTTGGCTTGTCAAATAATCTATGGTTCTAATTCTTTTTATTGTTTGGATGATAAAATCCACAAATTTAGGAATTTTCAGGAAATTATAACCAACATTGGAAAATCCGGAAAGTTCTTATGCAGGCTCATATGCACGTAGATGATATTCCAATGCAAGTGTATAGAAGTTTTCTATCTTATAAATTTTTGCGTAGAAAAGTGTCCAATTCCTAAAGTCTCATTTACATTTGAATGAAAAATATTTTGCTATCTCTTTATTCTCAGACACTTCTTCAAAATGGAAAATCAAGATATTTACATTGACAGATGCAGTTTCCGTCAGCAGTATCGAAGCGATGAAAGCTCCTAAAGTTTAGAAAGTCACTAAATTAATTGTAAGCAAAAAATTTCAAAGGACATAGGATATATCAGTCGAAATTGGATGCTGTGTAATTTTGTCACTGAGCACATGCAACTTGTTTTAGAAAATTAGATAGAATCTTCATAAAAATATTTTATTTCTTAAGAACATACGTATAAGCGGGAGCAGCAGAAAGTAATATGGAAAAAGCTAAAGCGGAATAAAGTAGTTATTGTTTAAGATGTAGTTCGTATAAATCGGAATTCGCCTTTTACAGCTTTTCAAATTGTGTCTTTTTTATAAAAAAAATTCCAAGTTTTTGTGGCAATATAACGGTGTGGTATACAATCCATGATATTGCAAATAGCATAGATAAGTTAAGCTTAATTTGCGGTCGATGCCTGCGAAAATTTTGTCGATCTCAGAAATAAGAATTATCGGCAAAAATACCAAGTTACACTGTCATTCATTAATATACGGTATTGGAACGTGACGCTTAATATTATGTCACCTTCATTGTGAACATAATTTGGACAAAGGAGGTTCAATTAATTCGTTTTTAGAAATTCTAGTTACTACTTTAGTTTCATGTTCACGGTGCTTACTTTCATATCAATAGCTCACATTTTTGAAGAGAAAAACGATAAAGCTGGGACATGCTAAAATGAATGTCATGTTATCGAGGCTAAAAATTTCTATATATATTCATTGATTTATAAAAAATCTAACTGGTGAGCTATAAGCTAAATACATTTTTCTTTAGTAAACCTTTTTTTCTATATTGTGCAATTTCTTATACTATTTCCTGAACGTTTAATTTTTATTTGTATGTTTTCTGTAGCTATTCTAAATATATAGAGGGTAAAGTCAAAGCACTAAATTTATGCGACAGTAATTTATGCTTAGTAGTAAAGACAATTTATGCCAAAATATATAAATTGCAAACATGCAGTCGTCGCTATCAAATCATTTAATTGATGTTTATCAGCAAATAGGCTACATATAGGATACCTGCAAATCAATATCTGAAAAAAATTGGCTCATCTACTCCTGAGACTTAGGATGAAAAATAGTACTTTCCGATTTCTGTGACACCGAAGAATTCCATCTTCAGAGATTTAAGAGATAATGCTCTTCATTGTTTTATTGTTCTCTCCTACAAAATGAGTGATTGACATTCATGCGCCCCCGGGAGCTCTTACTGAATTTGACAGCCATTCAATTTTTGACATGAATATTTTTGTTCGGAGTAAAACATAGCGACTTTTATTTAGCTTTTCTCAACCTGATAGATATCAAGAATTCTTGAGCTTTCATAAAGAGGTCCGTCTGTGTTTAAAGCCTATTGTCCGCATATTTGTACATCTTGCGAATTATGAAATGTATAACATTGTCGACTTTAGGATTATACTTGTTAAGTTACTTGAAGTATATTTTTTTGCAATTAAATCTCCTATAAGAAAAATATCTGGTGATTGATCTGCAAGCCTGTGAGTCATAGCGGATTGTTTCTGTCAAAACTGTTACTGTATGTGCGGAGCATTGTCTTTCAAGGGGCAGATTGATTCGCCTTGAGACTTGTATACGAGGCAGATCATCCCCAACAGCTGGACTTCCATTGTATTGTGCCGCAAGAATTCTCCCAACGCACTTCGCGAATGTCAACGTCTTAGATGAGGATTTGACGTCATTTCTCACCCTGCGGTCGGCAGATTTCACGAATGGAAAGCTGTAGCACTCGCCCGCCCACTGGGGGTACGTCGCTTTTCGCCGTCTACTTGTTCTCTTTAACTAATTCTCTTTTTTTCAACAAATTATGCAACGAAGGCAAAAGAACACCAGAGTTGGTATCAATCATGAACAACCGAACGGACTAGTCTATAACTTTGTGCTTCCAGCTCAAACACGCGACGAAGGATATGCGTTGATTTTCTCTGTTATTTAGCACGCAAGATACTTAAGTGGATATAAACTGGCAAAAGCTAATCAAAGGCATCACGTTTCAAACCTGTGAGGTCAAGGTTCAAATATCAAATTTATTTACTCTACTCTGTCGGATAAAAATTGCTGACTTAGAACAACTTTTTGACATACATATCGACTGATGTAGTATGAAATAATTTAGTTCTTGTCAAAGCGATGATAAATAATTTTCGCTGGCCACTCCGTTTAATAGTAAAAGAAGTGTCCGGTGGAAAGAGTGATAAAACTACAGAAATCCGACACCAATGATAAAGGACTAAAAGGTATATGTACAATGAAGGCAGTAATACGTCGCGGACACCCGTTATACGGACACTCATAACAACGGTGCAACTATAAACGATAGCGGCTTCCAGTGGTTGGCAATGCTTAGATATTGATACCTTGTCCGATTGATGTGTAAAGATTTACCGTTGCTTTCATTTCTGTCTAAATATAAAGGCATTTTGACAAAATAATTCACAATATATCGCCCTGCGGCAAGAATTTACAATTATGGCAAGCTTCAGTAATTTAATTCTACTTCAGATTTAAAAACTTTGACTTTCGTCGGTGTCGAGTTGTTTAGACATTTATCTCCATGAAATCAGTAAGATGAAACCGTGGACATCCATAATGTACTAGCATACAGATGTCCATGGAAAAAATATATTCATTTCACGAATTTGGAACTATGAAGTGTTCGGTTCTGCGGATGTATAAAAATGTTCAGTTTTGTGGACAAATAAAATCCACTAATAGATTAAAAGCTCAGAAGCTGCTACACATTAATGATAAATCTCCGGGAGTGGAATAAATAGAAATACTTGTTATGTTCTGATGAAATTCACGACATGAAATCCGTCATGGATTAGTGGGATATCCAAGGAAAACTAAAGACTCATTTATCTCACTTTATTTGTAAAGACATTCACGGAGTTATATCGATTACATCAGCTCGAGATGAAAGGTGGATGGCCTTCTTCCATAACGTGTTCACGAACCGACTCGGCATTGATAATGACAAATCCTTCAGATCGGGTTGGGTTCGGATCGGGTGAACAGATATCTTATAGAGTACAGAAGCACACCTTCTTGACGTATACCGTCGATGACATCATTAAATGGTCTATAATACAGAACAGCGCTGTCCATACAATGTCTAAGCACATTCTGCTTTGATGGCTCTTGTCTGTTTGTAGCCGGCATTCTGGCAATGGCCCTCTACTTAACCAACAAGCATCCACATGCTGGTGACAAGTGGTCTGAAACAGTCAAGTTAGGCAGTTGAATTTCTTCGAGTAGTACTTGAGCGGGTCGTCCACTGACATCGAGTTTATTCGGTCCGCGTCAGCCAGCGTTCGGCCCTCGTCACGCTTCAGCGGGGCCGACAGTAGGGGGCGTTGAACGACGCGGATTTCACTTGTCAGTCATCGGTAGACGGACAGCGGGCACGTCCAACAGTGTGTCATCTTATGACAGCTTTTGTTGCCATTTCTACTGAAGTTGTGGTGCGGACACACACAGACGCACGCACATGGTCAATCAATCACGGATGTAGAGGTGGAGAGGGCCCGGTACTTGGTTAGTTGGCGTCACTGGTCAATCCATTAGGCTTATAGGTACTGTCGGCATTCGATTCTTGCACTCACTGTGCTAATTGTTTGTCGACGGCAGTAACACGTTATAACAATGCAGTGCTGGTCCTTTCAACTCAGGTAGTGCCTAATTATTCGTCAAATTTACGCAATGTGGCCCCACATCTGTTCCGCAGTCGAGAAGAATCAAAATTTCATTAAGTAGATCAATCAGCGAGTAAATATTATTTCCTTAGTTCATCTACTTTCCGAATATTAATTTGTTTATTATTTGTTTGATTGCTCTGGAAACAAGGAGAAGTTTTTCGAATGAATTATTTCGAACATGCTTCAAATAGCACGATTTCACTCAAACTTATGAATAATCAATAACTCGCTTTTAATAAATTGCCTGCTTCAATTCATCTTTCAAGGTGATGTTTTGAACGCAAAACTATTGAATTCTAAGTTCTAGGATAATATGTAAACACTTTAAATGCAGCCAATATTAGGGCGTTTTGTACAACTTGCAAAAATTTAAACATGGCATTGTCCGTGACCCTGTGAATTTTAGAACCGGTTAACTCATCTAGAAAGATCAACATTAAACTCACTGAATTTCTTCTGAGTGTGCCGAGTGAATTTTTCCCCTTTTAATTTCTCTAAAATCACTCAGTCTTTTTCGCATTTATTGATTTTGAATTTGCGTATATTTAATCGAAGCATAAAGCGTATATTTACGAATTCCTGAAATCATTACGTCTTCATGTATTCAACACTTTCATTTGCAAAATAGGTGTAACAAACTAAGCGTTTCATCTATTTATCAAAATTTTGGAAATTCTCATTTTTTGGAACTCTTCTTATATTGTATGCTATTGAATATGATAGCATATGTTCAATACTATTGAGAATATTAACAGAGTATACTAGCTGTATCAGAGGCATTTTTTCCATTTTTGACAATTTCTTAAAATTCACATTCATTGTCAATGTAAACTGAATAAGTTTTGGAGCACGACATGATTCGGCTAATTTCAAGAAAAAGTGTGCTACTCGAATCCGAAGTTTTATTCGCAATAAATACAAATTACAATTAAAAGGCCTTTTATTTCAATTTACATTTTTTGCGAATATGACGTCGGATTTGAGTAGCACATTTTTCTATAAACTGAATAAGTTTGGTAATTTGTGAAACTAAAATCCGCCGAAAGCAAATTTTTAATAATCAATTGTTACTGTTAATGATTTCATGGCATTCTATACTGTGTTCTACAAAATAGGTCATTTACAATCTACATTAAATTTCTTCGTCATGGAATTTCCAAACTCTTGCATTTTGCAATGTACTTCATTTTTGATTTTAAATATTTCCATTCTAATTTTCATAACAATCATGTCCAATTCTTTCCTATGACTTAGATATTCTATCATTCACTACCTGTAACGAAATCCCTGCATAGCAAACAACAGACATTCAAAGCGTTGTTCGATGATCTGATGACATTAAACATTCAAATTACAAGTACAATTCGTGTTGTCAAATGCGTTCTCACTTTGATGGGGCACCTGGTGATTGTGAATGACATGGTATTTAAATCTGTGTAAAATGAGGAGAACTCTGCTCCTCGCCCGGTGCTTCTCTCTGCACTCTCGGTAATAAACATGATTTCATCGCATATGATGGTCGTGGTATGAAGAGAATGAATACAGTTAATAAATAATAATTCCCGACTCATGGAGACCTCTCTCCCTTTCGATTTACGCTAGAATGAACATCCCTCCCTCGCTACTCTGGGACGTCAACCGATTACACCACCAAATTCATTATCAGCGTGCATTTTGCAAATTTGTGAACGAAGTGACGGCAAGTACTTTTTCAATCTGATGTGATGGTCCGTAACACTAAATGGCTGTCAAAAAATACCCAAGTCGGCCTATATCCTGGTTTACGGGACAATTGCTCCAATTTGATTAAAAGGGGAAGTTTCAACTCAACCAGAACATAACTTGTAGTTTAGATGAATGAACTGCAAATGGCTCACATCTGATGGGTTGCACTGACGAGCTAATTTGTATAGATCTACATGTTGTGCAATGAGACAGCGCAACAGAAGTCGACGGGGTGTTAAGAGAACTTCATTTTCATGTTAGTTGTGCGTGTATGCTTACATACGGTTATTAAGCAATTGAAGAAAGATTATACTCGATTTGCTGCACCGAAAATACAAGTTGCTCATTTTTCAGATAGACATATGACATAGTGGAATTCAAGATTAATTTATTAGCAAATAAACTGCAATTCAGACGAATAAATTATGTCCTTTATTTTCAAAATTGCTGTTGAGAACGTCTTTGTAGCCTACAAGTGAAAAAGTTGTCACGAAAACTGTAAGTACGTCTCTAAGTACGATTTCATTAACTATCAAGATTAGCCACAAACTTTCGATTTTTGAGATGAAAGTCATGCATATTGAAAAATTGAATGTCACGTTACAGTGACTACTGGTAAAGAGGATTTTATATTTTAATACACTGTTGTTTTCACTGCAGCTTTTAGTTCACATATGCAATTCTTCGTTCTTTTCGTTAGTTTTGATTTGTTCATTAGCATTATACCAAAGTATGCATTTGATGCCCGGTAATATCCACAGCAATTTATTTTGTCTGTCCGAATGAGTGCTTCAACTCTGTGATATGGAATATATGAAAAATTCAAATAATATCATAGGCCCATGATATCGGCACTAGGACTTTCGACGTAATAAAGGAAGTGGTAATTTTTGTCATGAAAAGTAATCCGTACTTTCTCTTGAATTTACTGTGCGATTGATGTCTTCTGTCCTTTGTTCTTTCAAACACTTGAATATTTGTATTTTTGTTTGTTGGTGAGATATCTTCAGCATAGCACACGGTGAAGTGATTTTGCTGAGACGATGTTTTTGATTCCATGGGATGGGTTGAGAAGAGTCGTCACCTGGATGGCCCTGAGATGCTCGTTGCAAGCAAATCTCATCGAAAATGTCTCTGAGTAGGTAATTCCCTTTCAACGTTGACTTTGACGAACAGTCGGTTGACTTCTATTAGTGACAGTGATTTCTGCAAGAAGGAACAAATACTTTCATTTCGAATGAGGGGCCAAGTTGATGGAAAATCTAAAGAAGAAATAGAGGAATTTGTTTGAGCACGCGCACTCGTCGTTATGGTGGTGGCTCCTCAATTTATCGACAACAACACACCACGCTTGACAGCTTTACATCGCCTATTGTCCGTTTCTGGCCCTTAACATCACCTCTTTGCCATCATGCAGAGAACGGCGTGAAGTTCGCTTCAATAAACCCGGGTCATTAGGCGTCTAACGGGCTTGATCACGCGTTTACCAAAGTTGTGAATAGATGACATCGTTTTAGACGGATGTAAGCTCGTGAAGATGGGCCTCTTGGCAGCTTCCTGAAGGATGCCTGCTCACGCAAGCGAAGGTGTGGATGTAGTTGGCGTTCCTTTTCGCGGGTGTTTTCAGAGAATCCCTGGCAGGTCCAAAAGATGGAGGTAGCGCCATGCGGGCAATTGCAGTTTCATCTGGGTCGAATTCTCCGCGGGATGAGGTGTCAAGCAAGCCGCGGTGACCTATACGAATTCAGTCGGGCAACAGGTTGAAGGAGAAATTTTCCGTGATCTGCAGAATTTTCACCACTTAATTTTCTGAGTCTCGGATGTTGATGAAGAGATGAGAGTGTGAATTTATTATCGAACACTGTAGTGCCTCGCGTGCACTCAGCCTCGTTCATTAAGGGAGGATAGAGGCTATAAATTTGAGGCCAATTATGCAATAATCAATTAATATATGTACAAGAGGTGATGAGAGAGAGAGAGAGAGAGAGAAAAGCAGGAGAAGAGAGGGAAAAGAGAGAAAATAATTGAGAATGAGAAAGTAATCACTCTTGGTATCTAGAAGAAACAATAAGTGAAAGTAGTTGTAGAATAGATGAATTGCCGTATATTATATGCATGTACACTGCGCAGACAACTTGGCTCACATGCGTATTGGAGTATCATGTATCCAACTTAAATGCCACACTGAAACTTTTCAGTTGTTTGAGGAAGAATCGGTTGCTTTTAAATTAGACACGTTTCGCAGGCGGTTAAAACAATAATGAGTAAACTTTGACACCGGCAACATGTGCAGAGGACAGTTGTTGCAATAGGAGTGTTAATATCGGCTTCTTTTGGCTTCTTTAAGTGTCTTAAGTTTAGGACAATGGCCTGGTGAACAGAGAGTGATTGAATTCACATTTGCATCGTAATCAAAGCATACAGTGACTTCAATAACAAAAAATGAAAATTTAATAAGCTGCAGTCTCTACATCACTAATCAGGTGAACTTTTATTGCTTTTTGAATGAAAAATCATCAAAACACTAGTTTACACTTGTTTAGTCCATCGTAGAGGTGCATGGAACTTTCAAATTAGAAAGATTGGGAGTATGCACATTCAAAATAATCAAAATGACACGTAGATAGTACCACTCCAAAACTTAATTATTTACGCTTCGGGTATCAACGATTCTTTGAACAACAGCTGCACAATCACAATACAACTTGACGCAATTCTAACGTCTTCGCTGTTCAAGTTTTGAAAATACGACGCCTCGGAGGTGAAATTACAATATCGTCTTTTGATCTGTCACTTGTTTAACCCAACAATTACTTAGCTTTTTCAAATGGAGGGAATTAATTGCGAAAAATGTCACTACCACACACAAGAGGTTTCAATAGAATTTATACCTCATTGAACAGTCGTTTGACAATCTAAATGATCATATAATGAGGTCATGAGCTCAATCGAAGTATCATCGCACATTGTTGAGAGTTTATTGTCATTATAATCTGCGCTGAGGAATGTCCATCTTAATTCATACTATATAATGCGCTTATCCGTGGCAACAGCTTGACAAGGCCATCAAGATGTTGCACTTAAATCAAAAATTATCTCTATAATCTCTAAATTTTGTTTTAGCAAAAACTGCGTAACTGCTTATCATTTGAAAAATCGTTGACAATAACCGTGTTATTTTCTATTAAAGATCTGAGTATAAAGATGAAGTAATGTGAGAACAGCTACTACATGGCATTTTTTGCTATTTCACGTTCAGTGATTATCACCGGTGTAACAGAAAGGGACACCAAGTGTCCTCGACAGATGTTTTGGATGAGATGCACAACACGATTGACATTTTTATGAGGCCTCATCGGACCTTTGCATTGTTGTAGATACACATGAGACTTGGAATACCATCGCCATTTACCGCCAGACGAACCAAGTTTGCACCGATAATGAAATATCTTTCAGATTTGGCAATGAGATTGCTTTTCATACACCATGCCGATGCCGACAGAATTCTCAACTCTGAAACACCTTGTGCGATTAAATCAAAATTCTATTTATTTCATGAATTCTTGCGGATTATCGAGAATTAATTTCCAATTTCAATATACTGATAGAAACTATGAAGTAAATTGTAACCCATTGAATGAAATAATTTGCGTACAAACCAATGTGTAGTTACTATAACTTGAATCGAGAAGTATTTACATCTTACAATTGTAATGGGACGGCCGCTGTGGGGCTTAACATTGATATAATAGTTATTATTCAGAATGAACAATAAATATTTAAAAAATTAAGATTGTGTGGAGAATAATGAGTGTCCTTCATTTTACTTAATTAAATTTTCAATGTACTTAGAACTTTTTATGTATTGATAGCGATGAATGTTAAATTTTTATATTTCTAGTTTTCAGGCTATCATTGAATTCTGATCAATAAGTGGCGTGCAAATTAAATTGCTTAACATTTCATAGGAATAAATGCGATGTAATACTCAATCTGAATGATGATAAGATTCATAAAGGTAGTGAAGAGTACGTCGTACTTATTTCAGATTCTTTTATTGAGATTATATTCGGAAAAAGGCCTCGATATTTGGAAAATACGAATGTACTTCACTGCAGACGTTATGGGCCAATATAACAAAGGCAAACATTAAGACAGCAATGATGCGACACAACTACATTCCATGGAGAACCATTGTTAAGAAATAACCGCAACTACGCGTATTTTTCTTTTTGAAAGATTGCAAACTGTTTTGCAAAATTCTATAGAAAATTGGACAATAAGGGGGGAGGTGGTGCTAAGTGATGTAGTGGATGATTTGGATAATTGGGAAGAGAAAATAACAATTTAACACCAATCAAACCGTGGAAGCAAATTAATCAAGGAAAAAGTCAGGTTAGTGTACTCAAAAGATGTATGCACAATAATGAATATACACATAATAGTTAATGATGTTAGTCCTAAAAAGGACTGATAGGCGTTCACGTCGGTCAACAGAGACACAATTCGAAGAGCCGGATATAACTTTTTGAAAACGCTGTACAGTATAATGCAGTTTGATCGTTAAACTAGCAAGAGTTGTGCTACATACAATGATTGAACTAGTACAAATATTGGAATTTATATAAGCTACAGTGAGAATCATGCAACATAATTGAAGCATGCTTCAATCCTAAACAACTATAGAACATTAAATCAGTTTACAGCTAAAAAGATGCACCATCATGATTCAGTTGTCTGCTTATATTATGGTTAATTTTTTATGTACAAAGCCTCCACAATATTTAAATCAAAGCTATTAGAGGCTTCAGCTAGGATTTTCAAATTTCCAGACCTACAGCTACCCTGACAATTTAGTCTGGTCAGATGAAATTATCCCTTAGCAGCATTTTCTCATAAATCCAAAAGAAAAACACACCAGTGTAATATAGCCAAAGCTGCCAAAGCCCCAGCAGCTTTGGCTATATTACACTGGCGTGTTTTTCTTTTGGAGTCTGGTCAGAGATAGCAGACATTTGTAGACTGCATTCCTCATTTCTAGCATTCATGTGCTGTAAGGTTCTATCAATGTAGATATTGTAGATAAAATACAAATATTGTAGATGTGCAACAGATTGGGCTTTAAATAAGCATAATAGTCTCGAGGACGTTTTTTTAAAAACAATTTTAACGTGATATTATCTTGTCAAACTTTGCATTCCATATCACATTAGGAGAGTGTATTCTGGGCCAATTTGAATGAGGAATCTAAGAAATCGAATTATCACTGTAATCTCCGATATATTCATAGAATAATTGAAAATAGCAATTATACTGAAGTCAATGATTGGAATTAATTTCTACTCTTTGTATTGGAAACGCTATCAGCATTCAACGATCAGAAGTGCACTGAAAATGAAATATTTCTGAAATTTGGCAATGAGATTGCTTCTCATGCCGACAGAATTCTCAACTCTGAAACACCTTGCTTCGTTAAATTAGACTTTCTTTTCATGAACTCTAAGTACTTGGCCTTTCTTTTATTTTCCATTAAGAAAATTGAGAAACATCCTCACCAAGTTAAAACGTGTAAATCAACTGATTAATATTGGATGGTCAATAATTTAATTACGTGAAGCTATTCATTTTGCTAAATGAGAAAGTCTGCCAATCTGTTGAGTAAAGAGTCTATCATGAAAAGGCAAATCACAAAAGGCGGAGAATTTAAACTGCTAACCAATTCTCCTTGTCTCTCATTGAGAAGCGCACAAGACGATGGGCAGGCAACCAATTTTCTGTCATTACTTGAAGCATCATTGAGGTGTATGGAGAGGAAAGCAACCTGTAGCGGAACTCGCTTTCCGCCTGATTGGGTCATCATTGCCAGTTGCGCGTCTTCTTGTATTTCAGGAGAAATGTACTCAAGGTTACCGCGCAGAGGGCCCCTGCATTTGCCCTCACGCCCCATCGGATGGAGAGAAAGAGGGACGGACCATGGCAATAGTGTTGTGCAGTTGTCAGTATAGCCCGCCCGCTCTATCCTTCTTTAATTGAATTTGATGAATGAGATGGTGAAGATGAGGGTTTGGTCATGGGAGATGATGCATGACAGTTCACATTGAATGTGTGAACAAGAGAGAGAATTATTTCCAAATGTTGCACAGTGACTGTCTGTTGACGTTGATATCATCAGCATGCTGTACCTTAGATTGTACTATTTTGTCACTATTGTCGTCTTCAAAGATGGTTACTTGAAACGTTTTTAAAAGGCAATAATCTAGATGTTAATACAAGTGAATTGGACATCTGCTGCACTTTCAGAGAATATATCAATCTCAAGAAAAATAATCTGTCGTGAAGATTTGCTGAGTTGTCATTTACATGCCTCAACTTTTGTGATGTGAAGACCTCGTACAAGTTTAATGTGTTTGAGACCACTGTCCTTTGAGTCCACAAACGTTGAGATCAGTAAACTCTTCTTAAAGAATGAAGAATCCAGAAATTCATGAGATCACTTGCACCACATTGCACTTCGAATGCATTAGCATGATCAAAATAATGAAGCATCTGTCAACATGTAGAAGGTGATAATGAAACCATGAAGGGGGATTATGATGCTGAAGGTTAGGAACAGGAGGTAGTTCAATTTTCCTGACATTGTGCTAAACACAAACGGGTCACTCCCTCTTTTGCAAGATACCGTGTACACTTTACCTTATTCAAGTTTTATCTTGTACATAACTTCACAAAGGCAAATACAAAGAAGGAGTGACCGGTTGTTTTTAGCACAATCCCAGGAAAACATGATGGGAGACGTACAATACTTCTGCGAATCTGGATTGAATGTTCGAGATCAGATGATGTTGATTTGATGACGATGAATATTATAGAGATGACTTTTGAAAATGTGAGGAAGTAAGGCAAAACAGCACTTTTCGAAACCTTCTAAATTCACAATTCCAACAAATTTAATTTGTATTGAATCAACTCGTGGTTCATTGTTTCAGCATTTCCAGTCTGAAGATAGCGATAATATTTTTCAATAATGAAGTTTATAAACGCAATAGTCTGGACTTAATTCCTTTTCACTTGGAGATTTTGTCCTAATATCGTTCTCTAGAGGCCATTAACCCATGACTAATAAGTGCTGTTGAGCTAGAATTGAGAGCTTTAGGATCAGCATTGAATGATACGATAAATACTCTAGCCCACTTCTTCGTTTTACACGATCTACATTCCTATAATTCCGCAATCTAAAGGAGGTATCAACAAATTGGCAGAGTGTTGCCTCTTGAAGAAGAGCCTAGTGATATGGAACACGAGCCCTATTCATTCCTTTATCCTCTGTCCTGAACAAGTTCAAAGTAGCGCGCTAGAAACGGAACCGCCGAAATTATCAACAATGGCGGCAAATTTGACCTGATTTGGGAAAGCATGACATTCACATAATCTGTGAAATTTTCTCCTGTTGGATCCTTTCAACTGTTTTACAATATTTATTCTCTAAGTGTCGAGGACGACACGAATGAACAGGTTGTACAAGTTATTGTCATTTGTTTTCGCCGGTTGAACAATTTACGGAATTAGTCAAGGACAACTTGACTATCATGCATCCTGATAAATTAATGTAGCACTTGAGATGGTTCTGACTGCAAGTGTGTTGGGAAACAATTAGTCGAGGAGTGTTGTCACGCCATTCTCAGTTTTTCTGATCATTTTGTTGTGAGAAGAGACAAAAGACAATAGCACTGATTTAATTTTTTCATTGATTAACAAATCTTTGAATTCTAATTTGATCCCAATTCCTGGATCACTTCCTCTAACATCGAAGAGATCTAAGGCAAACTGATGCATGGAATGTGATTTCTAACAAAATGCCAAATAGTTTGCGTGCAAATAAACCTGTCAATGAGGCATTGTTCAATCTTTCTAGTGCTCTGATTCACATGGTTGTTCTTGGTTATGGTAAGAGTGTTAACAGGTTCCATTAGATTAAACATCCAAAAAAGCTGTCGAAATTGTATCTCAATTTGATTGTGAGAAATGAACGTTAATTATAGCTTTGCCAATCCTTAAATATCACGCACATCGGATTTAGCTTAGAAATTGGAAAATTGTAGTGAACATGCTCAAGCGAAATTTTGTGATAATTCACTATGAATGATCACATCGAATTATCAGGGAAGCATTCTTGATTATGCCTGTGTATGTAAGCGTATGAAAAAGTTGATAAATCAAGAAATCATTGATAAAAGAAATGCGAAGCAACGTGCAAGCATTATTTCATATTAGGTTTAATTGAAAATGCTCTATTTAATTTTTTAAGAATCTTTATTTAATTCAAGTTGATTATTGTGAAATAGATCATATTAGTTGTTTCTTGTGCGAGTATAGTTTAGAAAAATTGCGGTAAGCTTGCATTTAACGAACATATTTCTATCGCTCGATTTTGATATTAAAGCTTCACATTTTACATTGAGTGGTGTTTAATTGTCTTGGATTCTTGGAATAACAGTCTTGGATTCGTCGTAAAGATGATTTTTGACTCACATCGTGCTTATTTGTTAGATCAGCTGTTGCTGTGAAAAGAAGTCGAGGAGCAACATTAACTGCCGCACAATTTCTGTCACTGAAGATGTATACTCTGCATGCCAATATAGCCTTATTTGTAGAAAATACCAAAAAAATCTCGAAAAATCTATATTTTGTATAATTCACATTTGAAATTTCGCCTTTGTAACACTTGTCGAACTTTTGTGATCTTGGTCTATGGACCCATGTTAACAACTTTTTATCTTCTAAATCTTTGAAGGTTTGCAGTCATATTATGAAAAATGTCGTGTGGTGATATTATTTATCTTAACCTTCTGAGAGGGCAAGATAAACTTTCATTGAAATACACGCGTGATCGCATTGATTATTAGACACTTGTCACAGATTTGGAAGATGAGCTATTCTATGAATTCAGCGGGCAAGAAAATCATAGAAATCCGAGGCCGCTTCACGCTTCGGATTTCTACATTTTCTTGACCTTCTGGTTCCATAGAAAACCTTTTCTTTATCATCCAAGTAATAATACAGAAGACGATTCTCACACATGTCGTGATGAAGTAATCTTCCAAATAGAAAGCTGTAAATGATCTGTCTGATTTGAAATTGAGTAACTATAATAGAACATCCATTAGCCGAGAATTGTAAGGTATTTTGAAGTGGGTATGAAAATGTGTTTTCCTGTTTCTCTCGAGTATAAGCTCGTCCTCCAAAATATTTATCACTTTATTTGTTTTTCTCTCTTTTGCCATTCAAAGTGTTTTCTTAATTTCTATCTGTCAATTTATTTTCCTCACAAAATGAAATCATAAAATGTTTTAAGAAGCTGAGAAAACGACACGAGCGAGAGGAGATATTAAATTGTCTTGCTTCATTGTTCATCCTCATTGCCCGGAGTTTGAGTAATCCTCTCTCGCCACTAACATATGTCCGGTTTGTTGTTTTTTGGGATAAGCGTCATCATCGGCTGTCGATTGAATTTTACCGCCGGCCGATTTCCATTACCATGAAGAGGCTCGCTGCGTATTGACAATTAAATGGCCATCATTCGGTTGAGCAAGGAAGTGGGAGACGCGACTGGATTCGAGTATTCGATTGGGAATTCGAAACTTTGTCCAATCCTTGTAGTGGAATGACAAGGCAGTGCGCGCAAGTCGCGAAATATTCTTAGTGAGCACTAAATTGTCTGAAGAGAGAACTGCGTGTGAGGAGATTAGGAAATGGGAACAAGCAGTATTATTCGCTACGAATGAGAAATCGTCTCAGGTGCATTCAAATACGTCTTCTTAACGCTCTGTTTTCCACATCTCAAGTTTGCTGATTAATCTGATTTTCAAAATGTTTCGTTGGAGAAAGTATTCGTCGACAAACTACAGTATAGGCCAATCACTCAATTTCTATATACAAAACGATGATTTTAGAGTTTAATGTTTCCAAACATCCATATATGATTTAGATTTTAGCTTAGAAAATCGCAATATGCATGAACGTATCTATATTCTTAATGACATGATATAATTAAGTTTACAATTTAAAGATTTTAATTGTTATTATATCCATAGATAGCTTGGTCGCAGTAGTCTCAAAATTGCCGATCAAGCGATCTGTGATTCGTAGCAATCTTGTGAGAAGTTTCGTTACATTCAGTTAGATTCTGGCTGCACATGAAGAGTTATTATTGCAAAACGAAAAATGATGGCCTCGGACAAAATCATTGTTTATGATAATCAAATTGATGAGTTCAGGGTGAAAATATACAAAGCAGTAATACATAATTAGCATTTCAGCTCACTGAGTATTTCATCAAAAATCGATCAATTATTAAGATCGATTGGACTAATGAAAACGATGTACTATTCATTTCCAAAGCATACATTGTTTTCAACAGGAAATTTTGATGTATTTCAACTTGCACGCGAAATTCTCTCATGCTTTATGCCTCAATACTGGAGACAAAAAGCCGGAAATTTTCATAGAACAGAAAGAATTTTATCTTCACTTGAAAGTCTGGGATACCAAAAGCAGAATATATGACGTAGTTTTGCATTTTACACCTCTTGCGTGACAGAAAAAGATGAATATACAAAGTACATGTGGCTGAAACTGCGCAATGTTTGAAATAATATTTTGGCAGCGTCATATCGGGGCAGAAGGAGAATATCTCAATTTCTTAGATCATAGATATTTTTATTGTCAATTAACCGATTATAACGGATTGAATTGAATTTCAAAGAATGAATCTATTGGTGGCAAAGCCTTCGGTATACATACATGTAGCTGTAGCACAATAAACGTGATACACAAGTACTCCTGCGACTGAGACCGAAAGAGCATTCACAGACTGCCAGTTCCTGGAACAAATTGTTTCACTGTCACAGCAGTCACATTTCCATTTAAATACTTGACCACATGTCTTGATTATGCTCTAAAGTTATGCATATCCACAGAAAAATGCACGTTTTGCTGTCCTTCATTGATTCTGAGACACTTCTTGAAAATATTAACTTGTGTTGAATATCTGCTTACTATTGACTAACTCCCTGAGTATTTATGGCGTGCTTTCCCTACATGCTCATACAGATTGAGGCTGCATGTGTATGAAGAGACCTTGGAGAGCTACTTAATGTCGAGCTTCGCTGCTTGAGTTTGGTGGTCGCATCACCGCTTAGACCTTCGTCTCTTTCGAACCCCTCCAACCTCTCCACACAATCCGCATCGCTAAGCAAAGCAGATGAGCTTTACAGACGATTGGGTCGTTGATGGCTCGATTAGATCTCCGCATTCGGGAGAGATGAAGACGAGTAGTGAATCGTGTTTGATGTTAGAGAAATAATTACCTCGCCTTAAACTCCACTGCAACCCCGTGCCCCTCACCCCCTTCCTTCGTTCCAATTGCTTTTCTTGGATGGATGACCGAACAGAGATACCGCTGAGGTGCAGATTCGCATGCCGACATTTTCTTCCTTCCTAAATACAAATCTTGTCACCGATGAAGATGCCATGTAGTTCTCTTGAATGACTGAAGCAGCAAAGTCGTCCCATTTCTATTCCTTCTCAATCAATTGAAATTTCTCCTCATTCTTCCTCCTCCAGATATTATTTCTTCACTTCAATGTTTTGTTGCAGGTCTACGACGAGCGCCAGTTAGATTGGATGGCCAGCCGGTGACCCACTTCAACTAGCTTCTTATTTTTCTCTCACATGTGTCTCTATCTACAGACATATCCATAACACTCGACTTTCTCTACTCAACATTCAGACGAGACTTATCCAGGAGTATGCAGAAATGTTCATTTTGAGGCTGGGTGAAATATATTATGGGAAAGATGGTCCTGCAAGAAGACCCAGTTCTGATGCCAACACAAATAAATTTAATCCTCAAAATCTGTATATGCTGACAGTTACTTACCCAATTTCAGTCCATTGTATTGCTTAGATTGAGCCCACCCGCAGTGTAGCTCACAGGTGCTTTAGTCCTGCCTTTTCTCATGGAATTTACCTCGTGTGCTAAGCTAAATCCAATTAGCCAACGCAGGTTGTCTATCACTGACTCGTCTACTTGTCTCAAGTCATTTTTGAATTATGGAATGAATATAAATACTTTTAATCCTTCGAATTTCTTTTATAAACTCCTCTTTGCAAGTTATCCTTTAGATGGATGGACAAATCATGCGGGTATCGAAAAATAAAGATTTACGGAGGAGATTCAACGATCGACGATGACTTTAATGCGAGCAATAACGTGTAGAGCGGTAGTTACAGTAATGGTCGCATGTGGCTGAAATGACGAAAACTTACACATAGTGCAAAATGTCCAAATCTTGGCCTTCTAGGAGCATTGCAGAGAAATTTGAACTCCAGAATATTTAGCTTTAAATACGCACAATTTACCGGAGAATGGTGCGGTATAATTCATATGCTTTACAAACTTTGATTTCGCTAATGTATTTTTCTTTGAACTTAAGGGAATCAAAGTCAGGTGAGCAGTAATAAACATGCATCTATCTGTAAAAAATCTTAAAATCTTCCATGCATTGACCTCATTATCATTTCAAATATTTAATGGATGTATTTAATTTGCAGCCATATCTTTCTTGAGTGTAGACATTATTCGGTAATAGTTATGCAAGAAAGTATAATTTTTCAAATACTTATAGCTGTTTATTCATAAAAGAATATGAACATTAAACAGTGAACTCAGATAACTTATTGATTGACGCATAATTTATAAATCTTGAAAGTCATCAATATTTCTCTTGGAGCTGTTACAACCTTGTAGCATTGGCATGTAATGTCATACTGATAACATGTGAGATAATGATCTTCAAAAACTAAGCTTTATCTTAGTTCGGTTAACTCACCAAATCCACAGACTGGCATAACAAACAATACAAAATAGGCTGGGCATTTGAAAATAACTGAATTCGTTTTTAAACAGATTGTTTGATCGCAGTAAAGCAAAGACTGCAGGAGAACAAAGCTGAAAGGAATGCCACGTACTGTGATTGACCGACCGGCGGCTTTTTAGCCTCCTTCCAAATCACGTGCGCTTGATTCTAATAAAATTTGAGTTGCAATATATCAAAGCTTTCAAAAATATTTTGCAATTTTAGGAATTAAGCACAGGGAACATTTTCTATTTTTTTGTTTGCAATCGACTTCATGAATTTATTTTTATAACTCAACAGCAATAATGCAATTACGTTTTTAGTCGGATGCAAGAACAAATTTGACCGCGGCTAAAATCTTGTTGTGATTCTGACACGCCTAATATCCAAGCTTCTTATCATCTTAAACCACTGATCAGACTCGTGCGGCCAGTTTGACGTCGCTATTCCCATGGCCAAGCAACGAGCCGCTGGCTACCCTAACCCGGATTTCGACAAGCCTGACGCGTTAGAGCGTGAAAGAATCACAGAATTACATAATTGTACGATGGATTATCGCCGAGCTCAACGTTGTAGCGGATAGTTGTACGTGTCAATACTTCGGCGGTCCTTAGGGCCTCATTTTGTCGGCAAGTATGGTGCTAATGCGAGCCGTGGGAGCCCTTGTTATCGCCCCTCACCCACCTGATTAACGGGAGTTGTTGTGAGGCTGTGGAAAAGGGTAGGCGGTCTCAATACGTCTGTCAGGTTACAAGACCATGCCTTTGGCGGTAGGAGACTTGAACAGCGAAAGTTGGTGCGATTGACGTCTCGAGGCCACTCCAACAGTCCTTCATAGTATTGGAGTGGCACTGTCGGTTTATCATGGCTGGCGGGCCCGGGCAGTAGTTAATTAGTACCAAGTACCCCTCTTGTTTCACACCTCTTTGTGGATTTGTATCACAACTGCGTTATTCATGACTGGTTAATGTGAAATAGTGAATTTTGAAATTCAAACTTATAGACGAAGAATTTTGCAGAGAAGAATGTATTGCAATGGCTTTCTAGGGCGTGAATTTCAAACAAACAGTTGCTATCCGGTTCCGAGTAACAGCTCATCTGAAAATGTACTGCATGTGTACCTGGTCAGCAGAAATCGCACATTTGCTCTGGCTTCTTGAATAATAAACTTAAAGCAAAATAGAATCTCAGACGGACTTTCTGAAAAGAGTGCATGTCCTCGAATTAATAATATTTGAAGCAATTTTATATGCTTCGCTTATGAACTCTCTTTTATAGCATGTGATGGCCCTAAAGGTCAACTAGCCGCCTCAATTTTAATTAAATTCAAATAACAGTGTTGCAGTATAACAAATAAATATTCACGAAATGTAATTTTCATGCATGTTGTATTTTACCACCAACAACATTTTACATCTTGTCAGGACTCACACATCTGAAATCCACTATTGTCATAGTCTATCAATAGAAAACAATGTGCTGTTGAATGATTTTTACATAAATGTATCACTACCGCGTCCACGGATATATTCTTGACTCATAATTAAGTGATAAGTTGCGTCGAGCGTGCATATCTGCAAAAAGCATTTTCATATCATCATATCATTTTTCTTTTCAATCAATTCATCACGTGCATTGATCTTACACTTATCAGTAATAATCGGTTTGCAATGCTGTGCTGTATGACATTTTAGATAATTTCAATTCAATGTGATCCTTTCTTCTCTTCAGTGTCCCGGCTAATGGGTACAGCCACTTCCTGCAGCATGGCTGGCTATGGCTCCAGTCTCAATCCTCACATGAATTCCTGCATGAATATGGCCGCAGCTGGAATGCCCGGCTTGGCAGCTTACGATCATACCAAGACCAGTATGCAGTTCCCCATTCCTCAACGCCGGAAGCGGCGAGTCCTCTTCACCCAAGCCCAAGTTTATGAACTGGAACGGCGGTTCAAGCAGCAGCGATACCTTTCTGCTCCAGAACGTGAGCATCTGGCTCAGATGATCAACTTAACACCGACACAGGTACGTCTCCACTCACATCGTAAAAAAATGGAATTGATTCACACTTTTTCTTTGTCAGAAGTGTCACCTTTGAAGTACCATCGATGAGGCAGTCAGGCATAGATCAGAACACTTCCTGATGTTGCCATCTGCTTTTCTTTATCAACTAATTATTGTCCTTTATTTTGCAGGTGAAAATCTGGTTCCAAAATCATCGCTACAAGCACAAGCGCGCTCAGAAAGACAAAGAAAAGTTAGACCGAGAAAAGGATCCCGTCGGACAATCTCCAAAGCGCGTTTCAGTCCCCGTGCTTGTCAAAGAAGGCAAGAACAGCTCCTCAGGCGGCACCTCCAGTTCAGCGAGTGCAGGCAGCAGTAGCAGTGGTCAAACTGCTAATGGAGGCGCTTCCGCGACTAATGGCGGACCAGTTGGTGTAGAAGTCGATTCTCCATGCAGCAGCCCCGAGAACAAGCCGACTGGGTTGATCGGCATGAGCACGGGGCCTCCGGTGATGACTCCGAGTAACAAACTGGGCAGCAGTCATTCCGTCCATCATTCGACCGGCAGTTCATTGGCGGCGGCAGCAGTGGATGCCGCTACGGCAGCCGCAGGACTATATGGGGCGGGGTTAACCCAACCAGGGGCCTATCCAAGCTTGACGGGCGGCGGGTATCTGATGGGCGGGCGAGGCTGGTGATGACATCAGCAACGGACTATTTATTTTATTCCACTGCGATGGCGCGGGTTAACAGGGTAGGACTGCATGGCGGTCAAGACAAGGATCTCTAAGGGGTGAGAATTGTCCAGGAGAAGACCCGGCCAGTGACAAAATATCAACGCAAATCACCCCCCCTCTCATCGATATTCCTTCGCTTTTTTATGTTCACGAGCAGAATTGTAGTTGACGATGTGTACAGCCGTCATCCCCGTCCCCCCCATGTACACAGATCTGTCGTCACAATGTTGTCATTGGTCACGTGAAACTCTACGTCATTACATGACGTCCCTTGATAAGAAATTTCCTCACGAAACTGTCGTTTGGTTTCATTTTCTGTCACCAATTCCCCGCCGTTCTGTACGGACTTGATCTTTTTTGTGTTTTTACTCTTTTCTCTTATCTTTTGTGAATATTTTTCGTATCTAGTTTATTTCTCGGCCCCAAGATGTGGTTTGTGGTCGATTTACTGGATCTTTCCATAGCTGGCAGAATTGTGTCTACAGCAACAAATCCCGAAGACGCAAAACTGTTTGTTTCTTTGTTTCATCAGTCTTTTCAGAGCAATTATGTAAAAGCAATCAGTAGCTTCGAACAAGCAATTAAAACATTAGAAATGTTCTGTAAATAAAAAATTATTGCTGTCAAGAAGTGTTTTTCAACTTTCAACTTGATGGGATTGAAAGTAGAAAATATTTTTCAGTACATGAAATATTGCTACGATTTGCGCGTCAGGGTTTTACTGAAATGGCATATAGGTTGAGCTCTTAGCGATGTACAATGAATTTGGTGCTATGCTCAACACCGGTATAGAGAAATGGATCTGTATTCTCCACATCTGAGTACACTAGGTGACATGCCAAGTGTGATTCATGAACACCCCAAATTACGGAACACCCCAAACATCCGTGGCTAAGGACATTCTATTCTTCTACCCGCGTACATACGTGCTGCACTAAGAGTCAGAAATCACTTGATCTGATGCTGTTAAAACATGGGAAATGTTTATGAATACGCGCGGGCGAGCGTTTATAGTTTGTGCGTCGTCCGGTTGTCTGCGCTGCGCTGCCGCTTGAGCCACTAAGATGAAGCGCAAAGCATGTTATGTCTTTCCTGAGCATGAAATTGAGGTCCTATCACATTGTTTAGCCTCTGATACATGCAGACACATGGGACGCAAAGTCTATATAACAGGACTGCCAACTATACTAACTTATATAACTTATATTGCAGCAATATCCCGCATAGCCACGGATGTTTGGGGTCATGTGTAATTACGCGTGGTTCACGCGTGAATTACGCGTGATTGAGTGTGGCATGTCACCTAGTGTAGTAAATACATAACAACGTAGAATGCAGCGCATTGAGTGAAGTGGAACTTGAATTTTGAATAGTCAGATTATCAAAATTAAATAATTTCAGTTGCCTAAATTCAGTGTTCATTATTCTTTTGTTGCTTAAATCTGAACAGGAAAATACCTTGAATAAATCTTGCCTTCTAACCAGCCAAAATGGTTACTACAACGATAAATCCGATTCGGTTCCCGTTTACTTAAGATTGAATTCTAAAAAGTCAGATGATATCATACATGGTAAGTGCAACATAATGACGCAAACGTTCAACTCATTATCCATGCTCAATAAATCGCGCAATTGAAGAATATAAAGTGTGTAAAATCAAAGCCCTTGAAGCCACTAACTTGAAAGACTTTTGACAATCTGATTGAAGAATTGAGACAAAAGGAGCAAGACACATCATCAAATAAATTAGCGATCAAATTCACTGTTCAATTTTGCTGCTTTATTGCTGCTGGTTAATTTTCTAACCTCTGATCAAAAGAATTGAATATTAAGTTAAAGAAAAAAATTCTTCCGATGCACCATGATAATGCAAAGTTAGCTTAAAGTAGCCTATATAGAAGAAAACGTTATGATGCAAATTTCATGAAAAGCCGATTCGGAATTTCAGGAATCTTTTGTCAACACATTCAATAGATGATTCAAATGAAAAGAAGCGATGCAAGTAGCTGGAATAGCAGCACATAAAAAATAATAATGCAGTACAGGCATTTCACTCATGATTGTTGTACAGGCTATATTTTGCAAGATCTTTGATTAGATCCTTGTATATCGTGTCTTAGTCCGGCAGCCAGAACAAGTTTCTGCAGGGAACGAAGCCGAAAATGAGACTTTCACAGAATGATGTACACCCTATGCCTACTTCGAATCGGCACGTCTGCCGAGTTCTAGTGAGTTCCTCTTCTCGTCAGACAGGATCAAAGAAAAACACATGCAAATCCAATGGGACACATATTGCAGTTTTTGGCTAAAATGAAATTTTCTATGTTTTCTCTGATTAAACGAGAAGTACTAAGCCCAGAGTTATAATTTTTGGCATGGAATGTCTTCAGGTCATTTCTTTTCATCTTCATGCACCCCTGTTTACAAAGCTCAGCACATTTAGATTTGGCAAGCCTCCTTATGTCGGCAGACACAGACATTTTGAGCAACTTTATCCACAGTCAACCACATTCTCATATGCATTGTCGATTAGATGCGTGATAAAAGGACATGCACATCATAGGAAATTACCTGAAGACATTCCTTGTCAAAAATTATGACTCTGGGCTTAGTACTTTTCGTTAAATCAGAGAAAACATACAAAATTCCATTTTAGTCAAAAACTGCAATCTGCATCCCATTGGATTTACATTTGTTTTTCTTTGATCTTGTCTGACAAGAAGAGGAACTCGCTAGAACTCGGCAGACTTGCCGATTCGTAGTAGGCATAGGGTGTACATTATTCTGTGAAAGTCTCATTTTCGGCCTCGTTCCCTGCAGAAACTCGTTCTGGCTGCCGGACTATCTGTTAAATGATAACTTTTTAAAACTAATTTTTCACACTTTGTGGAAATTTACTTATTTACAGAAGAAAGCTTCTATTTTGAAAACATGTAAAGAAGGTATTCTGGTGGTTCTTGAAACAATTTTGAAGAGACGCTAATTACCTTGCAAACGTCACGAGAGTTTAGATCATTTGTTTTTGACTCTTTCCATGTCAGATTCGAATCGCTATATCGGTATCTTGCAGTTTTCCACAATGCCGAAATCGATCATGTGTTTCTCACAATGCAGGCATATTTTTCTGCTATGTTTCTATTTTTTGCTGTAGAACTACTGAAATGCAAATAATACTATCCATCGAACATCGAATAGCCCGAGATGCTCATTGCTGAGAGATTGAATTACACCAATTAAGTGGATGATCCGCAAATGTCCAATATTGATCGTCAATCTTCTGAAGAATAGGAGAAGGCGCAGAAATCTACTGAATCGCCGGATGAAATCCTTACAAAGGTGGCGGTGGTTCAGTCATACAAAGTAAAATTTCATCAACAGAATTGCAAGCCTGGATCAAGTTATCAATATATTCACAATTGTATTCCTACTTTCCATCATTTTCAGTGGAAGCAGAAACAGCGTCTTTCACTAGTGCTTCTTTTAAAGTAATAGTTTCGCAGACGCAAGCAGCATTGACCATTCATGGCACATTGATGAGTTTTTATTAACAATTTTTTTCTGCATCCCCATAGATTTCATCTTCATTGGGATAGAATGCCAATGATATCCACTTCTGTCGGACATATATGTAAAACTCCTCGGAAGCTGGAACGTCCTCAGAATTTTTGCATTTTTGTTATCTAAAAGTAGATACTATTCCTATATTACAGATATTTTTTCTGCTTTTATCATATAACTAGTAACGCCGTAACATGCCGGTTTCGTCGTAGTTCAAATACTGAAATCGAGATTCCGGGAGATAGGACGATTCGGTCCTCCCTCCTTAACTTCAGAGGCATTGCTCCAGATTGCATGAAATTCGGTGCAACTTCTTTACTGTATGAAATTCTAGTGGTCATATTCATTTGCTATAACCCGCTCTTTTTCGAACTGTTCATCAGAGGTAATTCAAAGCTTTAAATAACCAATTTTGACAGATTTCCTATAGGCAGAAGAATTCAGCAACATATGATATGTTCGAGTCGATAGACAACTGCCAGATGAACTGTCCCTATCTGGCCAACGACCTGTTCTACTGTTGATCGACGAAAAAGGGAAGAGAATGATTATGGACGAACCAACTATTCCGTGGGGAGAGAGCATTAACGAAGCCCATAAGAGGAAAGCTACCAAATATGAAGAACTTGCCGAAGGGATTCAGAGGCAAGGGTGGAACTGTGAGCTCATGCTTAATTGGAATGCCGCGCTTTCGTTGCTCCACCGGTGAGGAATTTCGTGTGGAAACCGGCATTAAAAGCGTAAAGATCACCCTAAAAAAGTTGAGTGAAATGGCGGAAGAAGGTAGCAGCTTTGTGTTAATGGCCAGGGCGCAAAGATGTGCTGCAGACCACACATCTTGACAGATACTCAGCTAATGGGTCGAAATTTCGGTGACAGATGGCGCGCAGCTGATGACTCAGAGCCTTAGGAGACATAATGCTGTTTATGATGACGTAGATACCCAAAGAATTCAAATTACTAGGAAAATACACAAAAATGATTGCTTGAATGTGCCATTGCTGTCAATACTGTGAGTAGTATTTAGATAACATTTAAATTTCCAGTACCCTTTCGATCTATAGTACATCACCGAGATATGATTCATATACTTGCATGAAAAAAAATACTGTGCTGGCTTTGAGAATCGATGCATGTCGTTGACAGCTATTACACAAAAAGTAGGCTTCTTTTCAAATTAACATACAAATTTGATCTTCAAGAGATCCAAGTCCAAAAATTTTTGGGAAAAATTTGAAAATACCGCGGAAATAAGGGCTGCGAAAGTCTAGGTGATGTCGTTCAGTTTTCAGATGACCACATCGAGAATGCAGTAGAAGTCGTAATCGCTCACCCTCTGCTCTTTGCATGGAAGTCGCATTAATGCATTGTAAAAATGATTTATCATCATTTAGATAAATCATGCAACTCGTCAATGGTTGATTATCGATGTTTTTTCAAGATAAGATATTTGTACCTTGTATTTAATTTGTTAACGCATATGGTTGTTGCAAGAAAATATTTGACATTTGAAATGTTCTGGAAGATGTTCATAATTTCCTGTGCATTTGAGGTGTCATTTAATTTCGGTAAAATAATTTATTATCGTCATTTCCAGAAATTATCATTTTCACCTTTGAGCAGATGTGATAAATGAAAATCGCTAAGCGAGATTTGATTCTGTCACATTGGTGCATGTAAAATAGAAAAATGCTTCCACGACGAAATTTGTATTAAGAAGTGTTTGCTGCGTAGGTTGGTTTCATCAGCGGAGTTGGAACTCGGGGGTTCCCGTTCACGAAATCTCTCTACTATAGATTCCCAATTAAATGGCGCGTTCCTCCGTTGTCTCTGCTATCACGCCTGATACATGTATGGCAGTAAAAGGAATTCTATTTCCATTTTGAGTTTCTTAATAACTATTGTGCATCATGTTAAAAAAATGAACATCGAGTAAATATCAATTAAAATTTTGAATATCGAATTCCGTTTTGAAAACTAGGCAGTATAGTGAGCCGCAATGTGCCGAGTTTGATATTGCGGGTTTTTCATTGATCACTTGAACACAATGATATCACAATCCAGATATCAGAGCATTCTATAGGGCTTCGGACATGACGGCTGAGCTTTCAATAAAACAGGGAGCATTATCCACACTAATTTAGCTATAGTGTGGCTTGTATCCGTTATCGAATATTTAGAACCATTCATGTCCATTATCTTAGAATATCAGAGAAAGAGCCTACTTTTCAAAAGCAGTAAAATGCATTCAATGTTCATATTTTTAAATTTTTAAAGTGAGTTCCAAATGGTGGGGACAGTGTCCTCACCAGCTGTTTATCAAAAGTGCGCGTAAGCCCTGAAAAAGTTTGATTCCGATGATTGAGTATTCTAATGATTCTCTTTCACTTTGATTCATGTCAAAGCTTTTTATCACGTCACTGATGTTTTAACTAGAACCAAAAGCTTGAACCTTGATTTTAAATTGTACTTGGAATAGTTGACCGAGCAATCTGATTCGCAAGTTCACAGCGCTCATTGCCTAATGAAGATGGGCATGATGATTACCATCGATATTGTTTTTAAGTGCAGGGTGCTGTTTTAAACGACTTTATGGGAATTGATGCAGCGAAATTTGATTCAAATTCACAACATTAGATTCAAATTGCGAAATACTTTCTAATCATTTTATGGGGCAAGGTAACATTTGAATCGAAGTTGGAATAGAAGTGGGGATAATTTATTCAAAATCGCTGTTGATAGAGCCGAGGCACGGCTGTTGATAATTACCGAGTGATTGAACAGATAGAAATTCATTGTGAGAACGCAAGTGAGGATTCGGAAGAGTCCACGGTAATTAAACTATAACTGAAAATTGGGCGTTGAACCGATGTGGCTAAATGTGTGACCGAAATTGCATTTTGATGACGAAACTTTTACTAGAATCCAGGTGTACGAAGAGGTTTCATGGCATCTGACTTCATCCCTTTTTAAACGACAATGAAAAAGTTCAAATTCGCGCCCTCTGTTTGCCATCAAGCTAGATGAATCAATGTTAGGATGAATTCGGCTGCAAGTCGCAATTCCGATATTCAATAGCGAATTAAGCGATTTTAACCTGCAAGAAAGTAAAGAGAAAGGAATTGCATCATTCTTCTGAGATGTGAAATATGCTGTAAATACACACATAATATATTCACATTATTTATATTATATTTTTTGCATTTTTTTGTATTTCACAAATGACATGCACAGAGATGATGCTTTGACAGCTCAAAGAGGACAAATTACAGCAAAATGAGATTTAAGCACAGTCGCATATGGATAGGGTTGAATTCAAAATACTTGCTGTTATCACATGCAATTTGAGGAATCCTCATGTTCATTCTGATCTCAGAGGAACAACTTTGTAGGTACAGAACAATGTGATTTTGTGCTGACGCATTTGATGTGCTGTAAGTGGATCATGCAGCTTTGACGATGACCGTAACTCATTTCATGACATCTGCGCCGAGTTTAAAAGTTAATTTCCTAGTCCAACAGTAAATTTCAGAAAAAAGGGAGGTGGATTCTCAAAGAAGTATTCGAAGTACAATGGCAAGTTGAGTTTTAGCAAAAATTAGGCTTCAAGAGTCCGTGGTAATGGTAAGCGTAAGTGCCTTTTTGAGGCAATTCTGCAGGACATGCATAGTAGCTAATATAAGATGTCCAAGTTGACTTTTAATTACATTACTTCAAGGATCATTCTTCTACTACCTCGTAAAGGCCTCGCATTTTAATGTATGTAATAAAACTGCGAATGAATGATCACACGTGCCTACAACATGACATAAAAATAATTAAAGTTATCTTAAAAATATTGCAATATAGAGATGCGAATTACGGTGTGCACCAATATAGTTCCTGATTAGAATCCTGAAAGTGATCTCTTTGTGAATAAAAAACCTAGTTTCTAAATACCGGTAAATCAATGAAGGCTGGATGCTTTTTCAACGATGGTGAACGGTGACGGCATTCCAAGTGAACCAGTCAATTGATTACTTCCCCCTTACAACACAAATCAATCAATTAATTGCATTTTTTTTTGATAGCAGCAATCAAGTAATTGCGACCAACTAATTGCACTTATTTATTGATATCCTTGGTTGAAGATAGCGCATGGATGCGCAAGCGAGATGATTGTATAGTCATGCAGTACTAAAATCGCCGAGTTGGACTCTGCAATTAAAGGAACTGCTTTAGCCGTGATGACTTGATGTCAAAACAGCAGCTTCACTAGAATAGCAATCGATCTATTATTAATGCGACGATACAGAAGATGACTGGGTGAGCGCTCATCAGTCTCCAAGCACATCACCCATCGATATCAGAGGTGCATCTACCTGTCTAGGATCTATAATGAGCATGTAAATACTCTGCACGATCCTCCCAACAACGCACACATCAATTTACCTTTGATAAAGACTTCTTGAGAATCGAAGGCACTCAACTACAATAAATATTTCATCCACAGATTATATTGAATTCATCCTCAACTTAGCACTTTATTTTGTGACTGAGGCATTAGGGCCCTAGGGTAGGTCTCATAAGTTGGAACCTTTTATCTCATTAATCACTCACCAAAAGCGTTAACGACTGTGTATGTTGTTCTACATTCAAGCATATAATCTCAGTAAACATAGTCGACCTATTGATCATATTCCATGAAATTTCATTCGAAAATTTAGATTCATAGATGAAACTATGCTTTCATATTCAGCATTCATGTTTACACTCCAATTAAACAAACTAAAACAATAAGTCTTTAAGTTAGTGAACAGGAAAGGACAAAAGTTAATCCAATATGAGCCGTCACTTACCAACTGCATCATCAACGGTTGTCAATGTTTGTTCTGTTGATGGACGGGAGCTGTCGGTCGTGTGGGCGGCCCTCATTTTGTTGCTCCACCTCTACACATATTTGCAATGTTGATGATGCAGGGCGTTTGAGATGAAGCAATTGTCTATCGTTTTCTGCAATATCCTGAATCTCAAGCCGCAGATTTAGACAGGAATAACAGATTTTGCTGATAACATGGTTTTCCACAAACTTTTTTCCTTCTCACAAGGGATATCAAATATTAATTGCAATTATTTAGTATTTTAATGTAATTATCTCCAAGCAATGAATAATAAATTCAATTTCGATGGAGCAAACAATCTCATTTTAATTCTAGCATGAAGCAACTTATGAATTGCAATATTTGTATTTCCGTTTCTCGTTATGTCTCAATTCAATGTATCTAATAGGGTAGGACCTGTGTAGAATTGAACAGTGAGTAGACCTGTTGCAAAGAGAACGTGTAGCTGCATTTGTTGCTGGCCTCAAATCCCTTCGAAATATCACAGACATACATTTTGCAGTGAAATGAAATGAATGCAGAAGTGTGTACAGGACTCGAATCCACGACCACCCAGATGATCTATTTAGACCTGTTGCACTAACCATACCTCCGGGCGCTTTTATGCGACAGATGTCAATTGACCGGATCAAATCCCAGCGCACATCAGATGTCACAGCAATTATGATTATTGAATACATGCTCAATTCAAATACTGTATCAAAAATGCTGTTTGTGGTAACTATTGTAGAATATATCTGACGGATTGCTATAGTAATACGTATGCTGCTCCTTTTGATGACCTAACAATATGCATTTGATGACTCAACATTCGCAGGTTTTCTTAACCACTTAGTGTACATGTATTTCTTATGCTTTAAACACTTAATGCAGACCAAGACATAGTCAAATTGTGAAATTGCGAAGCTTTGATCATGCTTGTTGCATTTGAAGAATTCAATATAGGGAATTTATGATTCAAAAGTTGATTTTTGAAAAAAAACATGAAGAAAATTTTCAATATCCCACAATGTTTAATTTCTCATGTGCTGACTGCTTTGAAGTCAACAGGTCATGTTGCAAACAATTTCTGTTTCTATAAAATATGAACGATGTTGTGATAACTTGCAGCCATTGCTGATAAATGGGTTAGTTAGGTTAATTCAGATTAAATCGTGGAATTCATGGAAATATGTGAATATAAATCAAGCTTCAGAAGTGATAATATGATATTCCCGTATAGACTAGGGGTATACCCTTCGCGCCCTTAGTTTCACCGCAACTATTTTTACAAATGATCACGGCTGAACCAAAGAAAACAACTCCAGGCAGTTCACTATCTATAAGATTTTACATTAAATACTGCGATATTTTATCAGCCATTACAAAACACGGGAAAAAAAGTTAAGTTAAAAGTTTCTTTCTAGGGCTGATTGCTTCGGTGATGACTTTGTCGGCGATCTGTCCAAACCGTTTGAGACGCTTGCAATTAAGTTGCATTCAAATCAATTGGACTAGGACCATGTCGCTAATTTCTTAGAAGTTGAACTCCACCGCTGTGTGCAATGCCTGCAGTTACATCAACACTAATGATACCCTTTGTCATCAAAATTTACAAGATTATTAAGTGCTCCAGAAAACTGCTTCGAAGTGACAACAATAATAACCTTGGAGATGAATTATGAGCTATCTATGAAATAGAATTGTGTCATTATCTAAGTAAACAGCAATCAATATACTATCAAAATATTTGTTTAGAAAATGAACTATTTCCTCTGCCTAGGTGGCTGACTTGGTGCTGCATGAGTTTTCACCGAAATTATATACTTTTCACCGAAATGAGTCATCAACACAGAGATAGATACTTTCAACATGTATACTTACATAATTAACAGTTAAATTAACAGCTATAAGTTAATTACCCGACTACACCGAAGAGTTAAAAGTCCGCAACATTAATTGCTTTTGACATAGTTTTAATCAGATAGATAGCTTGTTATCGATACGAGCATCACAAAATATTTGCCGGCATGTATGAATGTCTGTTCTGTTTTTTCTGTGAATCATTTATTCTGAGGAAACATTCATTTCAAATAATTTTCACTGCGCGAATAATCAGTAGAAATGTTAATTGAAATTGATTTCTTGATGTCGCAGAATGCGATTTCTAAAATATAACCGGGTAATACGATCTTCATTGTAATCGTTATCAGATATCCGTACACATACAATTTTACATCCATCTATGACCTGCAGTTCGACTGGTGCGAGTAGATCTCTCCATTAATCTAAAGAAACATTTCAACTGATGTCATCATACCATGCTTGATTAACTGTGATTGACCAATGATAGGCTTTGATTACTCGTAGAATGGATTTTTTAAAATGAAAAAAGGTATTGATTGAATCTAAGAAGCATATTTGGTCACATTGATCTATTAAGAAATATATTATTGAGCCTTACTGGTTCAATTGCTTTTTAAATTCACTTGAGCTATCGCTAACACCGGAAATGAATGCATAGATTTATTATATCAGTCGCCTTTCAGTACGCGTAACATGCCATCATCGGTGAGCAGTAGAACGTGAAAGTAAAGTTGGGTTATATACAGGACACAGTTCATTCACAAACAGCATGATTAACATCAACAAGTGAAAGGGATAAACAAATTCAAAATAAAAATAATTGCTTAGATTGAGTCGTCTGGTTATTCATAAGTTTAACATTGCTATTTACATGTGACTTTATCAAAATAGCTTCACCAATACTGTGAGTGTATCTGGTATGAGGCAGAATGGAGACCGGTTGCTGGAACGCCATGTGAATGTGTAAAGAAATTTCAGAGGCTGGTCATCCTTTCAGGTGTCCTTTTATGCGAGCAAAAATATGGCGCCGAGTTTCCCCCGATGTAGCATTCAGTACAATGCTCACAACTGTATTTGTAAATGAGAGAGGATTGCTCGTTGAAAAGGATTTTATCTTTAAAGTTACAAAGGTGTTCGGTTTTATTTGTATTATTCGCTGATTCTATAGTAGACTTTCTCAATATTGAATTTACTTTATGAACTTTTTTCGTAATTTCTCTGTGAGACTCACTCATGCATGGTAAAATCCTATACATAGATACTTTCGTTTTTCAGGGTTATCATCAGTTTAGTTAGACTAGGGATGATCGCAATTATGAAAAGTCTTGTCTACAAAAGAAGAACTATAGATGTTCTTTATGAAAATGACTTCGATAATATTTTTATTTTGAATGCGCATAATATTATCAGTCGTCAGTTTCTGGGAACCCATGCATGAAACTTTAATAGTCGGATTTTAATTTAACGGATCTTGTAGTTATCCGGAGAATAGGCTACCTGCATACACATGTTTTTACATCGAAGATAACAAGTGAAAACTAAGTGGCGTGTAAAAAATACCACTACACTCGTGCTGGTGAAGCTATTTTGATAAAGTCGCATGTAAATAGCAATGTTAAGCTTATGAATAACCAGACGACTCAATCTGAGGAAATGCATTTGTTAATCCCTTTCACTTGCTGATGTTGACCTCGGTGTTTGTGAATGAACTCTGTCCTGTATATAACGTTTACTTTAACGTTCTGCTGCTCACCGATGATGGTACGTTTGGTCTCAGACACACTGAAAGCAAATCAAAGCAAACAAGAGCGTTCCGAGCAAACGTATGTCGGCAAGTATTAATCGGTCTGGTTTGCTTTGCTCAATGTGTGGCAGTCTGCAACTGGTGCAATGATGACTTTTGCTTCAAAAATGATGATATTTGCTACAAAGCGCTTTGCTCAGAAAAGCCTGCACTGTGGATGAGAGCTATAAGGCGTACTGAAACGCGTCTGATACAATAAATCTATGCGTAAACAGCAAGGCTCTTTTCTTAAAAATCAATAGAATGCATTCATTTAGTAATCTGCATATTTATTCAATATTGAATAAGTTTTGGCTATTTCTGATGAATTTATCATTTAAAATATTAATTGATCACAACAAAGAAGCTTTTGGAAAGTGAATAGTCGAAGCGGGAGGCTCCATAGAGGGAGGCACTTTGAAACAAAGTTTGTAAAAAAAGTGTCTTGAAAATAAAACTTCGACTGCTTCGGTCAAAGCTCTAAATTTAAGAATAATACGTTCTGTAAGTTAAGGAAATCAAAAAAAACTCAGGCAAAGAAATCGGTATCAATTCAGTTATAATCTTACCACAATACGAGCATAAAGATAACATAAAAGTACTAGCAAAGCGCATTATTACGAAAATATGAATAATATTAATATGAATTACGATTAATTTGAATAAAATATGAATATAAATGATAAAATTATATGCGATATTCTAAATGCTATCAAATGCTATATAAATGCTGCTACTAATACATTCTTTTTTCTTCAAAATATGACATGACAACAAAAATGTTCAGCAAAAAATATTCAGCTTACAGTGAACAAATGCATGTAAGTCAAAGTTGCTACTTGAGAAAAATAGAGACATTCTTATTTTGATTGTTAAATGGATTATTGACACTTTTGCTTCAATTTGGACGTTTATATAGGCATGCAAATTCAGGTCTTCCGAAGTTAAATCACGTTCAGCGAAAGGCAACAGACCTTGCCTAGAATTTTTGAATATGATTTTCACAATGTTGTGAACGTGAACTTAGAGTCAGACGAGTTCTTTTGTGTTTCAAGATATTTTGATTTTATTGAATCTTAAAAAGATCACATTACTCCGTATATTCAAAACCCTCAAAGAAAATTAACAGTTTTTGCTCAGAACTGTTATATTTGACCTGCATAATGCAATGGAAGCATAAATGTAGTTAGACAATTACTTTTTCAATTGAATTTCAAAATGAAAGGGCAGTCAGTGAAAGATTTTCGTTTTAGTAAAAATAGTTCTGCAGAGTAGTCGTTCAGAATTTCTTCATGCCTGGACATTTTCAAGTTTCCAAAGGCTGCTTTCGGCACTCAATGGAGATGGTGAAAGAAGATCTGAAGGTGGAGAGGGTGAAAAACAAGGACACAGCGGATTGAATCAATTGGAATCGGAGACTACTTGCAATGCGGAGAAGACGAAGAAGGATGAAACCACTTATTCAGTAGTACGAGTACAACGTCAAGAGTTATTTGCCTCATGAATGAACACAAAGGAGATTGGTGCACAGGCCAAAAAATGGCAGTATCAAACAAGTGCATAAAAACTTGTTAAAGATTTACGTAATGTGCGGAGGGGCAGGCAGCGTTGCTGCGATAGATAGAAACGTTGAGTAAGCATGAATCCTTCGATTGTCTCCAATTTGTGCCATGAACAGCGCTTAGAAAAGAGAGTTTTGTAAACAATTTTTCTTCAATATTTCTATGGACCGTTCTTTCACAATGATGGACAAAGGAGCTATTCATCCGAATAATATCTACATTAAATACAGAATGCGATTCATTCTAGAATTATGAAAATTGATATTTCGTTTTGTTAAAGAATAGAGATGCAAGTTGATATAAAAGGAATTCTGATAGCATTCAGTCAATAATAATAGGACAATAGGCTGTCGATGTACATTACTTGGAGATGACTTCTGCCTTTACTTGCATTCATTTAGTACATTCACGTGGGCTAGTGACAAAAATCCATGCCTGCGAGAAAGTCGTTGAAGGACGAAACATCTAGTTTCTTGTGCCTTGCTTTACATTTTTACAACTGAAATAAGAAAGACAAATAAAAAACAGAGAGTGCTTTCACTTGGAATGATGAAAAGAAGAATCAAAATAGTGACCAAAACGGGCATGACATTAATGGATGAACAATCTGATTTCTGAGTGAGTGCTGATGTTGCGAATGCTCTATCTCCGAAAGCACGATGATGGTTTAACGTCAATGCTATACCCTACATTGGGGCTTGGACGATGCTTACATAGTCAGACTTTAATCTGGAGCGTCGTGATCTTTTCGGCTGGATGCCCTTCCTGACGACTTCCAGGTACACTCGGGGCTTGACCCGAGGACCGATGGATCGCTAGGTCAAGCACCTAGCCAGTGTGCCACAGAGACCACCGAAAGAACGATGTTGGTTTAACGTCAATGCTATACCCTACATTGGGGCTTGGACGATGCTTACATAGTCAGACTTTAATCTGGAGCGTCGTGATCTTTTCGGCTGGATGCCCTTCCTGACGACTTCCAGGTACACTCGGGGCTTGACCCGAGGACCGATAGATCGCTAGGTCAAGCACCTAGCCAGTGTGCCACAGAGACCACCGAAAGCACGATGTACATTATTAAACTTGGTTTGTAATGGTTCACTTAATTGAGATCTACTTCTTCACTTGAGAGAGAATTCTAGAGAATTACGACGCCAATCGAGAATTCTCTACACCGAAGCTTAAATGTGATCCTTTGAGTTTATATTGATGATCAAAAGCGAGCTGACGTAGAAGAAGCTGGAAGAAAGAGCTCACCAAGAACGTCAACTATTTTTCATTTCAGCAAGTGTTCCAAGACTTTTGCGGTACCTTTACAACGTCAATCAAGATTTATTGCATGCTGATCAAACAAAGCTCAACGATCCACTGTCAAATGTTATTAAGGTAGTGGGCCCTACTGATATTACATAATTAAGCGTTGGAATCCATCATTCATTGCGTCTCCTAAGTTCAAAGTGCTGTATAGGCTATCCCAAGCACATGTGATTCCATGTAATAAAAATGGGCTCTTTGAAAAATATAGAAAAGCTGTTTTAAGACGCAGTTCGCAGTATTTATGTTAAGAGTATATAAATACTTTTTAATTGTACTGCTTTTACATGCTCCTACAATGCTGTACTTCTTTTGATTGACAAAATAACTACTTCGTTCCAACCCTTGATTAGCTATGAATAATTTTAACTGAAGCTTTTCGTAAAAAGCAAAATTGTGTAATGATTAAATTCTTAAGTGTCGCATAATCTATTTTTTCTGCGCAAAACAATCAGTTTAGTTCTATATTTCTCCTGTCAGGAACAAAGAGTCTTCAAGTTCAGACAAATAGTCAAAAAATACTTACAATATACTTGAATTTGAAAAAATGCCTTCGGTTATACATTGCAACGTATGTTTACCAATGCATAACCAATTAGCCATTTGCTTTTAGCTTGTCTGCTGCATTAACACGACAGAAAAAGCAGGCCTGACATGAATATTTAGTATCCAAGTCTAAACTATCCTACTGATTACAGCACAAGGAAGATCTTGAAATTCAACTTAAGCAAGTGAAACTCTTCCAGATGTGTTCACATTGTTGATGCCAAAAGGTTGAATTAAGTTCTATTCGATTCTGAGAAGTTTTTATTGAAATTTTGTGCGATATTGTTACCGCAGTAAATTGAAGATTTGAGAAGGCTGGGAAGCTTTCATTTCAAACAGTACGAAGCATTGTAGTGCACTAAAGAAAAGTAGCATAAAGAAACTGAATGATGCATAATTATCAGTATAACTTGTGTTGATTGTATTGATGCTCATTAAATGCATTGTAGATCTGTACAAGTTTTCGATCCATAAGTACCCCAAACTCAGAAATAGAACTTCACTGTGTCTATGACAAGGAAGAACGTGTCAAATCAATGATAACGAAAATGTATGAAACCACTGATTACATTGGATAATCAGCTTATCGCTCACTATGAACTGTATGCTGTTGAAATACCAGCCGAGATTCGTAAATGAGCTTCATGTAGAAATGTTCTTCTATGTCACAAAAATTAGACGATTTTGAAATTCGATGATTTACGACGTTACAATGCCAATCAGAATAATTGAATATTGTTGCATTCTCATGTGAAAAATGGGAATAGACCTGAAGTCCTGAATATGCATACAATATCAGATAGGAATCATGAGCAGGCCTAATTAACATCTCTCAACATCGACACATTTTCCTATTTGGCCATTATACCGGAATCCATTGCAGCCATTATCTGTCAATATAATAAATTGTCAGCCAGACTGTAAAAAGGTAAACAAGCCGAAAGCCTAATTTTAACTGCTATTTTCACTGTTTCTCACATGTATTTCTCTATGTACATTATAGTACATACATCAATGGCTGATATCCGTCAAAAATTGAGTTTTGTCTTTTCGCCTTCGTCTTTCAAATAATGGACGAAGACGCAATTAAAACCGCTGACACAAAGAGGAACCTAAAATCATCTCGGACATCACGTTTTCTCATTCTCAAGTGTTTGCTCGTTCTGTTGCCTTCTTCTCAGAATCTCAGCGACTATAAGCGCCATTATATTCTCGTGATGCATGTCCAACGCAGCAAGGGCAAGCCGCGATAGATTATCCCTTCTATGCTTGCGGATGACCGCAACAGGGGGAGAATGAGAGGATTGAAAAACAGATAGATTCTTGTAATGAAGTTCACTCATGGTGAACGTTGAGTTCACATGCATGGTAAAAGTGTCGTTATATAAAGTGATGTTCTTCGCGTATTTAATTAAGTATTATAAAGTGTCGTTCTTCACGTTCAATTTCACCATCTACTGTTAAAGGCCACAGAACCGACGTATGCTGACTTTCATTACTACTATTACCACTTTATGCCACTACGATTACTAACTTTTACTAAATTCGTACATACACGTAGCTCCTTCTTCTCGAGAACCTAGACAATTGCTCTCTAAGAAAATTCTTTCAAGAAAAAAGTTCTAGTCGATAATCTTATTTGTCAGATTTCAGGTGATTCACCCATCCTCAGCCACAGCAAGTCGGGACTATACCGGTGAATACTATCCAGAGTTTTGAGACTCGAGAGTTCATAATTCGAACTCGAAAGTCCATAACTCCAGCTCGGACTCGAAACATATTTATCTACGATTGAAAATTGTCTTTAGCAGTGCGTTCTTGACCCGGTCTATACCTCCGAAATCTTTCGACATCACAAGGTTGTGGTTTAACCCTGGATCCTCTAGGAGGGTGTTTTTCACCCCCAGTCGAAATTCATGAATATCTTTTAAACCAAGAAAGCTATGGCCACCAGATTTCTAATAGCTTACTTTCTAGATATTATGCAACTTTTGACTGAAGGAAAATCAATTTGGCATCAAACTTTTGGCGCGAGATTTATTTTAAGATTTGAATGTTTGAAATATTTTGGCTGATTTCGGTATATTCAATTTTAATGTACAGGGTGGCGCACGTAAACCGCCGGATTTTAAACTTTTACTTACTCCTCAAATATTCATCCGATCGTCATGAAATTTCGACTCATACTAGTTTGGAGTATAGGATTTATGATGACTATAGTATACCTGTTGTAATGAGAATTGTCAGAAAATTCTGATTCTATTGACCGAATGACATGTAGTAAAATTGACATACCAACAATGTATCTTAACATGTAAAATTTAATGATAAACTTTTCCCTTTATTTCCCCCACGTCTTAATCAATAATGACCAAAACGAATTAAGGTAAATATCATAGAAAACATTTATTAAATGAAAAACATAAGAAAAAAGTGTTAGTAGTCATCGAACTTCAACGTGTCCTCCTCCATTCTCGAGGACGGATTCGAGTCGCTTTTGGTAGGCCAGAGCAGCTTCTCGACACCTCAGTTGTCACTTCTTGAAATACTTGTATGATGCGGTCCTTCAGGTCTTGCATGGATGTTGGCCGTGTATGATAAACCTTGGACTTGACAAAACCCCACAAGAAGAAATCGCAAGGCGTCAGGTCAGGTAAACGCGGTGGCCAGGCTATGTTAGGGGATCCACGTCCCATCCATCTGTTAGGCATCTTCTTGTTCAACCACTCACGCACAGGAAGTCCCCAGTGTGGAGGTGCACCATCCTGCATGAATATGATGCTCCTGCCTCTTCTGTTCGACTGCACCGCTGGCCAAAATTCCTCCTGTAGCATCTTGAGATACCGATCCTTGTTGACGGAGGTGTCGAAGAAGAACGGTCCGTAGATACCTGATTGGCTGATTATCGCCCAGACGGTGGTGCGTGGCGAGTGCATAGACTCTTGCTTGATCCACGATTTTTGATTTGTGTGCCACCGCTTTATGGTACGGACATCCGGTGTTCTCGCGTTCTTGCCATACTCTGAATGATAACGCCTTTGTACCTCCACTGGACTCTTGAGCCATTCGTACCAAGCCGGGCATTTTGCTCGTTCTGCAACCGAATAATCATCCATTCTTCTATGTTTGATTCTTTTCAGATAGTGATTTAATCGTCTAATGGTATTTTATATGACATGGAAGTAACTGAACAATATTCACTTCAAGACTGCGCACAATTCGTTGTGAAGAATACGATTAATGTTAAGTTAATTAACTTGATCTAGATTTTCGATGTCAACAAAATGAGTACATGTCATTCGTTCAATAGAATCAGAATTTTCTGACAATTCTCAGTACAACAGGTATACTATAGTCATCATAAATCCTATACTCCAAACTAGTATGAGTCGAAATTTCATGACGATCGGATGAATATTTGAGGAGTAATAAAAGTTTAAAATCCGGCGGTTTACGTGCGCCACCCTGTAAATTCTGGTCACAATTCTTGATGAAAGAAGTTGAGACTTCACAAAAGTATTCTTCCTATCAATATAAAGATATTCACATACACGAAGTTTTTGAATTTGAAATTATCTGCTTCAAATATGTTTTTCATTATTTTTGTACTTTTTAGTTTAAAAAGATTTTTTGACAGATGAAATATGGGAAACAATTATTAGCCATCTTTTTAACCAGATCTTTCGATTAGTGTATGGTTTATTTGTTTTTGTTGTCATTTTCCATTTCAAATAGTGATCTAATGGAAATTTGTCGAAAATTGGCGCTTTTTGATCTTTGACCTTAACCTCATTCCAGGGATGACTTTACAATTAAAATTAGTGCTGTTTTCATGAAGCCTCTTTCAATGACCTTTCAATTGATATGTGGTTTGACATGCTTGGTATAATAGTTTGGGAGATCTGCAGGAGGAGAATTTCACCCCACCAGTGGGGCTCGTTCGGAAAAATTCCCTGCAGTAGGGCGAGAGTTAAGTGAATGCATTCAACGTTTGCATCCTGTATTCATGTAGACACCTTGCGTGCATGCCAATGTTTCTATATACATTGCTTAAGCTGATCCTCTTCGCAATTTAAAATAATGTGTTAATACGCGTATATTCACAAGTAAAAACTTGAAAACTGATCATAAAAATTACGAAAATATTGTATCCAAAAAATTACTAAATTTTTGACAAATGGTGAGTGTTCAAGAATTTGTTTGTAGAAATACATGTATTATAAGAAATTGTTCAAGATTTAGAAGCAACTCACGAGTCAATCAATATGTATGCTACCATCATAGATAAGCAACTATTTCAATTATACGGATACGTGTCATTTCTGGGCATCGCTTATTTGACTTAAGGGGAATGGAATAAGTATGGAATAAGTGTTCCTCGGCCGGTTCGAAAAAAAAGAAAGAGAATGAGAAAGAGAGAGAGAGAGAGAGAGAGAGAGAGAGAGAGAGAGAGAGAGAGAGAGAGAGAGAGAGAGAGAGAGAGAGAGAGAGAGAGAGAGAGAGAGAGAGAGAGAGAGAGAAGAGAGAGATAAATGGTTGGATAGGTATAAGACATGAAATCACATCCAATAGAGAAACAAAGATTCTTCTAATACAAAGGAAATAACATTATCAAGCATCTACAATTCCCAATACGTGTCGTACATGCCTCTTTAAATCCAAATAATATCATCTGCGTGATCGATAGGAAACACTTCCCTTAGTAAATATTCTGAGTTACGAACAATCTCAGTATACTAAGTGAGATCGAATGCTTTCGTTTGATTAATGCTCAAATCGGTGAGGGAAGGGAAACTTGTTTCCGTAAATCTCTACTCGCTCCCAAAGCTTGATAGCGCGATGGGCTGCGACACAAACCTCTTATGATGAGAGGTCACAATGATGTGTGAAATGATTTTGAAGAACTTGTGAAGTGACTCTGAGATTTTAATCAAGTAGTCTGATAAAACTCCACGAGAGCTCTTCCAATGAAATGTCCGTCAGGATTCTTCACAGGTCGCAAATCTTCACATCTCAACTATAACAACAATAAGTATCAAGTTATAGCTTTTCTCCTCCGAAAATATTTCTGTATGCTTTATGGGGGCGGTGAAGAGAGAAGCGTGGTTTAAGGGATATGAGAGTGCTCCCATTGTTGTCTCGAATGAGGGGAAGTTTGTGTAAAGGCGGATTGCATATCTATCACACTTCGATTGCATGTCTATGGGAATCGAGGATGAACAGGATCTGCTTCCTGAGAAAATCATTTAATCGAATGTAATCTTAAAGTTTGCCTAAAAGAATAGAAAACAAAGATACAAAGTTTATAAAAGCCGTCTGAAACAACCCATTGGAAATGAAGCAAAATTATTTATACGACGCATATTGTGACAAGCAGATTACACAAGGTATTATGCAAAGTTGGAATGAAGAATTGTATATGTCTTCGCATGAAAGGCATGGAGTTGAGAAGCATTCGGTCACTGCAGCAAGGCTATACATCAGGGATGCGGAGTCGGAGTCCTATCATTTTTGCCGGTCTCCGGCCTATAACTAGACCCAAATTATAATACGAACAAATTATGTATCCTCGTGGATTATTGTCACTGTCTTGATGTCAGCTTTCTCCGTCAAACAAAAGTACAGAGACACTGCTGCATGCAAAGCTTGTAATAGTTGAGGGAATGAACCGCTATTGTGAAAAAGGATTGTCTTTTAACTAGGTAATTTAGTAGAGAAGACAAGCCTTCCTAGTCTCGATCACAACTACGCACCAAAGGTCACATCAGAGACAAAAGTAAAATACTAGTTTGTTTGAGAACATTGCCGCTTACCCTAACGTCAATCGTGTGTGATGGCTCCTCCAAAGCGCGTATTAAAATCGAAAGTGTGCTCATATTTTTTTGGAGAAGGATGGGGGATTTTCCTGCCAGGTGGAGCATCAGGAAACACATCAGCAAGATTGGACAACACATCGTGTGCACCCAACTTAGAGCGACTTAAAAGTGGTGTATAGTTGATCAACTATCATTGAAAATGATTGATAATTGATACAGCAATGATCACTAAAAATATGTTCAGGTAATCTATAATGTAGGTTGCCAGTTTTTTAAAACTAGGCTTATATACTTGCCACCCGGAGTCCTATCAAAATGATAGGACTCCGCATCCCTGCTATACATATTGGTATACAGAAATTGATTGAAAGTCCGCAGCTAAGGCATCCAAGAAACGAAAGAAAAATCAATTATCTTTCGATAACTGTCACATCGTACTTGAAATCATGTCTTCAAAAGAAAACTCGTATTCAGAGATCGAGCATTCAATTGATCATGGCCTGAGCGATTTCTCTTTTTTGCACTTTCTTTTACTTTTTCTTTTATGCAATTTTCCTTGCAATTTACTTTTCTGTAATAGTGCCAGTCTCACACATGCTCCATGCAGTGAATAAAGTTTATTAATAATAAAGTAAGCGAAGAAGAATTTAAAAAAACGAATCCAAATCCTCGAAATGCCCTCTCTCCGTTGGTTTTTAAGCAAACCGCATTTTTATGGTTACTTAGCTCTCCCAGGAGGAAAAGTTGAAAAGTCAACATTTTGAAGAGCGCATGCAGTTCATTTTTCCTCGATTGACGGAATCCGATTCCATTTCATCGTTGGGTGCATTTCCAGCTTCATGACATTGTCTTTATAGAACAGTGAGATCTTTGAATAAAACAATAAATCATTTTTAAAAACGAAATGAAACTGAAAAAGCTGAAACGGAATTTTTGCATCAAGATGAATATATCTGTCAACTTTCAGGACGCCTGGATAAATAGTCCGGCAGCTAGAACGAGCTTCTGCAGAAAGTGAGACTCACAGAATGATGTGCACCATATACTTACTAAGAATCTGCGCGCCAGCCGAGTTCTAGTTAGTTCCTCTTGTCGGACACGATCAAAGAAAAACACATGTAGGCTAAATCCAATGGGACGCAGATTGCAGTTTTTGGCAAAATGAGTTTCTACACGATCCACGATCATGATCCTCGATCTCCAGAGAAGCCAAGAACTTCAACAGTCAGATTGCAGAGAGACTTGTCAAGTGAAAATTGCTTGTCTTTAACTCAATTTTCCTCCGTGATGAATTCGTCAAATGGAAATATTATTATTCACACCGATTGACCCTTCACGATATGAATTTAATGACTATGTGCGTTTTATGAGTTATCAATCTTCTGGCTCGTCAGAATTCAGGCTTGAATTTTGCATTACGTTCAATAGAAATTAATCTTCCTTCCCCTCGAGACTAGCTCTGGCCATGATTATCATTATTGAGGAAGTCATCTCTAGACCTGAACAGATAGAAAGGCAATTCATCTCTGTGGGCTTTTACTATGAAAAGATGGTCCATGGACAAATGTGAACATAACTGAATTTCAGTGTGAATCAAAACTGGTCTGTTTTACCCAGACGTCAAGAAATCCAGCTGAGATCAACTCTGAGAAAGCCTATCGGAACCTTGTAACCTGCTGTGTTATTCCTCAATGCGCCGCTTTCTTTTTTTGGCATCAGAGTGACAGGTGCAGACCGCTTGTACTTGACACTGTCGAAATTCTGGACCGGCTTCTTTAAAATCAATACCTTAGACAAAAGATCTCATGCTTATCAGATACGGAACGTTAGACGACACCCAGTTAATGATTACCTGTCACGCTTACGGAACCACTTGAAGTACGTCTGCAAAAATGTTCATTTGAATTTCATTGTAATTAATCTGCCGACATCAACTTCTTCTTCAGATGTTTACAAAGTTATTGAAAATGAAAAGATGAAGGTCCACGGACAGCTGACAACAATATCTTAGCAACCAACAGTGTCCCTTATCTTCGCTCACGCACCGACTCAGGCTCCTGCTGGGATAAAAAAGACAAGCTCAGCAACCGTGATGTTTGGATCAAAGGGAATTATCGCACCTGAGAACTTAGTCAGTCAGTCATTAGCACCTTTAAAGCCTCGAGTAGTGATTTTCTTCCGCCCTCATTCGTGACGTGACCGTGAACGACAAGGTCAGAGAAAATTGTCGCATCAAAGAAATCAAGAAATTATAGTTTCATTGAGTTTTCTTAAGGAATAAAATCTTTGACAATGGACACGTCGAAAACTTCAAAAAATGTGAAAGAAGATAGTGACGTAACTTTTGATAATCGGCGTCAATACGTAAGTAAGTAATCGCATATTTCAAATGAATGAAAATTGGAATTCACAAAGTGGTGATGCAAATCAAGCAGACGCAAACGTTCTTTTGGCCTGACGACGTGTGCCTGAGGAGGCACGAAAATTCGCCTTGTAAATTTGAAAGAAGTTTTTAAATAACATTGAATTCGAAGAACTTGTTTTCTTGAGCACAAGTATTGTTGGCAAGAATGATCGGCAAGGGAAAAAAGGAATTTCGCCTTCTTGAAGTTCGAATTGCAGGGATTCTTCCTGAGCGCAGTCTGGGAGCGCACAGTTCATGGAGAGGATTATCAGGGGTATCAGAAATTGTTTCCATAAGTCGCACAGATGTTGGCACTCCTGTACTTTACTGGTCCCTAGATGGGAATGCGAGAAACGACCTCCTTTACTTTGCTGGTCCCAACTTTAGACCGAACGCTGACGTATTGCTATGTGTCAAATCGTGCGAATGAACTATGGCTGGTGATCTTTGAACTCCCACGCATTGTTTCAAGGGATTGGCTATCTCTGTATTTAGTGTGTTGAGAGGGAATTTGACGTGAAACTTGACGTCGAACAACATGAGAATAAGCTAGCAAGTCACCTTGATGAATTCATCTGGATACAGAGGTATGCTAACAGTCATGCAGATGCCTTCATCCATATTCTTGGACATCTTGCTGAATGGCATATAGTTTCTTAATGTTTTTGAAGCAAAATATGCTTTTAATTGGATAAATATTTGTTTTTAATTTGGGACCAGTAAAGTACAGGAGGTGATATTTAGGGACCAGTAAAGTACAGGAGGGGGTATTGGGACCAGTAAAGTACAGGAGTGCCTTGCGGTGAACCTCTTTCAAGCACAGTTTCATCTCCTCTCGTGAGAATGTCAATAAGTTTACATTAGTTGATTGCACCTGACAGGAGGCTGTTGATTTTCATGTCGCGAAAGTCGAAGCTGCGTCTTTTCCCCAATTAAAATATTAGCTGCCAAAACATCATTTTTTCTAAAATAGGAGTGTTGTATATTATTGCTAAAAGAGGTAGAAACATAGGTACATATGAGCATTCAACACTAATCGATCCTTCATAAAACGAGCCGGCCCGCGATAGCTCGGATGTGTGCATGTCTTTTAGCATAGAAATAAATTACTTATCTGAAGTTGATTAGAATAGAAATGGACTCAAAGTCGCGGCACAGCCGGGGGAACTAAGTTGGTCATGAATAACCAATGAAAAGCTTAGAATTCCACATGTGACTGCTTCTAACCCAATCGTGCAGTGTTTGACAAGTGTTTCTGAGTGAAAGTGTGTGCGATATTTTTGTGCCGTTTTTGTGTATTGCATGAAGCTACATTTCCGTTCTATAGATTTTGTTGCTGCATTTCTATGTCTTTTAACAATAAATTGTGCACAAATTTTAGCACCTAATATTTTGAGAAGACGCTACTTCGACATTCACAACATGAATAAAAGCTTGTTTTAATGAGATATATATATATATAATTATATAACAATACACCAAGAGCAGAGTCGATAGATTGCATCTACCACGAAGGTTAGTAGGAAGAGTTCTGAAGAAAAAGTGTGAGAGCAAAAGTCTCAATGAATATCTGTGAAGCATACAAGCAGAAGTTATGACGATTGCGATTGGGGCACTAGGTGCCTATTCTCCCAAAGTGGAAGGTTACCTAGCGAAAGTTATTTTATAGTTAACTGAAAGGGTTACAGAAAGGGTCAGGACCGGAAACGTTGGCAACTCTGTATCTATACTTTATCTTTCTTTTATTGTGGCATGAATACTTCGGGAGAGAATACTTTAGTTTTGAAAATTTTTTGTACCTAGCCAAAGTCTCAACGACCACTACAGGCGGCAACTGGTTAAAGCAAACACTTCTTGGTACTGCCCATATCCTCAGGTTAACAAAAGGATCTCCCTGAGTCATGGTTGGACTCTAAGATCTAAGTTGTGATAGTGATACCGATCGGAACGGTCGGGGCTAAAAAATAGTAAAGAACCAAATTAAGTAAAATACCAAAATAATTGGCTATTTCCTGATATCGATAAATCCTACACCGCATACACAAGAGGAAATTCCTATTTTTCAACAAAATTGGGACTTTCTAATGGACCCCGCTAATATTGGCAGCTGCCAAGATTGACAGTTTTGAAAATTTATGCTTGCACAAGTGCGTTTCAAGTGTGGAAAAGTATCATTTTGATGGGAAAAGTGGTTTGTTTCCTTACAGTTTTTGCTCTGGTGAATAGAGTGCTGCACATAGCGATAAAAAACGCGGAATTCTCAGTTCGGCTAAGTAAATTTATTTGAATTTTACAGAACGTACATTTTAGTTTTAAATGATCTACTGCTTAATTTTTCCAGAGGAATAATAACTGCCCAGATAACTTTGATCAGTGAACTCTGTACAGTGATCAATCAGGCGTGATCAGTGAAACAATCTGAATCCATAAAGTAGGAGCTTTTTTGTCTACTCTATGCTTGAATCCTCTTGGTTATATACATGTACCTGTCAGACTTGTCAGAATTCGTAAAACATTAATTTCTCGCAAACAATGGGGTTGTAAATTCTAACAGACTTACCGAGAGAGTACTATTGTGGGATGAAATAACCAACTGTACATGACAAGTGTATAATCGCTATTTCCGGTATCAGCCTACTCAGCGGAAATCCCACTAGCTAGAAAGTCTCTTCCATGGTCTATCGATCATGTGAATACATGTACATGATGCAGCTTGCATTCTACAGCAAAAGGGGCCATCGGGAAAGGACAATGGTCTCCTCTTTGAAAGTGCTGCCAACAGATCCACTGTTAGCACATTTGATCATGCATGCACACATGACGTCATGCTGGACAATGCAGACACTCAGTGACTGCTATTATACTTCTCTTAACACTTCAATTGAAATAACGTTGAAATAAGCAAAACTTTTAGATTTTGAAGCAGGCAAGATGTCACATAATCCAGGGGAAAAGCCTGAAATAAAACATCAAAGACTTGATTTGTTAAGAACTGAAGATGAAAGACCTCAGCTTTCTCCACGCATACCATTCATCCATTGATCAAACACCACAAAAAATATGTGGTCATTCTGTTTCGGCAGCTCACCCTCTGCTGCATTGTGTAGGCTAGAGTAAGTACATTTGTAAGAATCATCAATGGATCCATACATAACGGACTTTTCGCCTTCTTTAAGTTACATCCCGGTCCCGAAGAGCATTTAGTTCGTAAAAATGTAATTCATTTCCGCTGGCAGCATCCTGTAAACCAAGTTTGGAGCACTTGAAAAATATAGCTATATTATTGATACTTATTGATTTTTATCGATCTTTTATATTTTTGTGAAATAAAATTGATTTGTCGCCATTTTAAAAAGTTGCAATCCAATTTTATTCATACTAGCTTGTTAAGGACGCTAAACAGAACACAAAAATCAAATTTACTGAGAAATCTAATGAGCTGATCAAAAGAAATTGACATTTATTGATACTTAATATTTATTTTTTAGCATTTTCATTAACCTTTTAAGTCGCTCAAATAAATGGCAACTAGATTTTATTCATTTATCCATGTAAAAAGCATGAAAAGAAAAAAAATAAATAAAGAGCATATTCATCGAGCTTATCTGACGATTATTGATAACCGATTTTAAAATTTTAGCAGCAGTTTGCTTTCATCTATGCAGTCTCACTTGGTTTGTTCCTCACTTGGAGCATTAACAATAAGTCAATGATAACAAAAATGCTGCATGTACGTTACTTAAATGAGTCGCATTTGGACGAAGCATTCTTTAATTATCAACCCTTCATTATGAATCATTCAATCAAACATCTTTCCTTGAACAATATACATGGCATTTTTTTATTTTAAAGAAAAGCATTTGATGTCATAAGCGCAATTAAATTGGTCGTATTCGCACTAAAACGTTTGAATTGTTAAACAGATACTACAAAACAGACAAAAGATAGGATACTCATTTACCATCAGTTGCATGATACATCAAGGATGCACGAATTTATCTTTCTATTTCATTATTTAAAACGAATTATAACATCTGCGCTATAACAAAAATCAATGGTTGCTGCTAAATTCTCCAACCGATTTCAATAACGCGTCAGAATACGTAGGACTATATTTTTCACAAGTCGCTTAGCCCAGAAATTCTGGAAAACTGTGAACTCTTTCGGAGGCTTGCTGTGAGTAAAGCCAAAGCCTGTGTTTACTTTACAAAAATCACCCAGATTTGTGGTAACTACATGTATGTACTGTATATGCACCTAGGTAAGCAGATTATTATCAACAAGGATGTTGACCTTGATTTTATAGATCGCACTCGTTAACTATGTATAAGTTGATCATTGCATAATTCGTCCGCATTTACATAATAACGAAGAAGGTTTTCGCATCGTCAAGCAAAGAATGTTTTTACACTTATCAATGTGAGTCGCATTCGAGTGTATTGTATTTGATAAAGTGAAGATCATGCACTGATACAGAGATCTGCTGCAAAGATATGCGACCCCACGCCAATCAGCTGGCATCCGAGCACGGGTAAAGTTGTTGATGTCAAAATCAATGGGAAATCTAATGTGGATACACGAACAGCTCAACCAGGGTGGAATGGCATTAAAACAACTAAGTGCATATTTAATGCAGTAACTTAAATCAAAAATTTCTATTAAAAAAGATTAAAAAACCAACAAAAATATCAATAAATGTCAATATCTTCTGATAAGATCGATAGATTTCTCAGTAAACTTGATTTCAGTATTCTCCCTAGCGTCCTTAAAAAGCTAGTATGAATAAAGTTGAATTGCATTTTGATTTCAGTGACTTGAACAAAAAAATTTACAAAAATGACAAAGAAAAAAATTAATAAATGGCAATATCTTTTGATTAGCTCGTTAGATTATTTAGTATGCTATATTTTTTCAAGTGCTCCTGACCTGCTTTATACGATGGCGCTAGCGGAAATGAATTGCATTTTTTCGAACTAGTTTTTTTTGGACTGGGTGGTTACTAATTGTAGAATGGTCAGCATCTGTCTTTGATGGTAATTTCAGTTGCTCGGTTTATGCGATGATTGCTAGGTCTTTAGAGGAAGTAAATTACTGATATGTTGTAGATTCTTGCCGCAAGGTGATTTATTGCAAGTTATTTTATCAAAATACTTTTACATATGAAGAAAACGATAACCGTGAATAATTACAAAGTACATGATAAACTGTCGGTACCCTCCTATTGGGGCTGCTCATTTACTAAAATTCTGCCGGCAGAACGATCAGCCGACTTTATGAATGACGGTATGACACCGAAACTGGCAGAATATTCAGTCGGTTTGGGTGTTATACAGTCGTTCATGAAGTTGTCTGATCGTACTGCCGGCAGAACAATTTAATCGGTTTAATTTTCTGTCGGCAGAATTTTAGTTAACGAACAACCCCATTCTAAGTCACTGGAAGCCGTAATCGTTTAGGTGTCGTTGTCATGACAACACATGACGTGCTATTGTTTTCAATATCCATGACCGTTCTAATCCTTTATTATTGTAGTGTCGGATTTCTATGGATAAATCACAAACGAGGTATGGGTTTACGCCTCCGGTAAGTGGGACTGAAATCTCTGTTTCCTATAAGGGGAGTTATTATTGAGCAATTGTGACAAACACATTATGTGTCAGGGAGTTTGTTATTATTACATGTAATTGCTGCATCAGGAGATCTCGATCCATTCGATGAAATACATTTCATTCATCGATATTTGATTAATTTTACAGGCATTTACGTTAGATCTGAGTGGATTTTCCGATCTGCTACATCTTTCCGGTCTGTTATTGACAGTCCAAAGGTTGTTCATGTGCCATGCAATCTGTATGAGTGTCACTTCACAGCAAGGATAAGGTAATGCACTGCAAGAACCTTGGCAACAAAAGTGAAAAACGCAAACTGCGACAATTAAAAGTTTCGCCCAATATGCTGTGAAGTTTTAGAGGAAAAACTAGAGTATTGAGGAATAATATTATGATATGCATACTATAACAGCGAAAGTCGAAAAAGCAACTTATGTCAAGTTTTGCTACAAAAATTTCTCGTGAAATTAAGAATAATGCCTGTCAGCGCCAAATGAGTCGCATATCAACAATTACGACTTCTAAATGAATTTTTTGTCAAGATTCGCATGAATTTTCTATTTCGGTAGAATGTAATGATTTGTCAGCTGTTGTGGGTTCGAACTTCCCAGCATCCTCTCATACATTCAAGAACCTGGCTATTGAATCCTTCATTTCCACGACTGTGATGATCTAATCAGTATGTGAAGACACTGAATACTAAGTTGAATTATTTGGAAACATTTATGATCAAAATGATTAATTTTTTAGTTATAATTAATTATAAATTTTCTGTGCCATCTCTCATTAAATGAAAACTACGAAGCCTAGGCGAGCCATATTTTTGGCATGGAATGTTTACATGCTCATGTACCTCTGCCCATGAAGCCAAACACATGCAGAATTGGCAAGCCTGCTATTGTCGGCAAACACAAACACTTTGTCCTCTTCTGTCTTCATTCAATCACATTCTCGCATACATCGCCGATGAGAAACATGATAATAACACATACAAAATGGAATGACTAGAAGATATTCTATGCTAAAAGATTATGTTCATAGATTTGGCACTTTTCACTTAATCAATGAAAACATAAAAAAGTAGAGAAAACATTGAAAATGATTACCAAAAGCTTTAATCCACGTCCCATTGGATTAGCATGTGTTTTTCTTTCATTCTGTCTGACAAATGCAAAGATCAAGTAGGCCCACATAGAACTCGGCAGACACGCATACTCGCAGTAGGCATAGGGCGTACATCACTGTGAAAGTCACCTTTTCAGCCTCATTCCCTGCAAAAAACTCGTTTTGGTTGCCGGACTATTTTTCGGCCTTTTGTCTTTCTCGCTGTTTCCGCCTTTACATTCGACTTAATTCGAGTACAATTATGCAATCTATTAAATTTAACATTCAATAACAAAATAAATTCAATCATTTATGGATCATTGGCCCTCTGTCGTTAATTATTTAAGTCTCTGTCTATTATTATTTGCTTATTAATTAACTAGTTGCAGTCATTCAGGACATTCCTGCAGTTGAGAAAACAACACGCCGATCAGACTCGCCATAAATCACTCGCTTTTGTTGCAGGCTGACACACTTCCTCAGGCCATTGCTCTTCCACGCGAGCATTGCGCAATGGCTAGATGTCAATCAGATGGTTGAGGCAATTTGACAGACAGTTACAGACCGAGCAGAGGCTGTTAGCAACCTGCCAGTCGGGATTAGCGCTCTATAACGAAGACCGATGCCCTTGCCTAAGTACACAGTGTATGGTGACACTTGACTCCATGCACACCCCGCTCTGTTTGACGAATTGAGAAATAAATCGTCACTTACCGTAATGGAGGACTTTAATGGATGGTGTGAAGAACAGCGTCTTTCCTTCTGAATATTCCGACAATTGTGGAAGGAATTTATAGAATGCGAAAGTTGCGTTGAAGAATAAATAAAATTGCAATATTATGAAAGTCATTCGAAGCACTAGATTGTCACAAAGAATTGCTGTCGTGTGATAATAATACCTGTATTGGTGTATTCGTATGAATTCAAATATTGATTTGATATTGAACGAAAATGGTACGATAACTATTATTAACAATACATGTAATTCACAACATTACAAAGACCATTTATTAGTCAAAAGACGGAAAGTATAAAGACTTTGCATAATCTGCGTTCATGTTAAAGTACGCGTCACTCGAATTCAATGAAGCTTGTTGAAAGAAAAATTGAAAGAAATCGCGCTATTGTACAAGTCATTGTACAAATTGCGTTCTGTTGCACAGGTTAGTACTTTGATTTTCATTCGACCTTTATTCATATTTTCTAAACGTTTAATTTCTTTTAAATTATTTTATTTTTTGAAAGTAGAATTCTCCTTTGTTAATTTGAAAATGAATAAGGTCGCGAATAACATCTTCATTTTATTGCAAAATACACTGAGGCCTTTCGCCCGCTCTCCTCGGAGTGCAACGCGGGAATGACATGACAATACCTCATTGCAGTTCACGCTTCCGTCAGACACAAATAACATAGAAGTGTAAAGCAAAAGTGACATTCAGATAGCACAATTAAAATCAGCTCAAGCATGTAACACTGATTCACAGGCAATGAAAACAGTAAGACAGCGAAAATATAAGATCACAAAAATATCAGGTGAGGAAAAATAAATAAATAAATAAAAGTAAAAAAGTCTGTTATTTGTGTCTGAGGGAAAGCGTGAACTGTATAGAGGTTTTATCAACTTCCGATTGATTGTCATATCATTTCGGCGTTACACTCCGAGGAGAGCGGGCGAAAGGTCTCAGTGTATTTTGCGATAAAATGAAGATCTTATTCGCGATTTTAGTTTTCTTTGTCGTTGCTTCGAATTGAGATCTGCCTTGATATATGTTTATTGTCACCTTAACTTTGATAGAGATGTAGCAATCCTCTCATCCCTTTAAACGTTTTGCATCAGAATTCATCAAATAATTTCATGAAATATTGACGATCCGATTGATTCTCTTGCTGAAGTTTTCTATCATTCACAGAATAAGAAGGAGACAAGCATTCGCATCTGAACTCTCGACCTTGAGAAACGTCAAACACTCGAGTGAAGCACGCCTGGGAGGTGCTCAAAAGGAAAACGTGTCGTCTTCGAGGACGCTCGGGCGTGGCGTGTATGACTCTCGAGACACTGAAGGGCCGACGGCAGAGAGAGACTGAATGAAAGAAGCAACAGCTGTCAATATTTAAAGGAAGAGAACACAACTAACCACTCTACGGAAAATCGAACGCAGATATCGATGCAGTCGACATCTTTCCGGCCAGTGAGCGACAAATGTGTTGATCTGTGAAACTTATATTTGCTCGATATCTATTGACTTGGTGCTTTTGATTTCTATTGAATTTTGTCGCTATGTGTGACTTGCCACCTTTATCATAAAGTTCGACGTGAAGATAACTTCTTTCCTTTCGAGAGATGGCATCTACAATTTACACAATCTGACAACTGAGACTTGCTGTCCTCCTGAAATTTGAAGTTCATCGGATTGAGTCTTGCATGGACCGCATAATTATGCAGGTCGTCTCTTCTCCTGTTTGACTATAAATGAAGTATTGGAGCATGTAGTGCTAATGAAATGACACAATTTGCTGACATACCATCACAGCAATCGAGCCATGAGTTTCGACATTAAACACGCCAAATTGTGCGAAGTTTCAGTGACTGTTGTGAAACCGCGTATCACAGAGCAAAGAGACGCAGACAGCGTCAAGCTCTACAGGGAAGTCTGTGAACGTTTTTTCGTGCGCCTGCTATTATCTTTTGTTGATAATGATCGGAAGGACCAATATTATCGAGAAATCTTTTGCGCAATGATATGAATTCTTCGAATCTGAAGGAATCGTGACAATCGGAGCATTTTGAAGGAATTTACAGCAATACGCAAGCCACGCTTGACTATTTTTCCTATCTCTGCAAGGCATGAAAAATGCCTTTTTGCCCACTTAGCAAGTTCCTGCATGTGCCATCGTTTTGAATCAGTTTGAACTTCTTGCTAAGTGACTCGATTAAACAATTTAATTATGTGGTATGGACATTCAATGGGCCAATTCTTTCACCTTCTGTCGATCTTGCATTGGATATACGGATCCGCGTATTCGGAGTTCACTATGTCCAAATGCTTGCATTCTCGTTTTTCTAGCCTCAATGGATTGCTGTAGCCATTCCTCTGCAATCAAACTTTTCAAAAGGATATTAAAACTTCGTTGAAGTTGCATGCGCCTTCCGAGTGGAAAGCCATCATTGATGACAGCTTACTTCTGAATAAAACCGATCATGGAGAAGGATGAGCATGTTTCATTCATGAGTTCTATAGCATCTCTGCTGTCTTCCGCCAACTGACGTTCAATCCTACCAGCTGCACATTTTTTGTATGACAATTCAATCTGTCGTTTATTTAATTTCATTCTATTGTTAAGTGCTCCAATGCCGGTGCGAGCTGGTTATCCACTTTCCCGATTTTTGGTTTCATCACGAAACTGACTGACGACCAGATCCAAATAAACTTATCACTTAGAATGCATAGTTGTGGAGCCTCCTTTGTGCGTCTGTGGAGTAACAGCCTCTGCAGATGGTCACCATGGACTTTCTTGACAAAACGTGTGAGAAAAAAGATTGTGTCTAGACTTGTCAAACTCAACGAAATAATCCAGCGCGCATTGAAGTCAATTTGCATTTCTGCCATCTTGGTTTCAGTTCAGTTATGGAAGAAGTACTCCAAGATGCATTTTAGTTTGCTCAATTAAATGATTATTGATTTTGTCTAGCTCCACCTAAGAAGCTCTAAGTGAGTCAATAAATGGACTAGTGGGGAAAGTCCTCTCACACAGATCCCGTCAAGTTTGGCTCTACAGTAACTCTAGGATAGTCAAAAAATTCGTCGAAGATAATCAGAATCGTAATACAAAGCAGCAAGTACAGCCATGAATTTTTCTGGCCAATTTGAAGTCAAATACTGGTATCTTCGAACAGTAGGGCGATTCAAAAAAGTGTTCACAAAACAAATAAAGTCGAATAGGTTATAACAATGTTTTATAATTGGAGTAACATAACCTTGCCGAACTATTCTTAGAGGTGAGTATTTCGGAGTGAGTTATTTCCATGCTCTCATATTGGAACTTCTAAAATTAATATATATTCTCCTTTGCCCCTAGGAAAGAATAGTAGCTGATAATTACGGTACAAGATTGCTTAGACAATCTTACAAGGGGTTCATAATACCACTTACGTATAATATAAAATATATGAAAGACGAATAACTGAAATGTAGCCTAATCTAAATATAAAGAAGTGCAAGAAATATGTGAATATAAAAAATGACCATGATATAACTAAATATATTGTAAATACTAAAAGATTCTAAATTTTTACCTCTGCCTGTATTCTTGTCAATTTTGAAATCCGGTGCTGTAACGCAGAGTTACACCATCCCATTAAAAATATTTCTTGTGAAATGACATTTCTACTATATTAGGTAGATTGAATGAATCTATAATGCAATGCGATCTTCAAAAAGCGTCACATTTCTTCATGCTCTGAATGCTCATGATACTCTACGTAATAGCTTCGTTTTTATGACCGTTATGTGCTGATGTGCTAATGATGTAACCGAAATCGTAAGTAATCTGACCGGTAACATATAAGTGATGACGAAGCTGCATTCGAGGCTATTAAAACCATAAGTAATTAGCAAGTAAAGTAGTGAAAAGGATAAAAATGGATTTTGTCCTGATATACCGGGGCAACGATATGGAAACTCGTTATTTGTATCGATATAATTATCTGCATAATCTTGCGGACGGGTAATTCAGTCCTTATCATTATTTTGATGGACATTCGCATGCTCCTTGACCGTACTTGACTCTAATGTCTTCTACAGCTCCTTGTTTTTCCAATGTCCTTGCTGAAAATCAAAAATTTGATCCAAGCCAGCAAGCTAAATCAAACACGAAGGAAAGGACACAGTCAACCGATCTCATATCCAAATTTATCAAAAAGGAAACCCTGCCCGTGGCCGATTACCGCATGTTTTATATCTGCTACAGATGGCGCACAAAACTGTAGCAATTCTAAGTCAACCCGAACATTTTTCACTATTATGTAAATCATGATTCCAAAAACACTGCAACGCGTTCGAAAAGTTTAGAAGCCTGACAATCAGGTAGGAACACTTGACTTTCATTCGAAATATTGCCATGGAATGAAGTTGTCGCATTTTCTTACACAGATCATTTACTTTCCAGAACTAATATATCTAAATAGTATTGTCTCCATGACAATTTAGGAAGCAGTGATGATGAGGATGTCGCATGGATGAACTCATACGAAATATATTCTCATCGGCGTTCAGCGCATTTGTTTAATTGACAGGTTCTCCGAATAAAAACCAGCATCTCATTAAACCAGCATCTCAATAAAAAACCAACAATCCCAAACAATCAATCAATCAACATCCCAAGGAAAGCAAACATTCCCGAATAAAAATACTATAATGAAATAGTTTGCTCTCAATAATATTTCTTTAGGTCTGCATCGTTAATTTTTAGCTGACACACTCAAAGTTCACTAAACCAATGGTATAGGGACGTCATATCTCAGTTTTGCGGAAGGCTGATCAGCTGAAAGACAGCAAAGCCATGGAAGATTGCAAAGTCTTTCCATCCTCAAAGAAGGAGCTTCAATTACGCATTAGATGGAGTAGGCCTATTTATCTCGAATACTTTAAGAGGACAAAGCAGCAAGAGGGAAGGTCTAGGTGCTCTTAAAGCAGTTTTCTTAACATGGGAATAAAGTACTCTATCTGATTTAAAGCGCTCCTGTCGTTTGAAAGCAGTACTCTACTTTCTCTTGGAAAATAAAAAAGGCATCGGCGAGGAAAATAATGTTCAGTTTTCCTAGATATACGGGACCTATTGTCAGAAGCTATCCTAGAATAAAATATATATCTGTGATCAGGATTATCAAAAAATAATTGCAATTATTCTGTAGGAGAAGTCAATTTATTGCAATTATTTATCACTGCTGCTTGAATAAAATAATTATTGATTTTGAATTTTTCACTCTGTTATTTCATTTTACATACTTTACAAAGTAGTGAAATAGCTTATTATCAATTATGACAGTGACTTGAGTAGACCCATTACATGAAATACAAATATATGCAAACACCGTTGTGCAGTGTTCTGTAGCAAAGCTGCTCACTCCTGTTAATTGTCCACTCCTACATTTCCTCTAGAGGTGGCAACACACTCCTTTTAGCTTTGTTCTTTTTACATTTTTCTGACCATTCCTACAAGACTGAAATGTTTGTTCAATATCAATTTGTGCTATCAAATGTGTAATGAAGATATTCGTGCATTTTTACAAATTTAATGGGTGGGTAATTTTGCTGCACAACACAGCAAAAATCCTAATTTGATGTGATTATTGATTCATTTTACTACAAACTTGATTAAGTTCATGCATCAAAATTAAAGTGATAATCAATTACAGAAGCAAGTGAATAAATAATCATATATGCATGTACATGTACATATTTGAACTTCTCTTGAAAATGACTATGCATTTTTTGTAATCAAAATATATTGAATTTTTCATTATTATTTATAGCATGACAACTTTACTTGACTTTCCTAAACTTTTTAATCAAATATCACTTGCACATTTGGAAATTTATGTATACTCGTATTCAGCATTTCATTATCTGTAATTGAACTCTCAACAAAAGATGATCTAGTAAAATCATCATCATTTTTTGATGTCAGAGATTTTGTCAGTTTGCTATGAGTCACTGCACCAGAGTCCTCAGAAATCTCACTTTGGTGCTGCCCTACTTCATGTGTGCTCGCATACTGCACTGTCTCGTCATTTGTGTATGACTTCAGTGCACTTCAAGCAGACTCCAGACTCTAATTATTAAACTTGGTTTGAGTCGACAACTTTTTGTATTTTCTAGCTGATAATTAACCACTTGCTCTCCCAGAACTTCCCTTCAGTTATTTTGAGTAATTATCGTGGCGGCCAGGCGTCCAGCCGTTCCTGCAGAACAAGCTCAGAGAAGAGTCAAATTTCATTAATTTCAGACTCAGCAGCTATCACCAAGATTGTGATGATCTCTAAAATTTGAAATTTAACAGTTAGAAAAGGAGATATGGAAGCATGAAGCTATAGAAGGGCTCTGATTTGAATTTAAGAGAGGAATAAATGAGCTCAGAGGTGTGTTTAGTCGACGGGACACTCTCGACACTTACGCGTTTGGAGCGCTAATTTCTCATCTTCCTCCCACCTTCCTATCTCTCGCAGCAACACGGACAATTTCCTTCTCTCATGTACCACAGCACACGAGCCAGCCTAACCAGCCCTTAATCCTTCCTAATGACACTTAATCGCAGTGTGCATCAAAGCTTTCCTTGTGCCCCGGCGTTGTTTCCTGTTTGGGGAATGTGTGGCAAATTTGCGAGGCCCGAGTGACGAAATGGAGGAAGAAATCCCTCTTCGTGCTCCATAATGGATATGTAAAATGGGAGAGAGGAGGGAGAGAAAACAAAGTAATGTGGGGCGAGTTTTCTCCTCGTCTCATTGAGTTTTGTCCAAAAGGCAAGACGGTCGAGGATCCGGAAAACGAACTCTCACACGCACTTATGTCATGCGATCAACATTGAGAGAATCTTTGTGATGAGTATCGAATACCCTACTACTCTGAGGAGAAATGATAAGTCGCATGTGTCTGATTGAGTTAAATAAGGGACTAACGAGTCGGTCAGTGAAAAATCAAATAATGGGAAGCACAATATAATATTAACATAGGGAGCTTGAGGGCACGTGTAAAAAAATTCAATTATAATAATGCTGTGTGTAATTGAAATGAACTAGGCAGCTACAAAGGAAAAAAGCTGGCAAGAAGAGTACAATAAATACACATGTAGATATACACTAACTGAGATTTCCAGCATGATATTGTAGTTCTTTGAGTTTTCATCAGTGCATTTAAAAAGTGGTTCTACCACTGGCAATCTATGCATTCAATGCATTGAGATATCATTGTAGTTCCTCGCACTAGTGCAAGAACGCAAATATAGTACCGTATAGCTTATCATGCTTCCACCTTTAGTTAAACTCTTTGTCTGTGTTACTTAGAACACTCGACGCGTCGTGTCTCGCGTTTCAAATTACGGCACTGGATGTTCAATCACGGTGGATGCACTGCAAGCCATGCGGTAACATACATTTCTAAAATATCTTTCACATGCATCGATGCAGACATCATCATTGAGAGATACCACAGCTATTTACGCACAATAAGCATGCTTTTTCTAAGAGGCCGACTTTTCCTTCATAGCTTCATAGAAAGCTGACCTTTCAGTTTTGTGAAAGGTGGTATAGAATGTAAACCAGCTGTTTGTTGATGGCTGTTTCAGCTACTCATTTAGGCAACGATCTAGGTCAATGCTGTTAGATCTACAGAATAATCTAATTGTTGTAGCATGCATTACTTGCAAATTCTTTCCTTTTTGTGTTAGGCATCAGCCACACTGCGAGCTTTTCCAAGCGTTTCCGAGCAAAGCGTTTTGCAGCAAATATAAAGTCATCATTGCAGCAGTTGTAGACTGCCACACTGCGAGCAAAGCAAATCAGAGCAATTGATAGCTTGCGGAGATACGTTTGCTCGGTACGCTCGTGTTTGCTTTGCTTTCAGTGTGGCTGAGGCCTTATACTTTAAGCAACTTTATCAAAATTTTAATTGAAAATAGTGAATCTGCACAAAGTATACTGACAAGATACCGAAACCTATCATAAAAATTGCAGAGTGCCAGTTCGCCTGGGCAGAGAATAGAAAGATGTCCTCAGACTTGAACAAATTAAGTACGAAAAATCCTTGCCAGCCGTAGACACTGCGTTTCGCCTTACAAGGGCTCGTCATTACGACTCGGAATCGGAGCCGTCGTCCCACTATTAGGACAGCGGGAGCGCTGAAAATTAAGGGGACATTTAGGCCTATGGTTAAGATCCTATGGGTGTGATATGCGCTCTTGATTAACCTCAAGATTCATAGAGGCCTGCCTAGACATCGCCTCTGGCTCTAGCCTACAACAGATCCCATTTTTGCAGCACATTTCTTTTCCTTATGGTGAATGTGGCATGATGTTTTGACATACAGTGGAGGTCCAAAAACGGATTTCTTAAATCTCAGTGTCCACAGTTGATAAAAAGCGCTTCTCCTTGCATTCTGCAATCTAAAGTACGCAACGCATATATAGTACTCATTGCATTGCATTGAATCTCGCGGAATTGAACCTCCTTTTCAGAATAACTCCTTTTTGTGCCGAATATGCATTTGATAGTTCTATGAATCTCAAAACGGAAAATTAGACCTGTGAAGTATCACACAACAACACTAAACTCCTCGATTAATCATAATATATCAAAATTTGCATTGATATGAAAATTGGATATTTAATTATACAAAACAAAGCTGTTCTACAGATAAACTTTTAGCAGTTTAAGATGAACATGCAGCAGTGTCTGTCACTTAACAGACTGGTGATGAAAATTTTCCGGAAAATTTTGATTTTTTGTGATAGGCCCCATAATTTGTGTGCTTACTACCACAGCCGAGGCAGCTACACTCCAATAGAATTGGTCTAATTCTTGATTTCATCATTATTTATATTAAAATGATCGTAGCAATGCGAATCCCGTCCGCGGATTTTTCAGCATTCCTTTGCTTGTACTAGTGTGTTAATTAGCATCATTAATCATCACACAGACACCTTTTGGATAACGTGAATCTTGCTTTACAATAGATATATATTTTCACGCAATGAGGAAGATCTGGAGAAAATTAAATCACGTACTGTATTTTGGAATTTGCTGATAACTTGGAAGTTAAACTTTATTTTGACGCGTTTATAGTGATGCAAATTTTCCATATGTTGATGAACATGTGACGTATAGTAGAACAGTAAACATTCAACCACAATCTACACTGGCCAGGTCACCACGCATGCCAATATGATGGCATTGTACTACATGGTCATTTGTCTGTGGGTTATTACATCTGCAGGAATCATTTGATGATAACCCGATCCGTTCTATGAAGGCTGCGAATCTCCCATGTCCAAATTGAAGGCGATTCAACAGGACCCATTGGCGTCTTGGTAGGTCATAGCCGGAACAATGACGTTTCGGCTCCTTTATGTAGTGCGCAACCTGTGGTGGCGCCGGTCAATCAACTTGGCTGAATGTATTCAAGCCCACCATTTACCGGTAAGATTGCCAGAACTTCTGATACTTCTCAAACTGGCAGAACTTTTGATAAACCCTGTTTGTCAAATAGGATACGTATCAAGTTCTACTAATTGATTGAAAATGTCTTGGTGCATTGAATAATAACCAGCTTTCGGATCCGCACTCGAAAGTAATCGTCAATATCTTGACCATTATTATTACCGGTCTGGGCTTTGATTGGTCATCTAAGGCAAGTGTAGCGGCGGAACAAACTTCACTGGACAGTGGCATCTTTTGTGAAATATTGAAATGTTTTTTCACCATCCACCTGTAGTCATACTTATGTAAGCATAAGTCTCATATAATTTATAAGTAAATTCTTGGGACTAAATAGATAAATTATTAAAAATTGTATCGTAATTGTCAATATGTATATGAGGTAAATGACAGTTGAAATTAAGATTATGCTGATGAATTAAAATAAAATAATGTTTAAGGGAACAACTGTTGCCGGGGATGTGACGATTGGCATATATATGCAACACAAATTAGTGGACATTTACATCCCTTTCTTCCCAACCGAACTGTAACGCCGTTCTGACCGTGTGCATAGAGCATTTGTTTGTCTTGTCAGGTGACCTGCATTCGAATCTTCCGACTTAATGGGATCCAGAACATAGAGTGTTGGCGGCATGGTGGTTCATGGAGGCGTCATGATGGTAACATCAGGTTTATCGTAGCATGAACTTGATTTGAGCAATATCTATGTTAATCAAGGCGCAATCATATAGACAGCAGAAAGAAACAAATGCGTAACCGGATAGATCATCATAAAATGAATCACTGAAACCACAGAATTAGATTGTTTAATCGTATCACTTTGCTAGAAGTGCAAACTTATTCAACCAAATGGCACATGCAAGAACTTAATAAGTGGGCAAAAAGAAATTTTTAATACCTTGCAGAGATAGAAAATAAAAAAAAATCGTCGTGCGCGGATTGCGAATTTCTTCAAATTCTCCAAAAATCACCACGACTTCACTCCTTCAGAAGATTCGAAGAATTCATGCGCATTGCAAAAAGTTTTTTCGTTGGATATGGATTAAAAAAAAAAAAAAAAAAAAAAAAGCAGGCGCACGAAAAAAAAACACAAAAACTTCTGACATCGACTGTGTGACTGTGTCTCTTTGCTGTGTGCTCTGGATAATAACAGTCACTGAACACTTTGCACAATTTTGGTTGTTTGTTGCTGGTTTGCTGGCTGCTCGATGTTGGATTGTATTGGTAGTCAGTGTTTTCATTTCAAGAATTCAACATGTTCCAATCCTTCCCTTCTAGTCAATCAAAAATTCGAGTGACGACCTGTCTAATTCTGTGACTGAAACACTTAAAACTAGTTAGGTCATGATATCTGCACATTTTAAGCATGAAATTCATTGGCGGCTGTAGACACTGCGTTTCTTTCAACAAGATCTGACAAGTTATCTTGTGATCTTCAAAATAGCTGTGCAAGCTGCGGGACGCACAAACAGACTCTGCTTTTATTTATCCTTTTAGAGACATGTAACGAAATTCATTAGTAACCGTAGACACCAATCAAATTGAAAGTGATGAAAAAGAGACAGTTTAATTGCATATTCTGAACAATGCTTCGTCTCTCCTTTGTATTTCCTTCCGAAGTACAATATTAGGAATAATATTACAGATTAGCAATAAGAACAAAAAGAGCGCTCTTTATGAACACTACAATAAGTTTCACTTGGGTGATGACGTTCTGTGTGTTGGACACTTTACAATAGATATTCAAGACAAAAGTGATAATGCTGTCGACTGTAGAATAAGTAAAACTTGCCAGAAACCCAAAATTAACCGCAATCATGAACTACCAAAGTTCTGACCTAGTGAACACATATTCAGTTCATGGCGGATGATATTTAAGATATTACCTTAGATGCTGCACTGTCCAACCTTGAAGTGCCTGTGACACGAAGCGTCGTTGTGATTTTTTATTTTTAAACATTCTACTTTGGAAGGAAATACAAGCAAAAGACGAAAACATTACTTTGAACATGTCAGTAGACACTAATATTTTGTTCATCCATTATGATGCCATAGGCTAGTTTGAGTCTCCGTATATAAATCTCGAATGCAGCACCTTTTGTTCTTATCTGCAAGCACCTGCTGTCAAAAATTAATTGTAATTGATTTCGTTAAGCAATCAATTAATTTTAATGACACCAGAAAGCAACCAATTCATTACAAATATTTGATGGAAGCGATCAATAAATTGCAATTAATGGACGTCATCAATCCATTGCTGTCATTGTCAAAACTGTTTCTACTTTTGAATTTTTGCTTCGATATACTGTGTATTCACTTTAGCAAATCAGGCTATATAGACTTACATGCTTTGCAAGTCTCACAATAGCTTGTTGTCAACTTTGATAATGACTTGAGTAGAACCATTACATGAAAGACAAAAATGTAATTGATCACATACATGCAAATTTTGATAATTTTTACCACAGGGTTTATATTTTTTGATGCGTCATAATTATAGTAATAAACAACTATATAAACAAATGATTGAATAATTACACGCACTTTAGCATGAAGTAGAGTTTTAGAAGTCATCCAAAAGGTATGGAGTTGCTATAAAGGTTGCGCACTAAATAGTTCCTAATTCTTTGAAAGCAGCAACGACTTAATTGCGACCAATTAATTGCAATTAATAACTGACAACCCCTGTCTTTACGAGTAATATTGTCGCCTAATCAGCTGAGCTGTAGATTTGCAATTACTCGTAGCAAGTCAGTGAAATTTCGACGGGCATTCATTAAGCATCTCTTTAAACACACTACTGGCAAATCCCCTAAGTTAATGCGCTTGCAATAATTGCTTTTTGTAAACACTATGTAAATAGAATTATTGAATATTGATTTGCATCCTCAATTGAAAAATAGAACCAGACCTGAATAGCTGCTATTTCAATTAATATCAGGAATCATCAGCAGCCTAGTTTACATCTCTCAACATCAACACAACTCCCTATAGTCGCAGCCATGCCCGGGTTAACTTGAGATTTGCAGTTAGCAAGTTGTGAAATTTCGACGGGCATTCATTAAGCATCTCTTTAACCACACTACTGGCAAATCGCCTAAGTCAGTGCGCCTGAAAAAATTAATAATTATGCTGCTTTTCGTAACACAGCTGAGCTGTAGTCTACAATCTGATGAAATTAGAGACATTTTGAGATGATTTCACTTCTCAAACCTCAAGTTATTACAGAATTACACTCAACTGATACTCACACGATTAAATAATGGTGTTTAATCATCAGACAGGATGTATCACTGCACTGAAGTTATTGAAATTCATCACTACCTCGATACTTCCGTCCACTTGCTGAACGCCACGTGTGGGGCCATCCCAACTCTTCTAACGCTGAAACATTGATAGTGTGTGGTCATAAGATGAGCAGGAAATATTGTTTGGGAGGGGAATTTCACAATAGTGAGTCTGAAGCTCTATCACAATATTGAGTTGTGTTTGGGATAATATAACGCTCGCTTAATTGAGCAAGCAATACCAATGTATCAACATCAACACAGTCAAGTTGGACTTTGTCAGAAGAGAGGAATTGGAGGCGGAGCAAAGGAAAAGAATTTGAACACTTGAAGAAATCAGAGCGGTCCAGACCGGATTATCGTGAATTTTTGATGATGCGGTTGGTTGCGGAGGCGGTTTTTGTTTTGGCGCTCCGCCCACTTCTTCTCCACAAGTTCGTACCCTTTCCCTGTCGAATTCGTTAGTTTAAAACCTCTTCACATCATAGGAAATAAAGGATTAGATCTCTAAGTGTTTGTCTTAGTAAAGAATTATCCGATTTGTGATTCTCAGTGTCTGACAAATTATCACGAGAGGAAGTCAAATAAATCAGTGATACAAAGAAGACTTGGTGTTAGTCGGCTGAATAACATAACAGTAATAATTCGAAAAGCGCCTGTAATATCTGACAATCGATGGCTGTTTACCTGATTCATGCAGCTTATGACAAGATAATTTTCACAATATCTCTTAATCCACCCGATTTTTTCTGACTTTCTTAAATTAAAAAAATGCCAATCTGCACATCTGCTATTTCACATAATATTATAGGCCATATATAGGCCACATGTTTAAGAATATCCAAGCTATAGATTAGCACCGCAGTAAAACAGCAGAAGCATGGGCTTAAAACATGCTGATTTCAATATCAAACACTTCTGAGATGCGAAATGAAGAATATTTGAAAGTTCAAGATAATTAATAGTTATCTCTGATGATTGAAAACGACCATCAAGGCGCTTAGGTAGTTCTATAAAGTAAAAAAAAACAAACACACGGCATATACATATATACTGTATATAGGCCGCAGCCTCAAGAATTCTTCTTGCGGCCACAATCAGCCTTGATCCACTTGTGCACCATGTTCCTTTTTTTGAGTCAACGTTTCGATTCAACGTTTATCCCTGAACGGCAGAAATCTGTGACCAAAGGAAAAAAGAGATCAGCACAGTTCTAGCGACACCTATCACTGACATCCTTTCACAATAATTACGACACTCAGAAATTGCCTTTGAATTTTTTTGAGAATAGCTTGTGCATAAATGGATGTCTAGAAAAACATTTTATCGAATTTAGCAACTTAGTTCTTCTGTTTAATGTCATTATGAACTCATGTCAAGACTTTTCAAACAACCTACATTATAAGTGTAAACTGCACACAGCTAATGTCCGTTAAAATTAACAGCTGAAATTTGTTTCATTGATCTTTATAGTCTTAACGGAAAATATCCGTAAAACAGACACTATTAGTCAGGTATTAACGGATTTTAACTGTGACGTCATCATTTTTGTCGGATATTAACGGGTACTTTCTATAAAGATTTTCTGTGGAGCTTAACGGTTATTTTGGTTGTTTTAAAACAGAGCATAGTTTGCTATGTGAATGAGTAATATAATGCGGGTTTCCTTAGAAATCAAATGTCTATTCAAACCAAAGTGATACTTAAGTCAATAGAAATCGGATCACTTGAATTGTATTAATTTTCTACAAACTTGCCTTATATATTGAGTCGTCGGTAATTTTAAGGATGGTCAATGCTACGGTCCCTACGTATTACTCTTGCCTTCATTAGCTTGATAAATAACATGACATTGAAACTTATCTCAAGAAATGAAAGTAAGAACTCTGACGAGGGAGAATGCACTGAAACTTGTTGTAAACTCTCAGAATGAGTCTGTAGAATCCATTTTGGCCGTCAGAAAGAGACAAACTTTGAAAACTCATCCATCACGGTCAGGGAATGGACAGTGTTTGTCGGCCGTCAGAGGAGCGAACGACTGAAGGCAGTTAGAACAAGCTGAGACGACGTTTCTCACTTTGGCAAATATCTTGAGACACGTGCGACTGGCAGATCAAGACATGTGTTTGCATAGAGCACGTGCTCTCAACTTGAAGACGATCTGCAAAGACTGCTATACCTATCGTCAAGGATATCTTGGGTGAGCAAATGCTACCTTCGAACATGCAGAAATACTTGCATTGATTGGAAGAAGTCTAGTAACTTCAGTGCCGTTTTCTTCAAATAGCAGTCGCGAAGTCCAAACCAAAAGTTATCACGGTGGGCTATAGCACACTCTGTTGGGCGCTTTTTCTCGTAAATCCTACACTGTTCACACACAAATTAGGTTGACATCTTCGGAGTTTGGAAAGCTCTATGTGAATATATTCTGTCACAGCGCATCGCTAAGCCAAGCGTCTTCATCAAAACCTAGGCTACAGCATAAATGATGAGACTTTATTAGGGATAGACGACTATTCAGCAAGGCGTCACTTTTCTCTTTTATGTGAAGAGAAAAGCGGTTCGTTCCAACATTTCCATGTATCTGCTCGAGACAGGATTCTGCAAGACTGCATGTACTAAGTAGAAGCTGCAATCCATCCTAAAATCGTTTGGATGTTATACAGAACGAGGTGATTTGGCATTATATCTGTAAAAAATCAAGCCAGATGCACGTATGAGATAGCAATGCAGCAACAACTTCAGGGGTCACATTGACAATGCTATATTTCTTTTACATGATGTGCTTTCATATTCTTTAGTGAAGACCTTGTAGAGCAAAAGAAGGATAGTTGCATACTCTAGACAATTGCTTTCATTCCACAACTAATCGTCAACATATGAAAATAACTTTTATATGTAAAATGGTATAATTAATTCAAGGTAATGATACAGTCCAAACATGATCCTAAAATTTCATTTCATATACCAGGCAATACAATCAGCGAATTGTAGAAAATGAAGAACTAAAAATAGGCCATGTGGCCCAATGCCGAAATTGACTAGATAGAGGGACCGGGCGTTCATAATGAAAAAAATTGAGGAACACTGATCTACTGGACGATACCTTGCGCTGCGAGGGTTACATTATAGCTGGCTGATACGATTTCTATCTGATGTTGAAAATATAATACCGAGTGCTAGAGAGTAAAAATAAAATAAAATAAATAATTCGTATATTTTCTCAAACCCCAATATTGAGAAACGTGGGGCAAATGCATGAAGATACAACATGAGACAGTAGGATAGTATTGTGCATAACAAGTGAAATTTGAATTATATAATTTTGACACATGTCACAATAAACGAGCGCTGTAATGAGACGATTTGAAGCCAGGAATTCTAAAAGTTCCTGTGTGTGTGTGTGGTAGGGGGGGAGGAAGTAGTCGTGAAATAGGAGACTATTGTGACTCTGATGACTGAATAATAAGTTTCCAACCAAGACCATTCTGTCTGTATTGTATTGGGACGAAAAAAGAGAGCAATTGAGCAGAGGGAGGCGAGCATATTATGATTCTAGCACACTTCTGATACAAGCGGAGTATTCATGAATAAATCAATCACGGGAGGAGAGGGGTTAGGTTTCAGAGAACGAAGAATTTTAGACGAGGACCCTTTTGCACAGTGTTTCGACATGAGATTTTTGAAGAGAGACGTTGATCAAAGGATAACCCCCCCTTTTTTTTTTTTTAACACATCAACACATTTTCGATAAGACTGATTGAATGAATGAGATGGAACAAAGAAATAGTCAGTGTCGGTCATTTACGCATTTGCTTTTCCATCTTATTGTTAGTTGTTAGAACGTGCCTCACACATCATAGGCAGCAGTTGCAACAAACAGTTCGTCAGTCAAATGCGCTCGGTTTGGACCACATATGAAATAACATCATCGGGTACTTACCACACACACACACCACACTGGACAAGAAGTAGAGAAAGGACAAAGGCAGGCAAACAGATAGGGCCCTATGGATGATCATCCAGGCTGGTGGTGGTGGGTGATTTATTTCACGAAAGTGGACTTCCAACGGACCCTCTGTGATCGACCATTAGGTAAGTTGAAAACCAAGAGTCAGCAACTGACAAGAAGAAGTTTGCTTCGTGACAGAGCATTAGCGATGTGTAGCGTCAGCTGTAAAAAGAGACAGCATGTTTGAGCTTCTTCTCTTCCTGCACTGTGTGTGTGCATCTGTGTGCTGCTGCACATGTGAGAGAAATCGAAATAAACAACTCTCGAAAAGTCGAGTCTGCAGGCAGCAGAGAGAGAGAGAGATACGGAGAGCAGCAGAGACTGGGTGACTTTGTTTTCGGTTTACTGGGACCTTCGCTTGTTTGTCAAATTGTGGCAAGTTGGGTACTTCAACCACCTGTTTGGTGTTAAATATCTGGCAGATCAGCAAGAGCAGACAAGAGACAACTTCACCCAAGATCGATGGTACCCCCCTGAGCCTGGAGATTTCCGTGGGTTGATTCCCAGTATCCAGTCTTGACCTTCGACGAAGTGAGTGGTGAGGTGTGAGGAACGAGAAATAATGGACAGAATCACTATTCAGCAGAATCACTCATTGTCATTGAGTTGGTTTTGCACAGTAGATAAACTGATCATTCGGTCTGATCTTGCACATTTTTATGCATAATACATAATCTCGAGGGTTCCCATGACCTTTCCCTGATTTCCCCAAATTTCCTCTCCTTGCTCCTTGCTTTGCTTTGCTTGCCCTTGCTTCTTGCTTCGCTTCGCTTCTTCTTTTGCCTTCGTTTACTTATTCATTATTGATTCCAGATAGTAGGTCGTAGGCTGTGTAGCGCTTATTAATTTTACTTTTTTAGCGCTTATTGATCAGGGTTTATCATTTGATGTTCGTCGAATGTTCGTCGGCAAGGAACGTGGCAGGAACATAGTAAAATAAAATAGAAAGATGTTGGCGGGTCATGTCATCCAGTCATCATTCAGAGTCACAATCTCTTGAAAGAGAAGAAGAGAAGAAAGAGAGTCAGGTTTCCAATTTGAGTCTCTCAAATCAAAATCGTTTCATTTCTTGAGAGATTCAAAGAAGCTTCAATTCTCAAGCAGCATAGAGTAGCATGCAATATCATTTCTCATTGCGATGTAGCATGTATTGGGATTTATTTGGAAACAAGCATCAACAGGAAGGAATGAGGAATAGGCAAGTATTTCAACTTTTTTCGTCAAGGATTTCATTTTTTTTTCAATTTGAGAAGAAAAGACTGACTGATTTGCACGGAAACAAATTGAAAACAGAGTAGGAATCCCCAACAATGTATACATAATATATCTGTGTATCATCAATTAATAATATAAGCATTATAATCAATCAAACTAATAAGGAAATTGTTAAGGCATGTTGTTTTTGGAAAGAGATATTGTCTAGATAAAAAAAATAAGACTAAACAATAGACTAAAAGATAAAAGGATCCTCATAGACTCTTCAGCAGAATAGTGTTCAATGTCTGTCCATCTTGTCTAAAACGCAACAACACACCAAACACACCTCCCACGCTTCGCTCCCGCTACCACATTGTCGAATCGAGGAACGATCCGCATCCACGTATCATTAAAATGGACTGAGTGTTCTGAAATAGTGTTATTTTTGCAAAAAAAAACAAAATCACAAAAAAAAAAGTCATTGCAAAAACAAAGTTCAAACGAAACGAACAAAACGGAGCGTGATAGAAAGCAGAAAAAAATGGATATCGAAGACCAAGTCATACAAGACGGGCTTCAATTTCTTGTTGATTTTCATTTTACGTATTTTTTCATTCTTTCCTTCTCTCTTTTCTCCGTTCTTTCTTTGCAAACACCGTGCTTTTGATGCGGATGGAAGTTGACTCGGGACTGCGTGAAGAGAGAGAACGAAGGGGCTTCTTCGGAAGAAGTCTCGGAATTTTTGGCATTTTTTTATCCGACTTTGCATTCTTTAGAAGAAGTCGTTTCTTCCTGAGATCTTCTGCGAACTCGAACAGGTCGACTTCTTCCTGACAAAATGCAGTGACTACAGACACGAACACACAGACATCAAACAATTGGAGTCAACACCGTCGACATCGATGGCACTTAAAAATTCATCATACACTTCAAGTCATTGACATTCTTCTTTCGAATTCTTGTGGACTTGTCGCTGGACTTGCTCTTCAATTGCTTGATGGTTTTTGTCTGTAGAATATACATGCTCTTTCAATTGTTTCTTTTTGATGATCACTCTTGTCTTATTGTTTCTTTCTTTCAAACTGTTGACAGAAGATTGAATATCCGCGCTCAATAAAACTGAACCCGATAAAAAATCACCATTTGAAAAGCTTGCACAAACGACTGCACACAATATGACAAGTTTCGACAGACATTGTGCTCATTGGCGATTGTGCTGCAAAGCTGCACACATTCTTTTCTTTCAAACATATGACATCAAATAACAAATCACATGTTGGAAATGCAATGCAATGATGATCAACATGTATAGTCCACAATCTTGCGCCTTGCAGCGAATGTTCTCATATACTGCCTTTTGAAAGATGAACATAGAGTGGAAAAACGTGAAAATGCGAAATGTCAGGAAGAAGAAAACGAGGAAGGAGTGATTTTGGATGAAGGCTAAATCGATTTGAAAGAGGAGGGACGAGGATGATGATAAGAGGAACAGGCAAGAGAAAATAGGAATTGACGGAGAACATCAATGACGAGAAACGACATGCAAGAGACGTTCAAAACAAACAAGAAAAGATCAGAATGCAAGAGCTTGATGCGATGAAACCTTCACGTTCAATGTTACGAGTGAAGAAGTTAAGAGAAGCGAGAACGAAAAGAGCGTTGAAAGTAGCTTTCATGCTAGTTTCAACATAGCTGCTTTGAACATGGATTGCGCAATAGAATATGGACCGTGGTGAAGTCTTTTCTGTGGATTCACGAAATAGTAAACTGAATAAAGATACCATTGACAAAGTAGGACAATTTAATTGGACATCGTTTAATTTAATTAAGTGATAAGGAAATGTTCCCGTATAACAATACTTCCGTCTTAATTGAACGCATTGTCTATGTATGTTATTTAAAGCACGAGATGTCGCTTTAAGAGATTCGCGAAACGTCGAATGTGTTATGTAACACAGACAATGAGTGCAATAACAAGTGGAAGCAAGCCAGTTGTGAGGCATTATATTTCCTACATGATATCAAGTTCCTGGCACAGGTGGGAGGAACTGTAATGATATCAGATACCTGCTTTCGAAACTGGTTCAGGTTGAGAAACGTGTGCTACGTATCATTGGGTCTCGCCATGGGTTTCCTTCACTCTTTGATGTTGCTCACAAAACTTGCGAAAAATTGTTGTCTGATGTAATTAAGTATAAGCAGCATCCACTACGTGTCATGTTGCAGGCAGATCTGTTCGCTCTAAGAACCACTGACATGCGCCTTTGGCAAAAACCAAGCGTTTTAAACAATCCTTTATAAGATTTTGTAAATAGTACTTTATACTTTTTACCTTCTGCTGTGTTTTGTGATTTCTTGTATGTTGGTAACCATTGCTATTTCTTTGTCGTATAACTTTGTCGTCCTCCGTTTATTCTGTATGCGCTCACCGATTGCATTCATACCAGTGGGGCAATAAAGACATTATTATTATTATCAGAATATTAGATGTTTATTTGCAAAAAACCTTTCGGCAAATTGTACATAGGGATTATGTGGGCCCATGCATTCATTGTTCAATGGTTGCAGCAAGAATGAGAGAAGGATATTGTGTGTGCATCATAGTCAGTCTGCAATCAATTCAAGCAATAAGTCAAGCAATAAGTCAAGCCAGCAGATTCACTACATTTGATAATGATTGATTTGAAATTGCATGTTATTATTAGTATTTTTTAATGTGTATTCTTTATCTTTCGTCAGTTTATCCTACATATCTATCCTAATTGACAGATAAATTAACTTGAGGATCAGCTGCAGAGAACATAAGCTTGTATAGCAATTATCATCAATTTGCAAGAAACATGAAAAATTCATATGATTTGTATGTAACTCACATGTACAGGAGCAATCAGTAAAATCCAAAATTGTGACTGATCCTTGAGAGTAATCATAGTAGATACTTTGTTCTAGTAGATATAGATCGATACGTTCGCATAGTTCGACTGGCAGCGTTGGTGGCGCCATCTGTATCGGGGCTTATGCCTATTGCAAAGACTACTTTTTTCAATACGATGGTCAATGCAGAGAACTGTGATATAATGCTGCAAATTTGCATCCGACGTTCAGTAAATCAGAATATTATTAAGTTGTGCAAGTTAAGAATAAATCTGGAATAAAATTAGCATCATTATGATGTATATAAATACAATAATAGATTTGAATACTGAAAATTCTACATCTACAACAAAAAATTTACGAAAATGCTCTACTCGTATATTCAACAAAATTGCTAGAGAGAAAATTTGGCCCGAGAGGACGCTTTTGTAGTCACCGCCAACGAGAGCGACACCGTGACATGCAAGATTCACCATGGCTGTAGTATTCGAAGAAATTCGAAAAGAGAAATTTCAAAGTATCAGGAACATATTTGATTATAAGATGAGCACAACGTGAGGATACCTCGTCAACTCAAGCTTGGTAATTGTGCTTTTTACTGATTGCATGCATTTAGTAGAACTGCGCTATGATGGTCAAACTAGAATCATCTGACGTCCATTTTTCAATCAGTGATGTTCTTTTACCAAGTGTGTTCATGACTTCTGGCATATTAGCAGGCGACAGAATTGCCTCATGTTGCACTTTCTAAATAGGATGAAGTTCAGTAAAAAAAACAGTCAATGAATATCAATCAAAAGATATAGGTCTAAATGAACTAAATGAACAGTTTGAAGCAGTATGTTTTTGATGCAATTTTCAAAGCCAGGCTTTTAAAGATGGCTTTAAGCTAACCATTGATGACTAATCGATGAGCAGTCTATGAATTTGCATGAATGCACACATTTTCAATTCACAAAAATTAACATTATTCTTTCTCTCTGAATTCAGTTTTACCAATAATGCTCTCAACCGACCCGCCCTTTCCGAATATCTAAAAAAATCTTTCATCAAGCCTTTATCGACATGAACACGAAATTTCAAAGTGGTGAACATGAAAGATGAAACTCTTGAACTGTTTTGAAGATGGTCCTAATCACATCGGAATTCATTGTAAATTATTATATTTGGAAGGAATGTGTTGAACACTTTCTTAAAGCTACATAAGCTTTTCTGGCAGTGTGGATTGCAATTATATTCATTTTCTCATTTACATGACGGCCTCTAATTGACATGACCGTTGAAGAAGAGCTAGAAACAAGTAAAACATATTTTATTGAATGGATAAATATTTTCGGTAACAAAAATAGCTTAATTCAGGAAAAATGAAATTAGAAATATTATTTTGAAATTAGAATAAAAAATATCTGGCAAAAAACGATAGGATCAACTGAATTGGGCAGTTTTACAGCTCGAATGATAAGAAGAGGAAGAACAGCGAAACTCAAAATGCAAGGAATGTGAAGTAGAAGAAAATATTTTCCATGTGTTGGAAGAAATTTGAGAATGAAATATGGAGTCGACGAAGTCGTGAGCACAAAGAAAATTCTAGGAAAAGACAGCAGCAAGAAATTCAAAAAAATAGAGGAAGGGGTTTAACAACAAGATTTGTGGAAGATGATTGATATACAAGTGTGACTTGCAAGTTATGAAATCTAATGACTTATTTTTATGTCTTTGACTTTCTATAACTTCCTTCACTCTTTATCTAACGAATAATCTTTTATTTTAAAATATTGTTTTCACTTTTATTTTAATGAAAATCTACTTTCATGATTGAAATACGACCGCAGTTTTCTCATTTTGTTCTGACCTTCGAATGATATTGTTGCCAAAATGTAACACTACTTATAACTTGTAATGTGAATTTTAAATACAAATGGATTGTCAGACTATTTCACACTTTCACTTTCATACTTCAGACTATTACATTTTTGAGGCATTCAGCAGGCTTGCAATGCAGATAATTTTGGCATCATTTCAAGTTTTTAGATCATACTCGTACATCTCTTGTAACGGATATTGTCTTATGTTTTCACTGAGAATTGAAAATGTATCTATTCTATTTCAGTATTGCTAAATAATGTTAAAAGGACATTTGTAATGTTTTGAGAGCCGAGACTCTTTTTTCATTTTTTTAATTTTTTTCAATTCTCTTTCAATTTTCTTTTTCAAATTCTTTTTTTCATAATTTCATCTCTGTATAAAATTGTTCTACTACATTCACTTCAAATTTAAATTTCAAATACTTGATAATTATAGGATGTGAGGCTGATTCGATTAATTAGCAAATGATTGAAATTTGAAATTCATGCATTGAAATATTGATATTATGGAGCTGAATATCTTCAGTTCCCCCTTGCATGATTAAGCCTAGTGCGAAACCTCGCGTGCACTTATTTAATATAATTTCTAAGACGTAGAATTTCGGATTTTTTTATATATTGATAACTTATTCCGACCGATGAAGTTGGAGGACTTCACTAGATTTACAATTTGAATATTTTCAGTCTACTGAAATGGAAAAACAGACTGCATTTTGAGAAGAGAACTCAAACGATGTCTTTTCTTCCAATCTTGAGTTTCCTGGTTAGAATATCTGAGCATGTGACATATTTGACTTTCCTCTTTTCTCTCCTCGCGTTTTCTCTTGTTCAATGAAAGCGATAGTATCCGCCCACCACTCACACAGCAATTAATGACCTGATTTCCCACTTTGTCAACATGGCGGGCCTCGAGGCTTTCCTCTGGTCTCTACACGGAGTGGCAAACGGGTCAACATTTGCTCTCCTCTCCTCCCTGGTGAAGTGCGCTCAAGTCAGACTCAATTCTACGCCAAATGTCCTCTTCCCATCAGCCAAGCAGAACGCCGGCGCAGTGACCCCCGGACCGAGTACAGGTCGCGCGCAGGGAATCGCGGGCAGAATTGCGCCACACCTCCTTGTCCAAACAGATCAACTGTTGATGTTGCACTGACTGTCCATCTCAGGCGATCGTCCCCGCGTCTGACCGCGGAGAGAGGCGGAGTGTTGATGCTGGGAGGTGTGAATGATGTATGAGGAGGCGCATCCCCGAGATGACCGCGATGCCCCGGTGTCCCGGGAGAGAGCTCTCCTCGGATGGGTCACTCAATTAACAGCAAGGTTTCAATAAATTGATGGATTTTCATTTTTTATTTGTGTAATTTTGCAAACTTGTGAATACCGCTGATTATCGACGAGAACCGAATCTCAAGTGTAGATTAGATATTTATTTGACTTTTGTGGCCACCCATATGAAGTCAAATTTCATTAGATTCATCAGAAAAAATGTTAGCTGAAATCAGGGTATATCTGGTGATATTGTATTCATCATTATAAAGATATGTTGCCACCTGCGCCTTTAGCCTGCTCACACAGGGCTGATTGACCTTTCGTCACATTCAGTTTTAGCGTATCTTCATACTTTTCCATCATAATCATCAGTTCTGGTGAGTGATCGCAAGACATCCCGGTGGTATTACAATCCCGATCCCGGTTAAAAATTTTCCAGGATCCAGAAACCTGATAGATCTCATTCTGTGAAGCACAATGTTATGGATTTACAGTTATCAAAATGAATATACAATATAAAATAAATGATTTACTCAAATTGCCATCAAGTTCGTTTCAATTTACTGTCAACAACTCAATCAATGACAGCTTGCGGTTTAGTGTTGCTAATTCATTGTTTTTTGTTTCATAAACTTTTAACTTTATGCTTCATTAATTTCATCTTAACACAATTTGTTTTTGCTACAAGTTGTTTCAGTTTTAAACAAAGTTTGACCATTAAATACTTTCTTCATTAAATGGTGAAAACTATTTCACACTACAACACGGTACTTGGAAGTTCTGTCACAAATTAGGTGTTCTGTTGTTGTGAATTAAGCGAGGATCGAATGAAACTCAAGGGCTGATTCTTTCTTACCTGTCGTTAAAGAGCAGCCACTACTATAAATTCAGACAATACAAATATTCAAGCGGTAGGCCCACGTAGATGACTGAAAGAACTCAAATAACTCTACAATTACTGACCATCGAATCCTTCTTAACACCAAAAATTTGTGTTCTGACAGCCTGGAAAATGTCATCAGAGCCACATTTATAAGTTTCCGCTTTGCTCAGATAGATTCTATGCTGAATTTCAATGGCCTATTTGTAAATATCCAAAAGACATGTCATAAATAGCTGTTTTCAACACGCTATGTTTTTTGAACCCAATCATTGCAAGTCATCGCCAGAGTTGCATGATCTTCTACCTTTTGTTTCTCCTATTGCTGTCATGCTTATTGCCATGAGGGTAAATTACAAGATGCGATGTCTCTATTATATTCGATCAAGTATCTTCCCTGATTATCTTCATAAAACGATCCATAGCTGTTATGATAGAGGTGCAAATTGACCGCGATGCTTCTTCAACATAGTCGTCCTCAAATAAACCCGTGCTAAAATAAAATCTGAAAATTGCGTAACACACTGATTCTACTCGAGAAATATAGCTTCATGCCTGAAGCTAAAAACTATAGGTCATTTGAACAAAATATACATAGAGCGAAATATTGAAACAATAGTAAAACGATAAAATTCACGCATGTTGCGTGTTCGCAACAATATGCAGAATCGCACTATGTTGCAGTTTTGCAACATTCTTCAATTAGCATTTTTATTTCTTATAAAAATTTTCATATTGAAAGTCATCTAGAATTCAATGACTCACGATCTTTCTAGGTGTGGTGCATTGAGCGTGATTTTTCTAACAACAACAACATGGGCAGTAATCAAAGGTATCAAATTCACATTAAAAATAATTTTGCTTGGATTTTGGTGGCCATATCGGCGGCCATTTTGCATTTAGTTGATTATGAGATAGTCTAATCGACTTGGAAATAGTTTTGATGGATTCCTCGACCCTGATAACTTTGGAAAATACTCCATCATCACTTGCATTGTGACTTCTACAATCTGCTATTATGATAACAATTATATGGCGGCCATCTTGGACACCAGTTTGATTTTAAGGGTCAAGGTCCTCGACATAGAATTTCTACCTGAGTTCTTTTCAACACCCTAGGAGTGTTTTACAAGGATCGAGACTCAAAATGCGGGGACCCATTTTTGCAGACAGGATCCATCTCAGCCCCAGAACTATTAGGCCTACAAGCATAAGCTTCTCGTTTTTGTTTGCTTGATTGAATCATGTGACCTTCGTTGGCAGACACGCGAACAGCTAAGAACTGCAATTCCAGCCAAGACCTGTGAACTTATTCCAAAAGATGCATCATGTAGCCTATTATGTTTAGTGTCGAGTACATGGGGTAGCTGGTTGATTAACGACTAATCCAGTGGCACCTTCCGTAATCCTAGAAGATGCAACAGTACATTAGACTTTGTGTCGGGTGCGCAGGGTAGCGAGTTGAAGGCAAGAGTCACTGGTACCCTTCATAGTTCCAGAAGATGCATCAGTTTATTAGGGATTCATTGTAATGTCGAGTGCGGAGGGTAGCTGCTTGATTGAAGACAGTCTCATGATGTTCTTCCAAACAGAGCCTAATGAACAGTATGAGACATCGCGTCGTCATGTTATTTACATGATGGTATATGTATATGTTATCACGTATATGGTATCACCTTTGTTGAAAATGAGCAGTCATATTCAGCGGGAAGATTTGATTCCTTTCTTCATTACCATCACATTGAACATGTTCGAAATACGTGACAGACTTTAAATAATCACTTGCAATGAAGGTGAGCACTCTTCGACCAGGTAGTCTATTGTCACGTGACTCGAAAAGCAAACTTTTTCGTCTAATTTCACATGAAATAATCCGGTATTGAAAACCCTATTTCAATGATCTAATTGTGCTTGGATTTATGCCGCCTTGTAAGTTTTGCAAGGAAGAATATTTAGCAAATTCGAGATTTTTAGAAGATAAAACATGGATATAAATGGTAATAACGTGTAGTAGCAAAAATGATACATACCACGATTATGATAAATAGTGCATGAGATAAGATAAGATGAAGATAAATAAAGAGGATCTCTTAGCATCGTTCCTGCAGGCTTACCTATGGCCTACGTTAAGTACTTATACGTTAAAATTTGAAAACTGAGAAGTTGATCAGTAGTTTATTTGCATATATATGCATAACTCTTGAATATATTTTTGGTCCTACATAAACAAATAAAGCTTCAAGTTTTGATCATAAAATTGCAACATTAGGAAAAGTAGGTTTGTTGCAAAAACACAACATAGCGAAAAGCAGAAAATTACTGCTCTTATAAAGCAAGACTGTCTCTAATATCTAATTTAGGCCAAATACTCCTTCCTTATACTGTATATTAAATATTTGCCGTGTGTATTCGGAATAAATGCAAATTTAACTTTGTTGCGAAAATGGAACATAGTGCAATTTTGCATGGCGTTGCGATATCGCAGCAAAGTGATATCTATGGTCAACACAGTGATATCTATGGTTGACACAGTGATATCTATGGTAGACAATTTTTTCCAGAATCCGAGTATACTTTGTGCATTAGTAACAGTGTTGTGATGTGAGCGACATTTTTTTGCCAATGTTCTTGTGATTTCTAACTTCATGCAGTTTAAGGTTAAAGTAGATATATTGTTAAACCATCGGACGAGGCGAATTAGCGGGCCTGATGGAAAGTCCGAAACCCATTAATGTGCAACAGATTTTTTGAGTCGAGACTTGTGAATCGGCTCAGTCACTCATAGTTAGGCAAGTCAGGGACTTCGTTGATAAGTGACAACCATTGAACATTTTAATATTTACTTAACCTAATTTGAATTCAGCTTGCATTCTGTGACCTGAAACATGATGGAGATTGTCTATTTTTAGCAATAATTACATATGATAAACTACATGTATTTCATCTAGACTATCTATTTCCAAGGTTTCGATAGAATACTATTTAGGATTATATTTTTAAGGTCTGCCATTTCAAGTACCACTCCACACAGCCATATTCTAAAATTACAATTTCGATTAAATAAGCTTCATAAATTATACTACTCTCCAATATAAAAGTAATTAATCTTTCCTAGCCTCGCTTCTATAATAAATTGAAAAATTCAGCTGCATTTTGGGGAGAAAAAATTATGAAGTGAGATAAACAAAAATAGTACGCCGAATACAGATGATGGTGAACAGAAATGTAGATGAAAGAAGCAAAATTCATTGCGCTGTGATAGGTGAGCATTGAAACTTCTTCATGAGATGAATACTGTAGAGTGAATCCATCAATTTACGAAACTCAAAGAGTCTCTTACGTAATTAAAAAGTGTGATTATTTCATATATATGAGTCGATGATACTCACAGTTCACAGATTTCAAAACGACAGGTTATTGCTTGATGATAAAAAACATGGAGGCAACTGTTGTAATCCATTCTCCCCTTCATTTGATGGTTTCGATCATATGAAAAGTCTGGATTTTTGCGTTCATCTGAGGATGGGATTTCGTGACAAACGGTACACAACTAAATCTGTGCTTTCGTGCAGAACTTTAATGGCAACAGTTTTGCCTCACAACATGGCGATGAAACGCAAAATAGATTTATTTATGAGACATCTCGAGTTAGCGGCTCGTTTCGTAGTTAATGGGTGAATGAATGTTTCGATAGTAGATTCCGTAATTGCATTCCGAAATATTTACCTACTAATAGAAAAATGATGTGAATTGTCACACAGGTGTTTAAAGTGCCAATTTTTCAATGAAACTCACTAGTTCAGGAAATTAACCATTTAACTAACATCAGACATGATTCGCATTCAGTCTGAGATAAAAGTTTAAAACCTGCGTGTCTTCCTACAAAATATTTCACAAGATTGACAACACAAGTTTAGTACGTGGTGTTCCGATCATGTCGAGCAGTAACAAACATCGTTATTCTAATTCCCAAGCAATTCTCGTGATAATGTAAAGCCAGGTTTCCATGCTTTTCAGGACATAATGAACTGTAATTAAGTAATGAAGTGATATTAAATAATTAGCCTGTCTTAAGATTTGCCTTAAATTTGTAAATGATTATACCATATCACCAGGGTTGCCGTGGGGATCGATATTTAAATCCCCACCCCACCCTATTCCCACAGAAAAACCTGTGGGTATCCCCACAGACTCCCTACACCCCCACAGGATAAGCCCCTGATTAATATGTTGCTGTTGTTCGCATAGAATGATTGATGTCCAATATCTCCATCTCAGTGAAACTTCTGCACAGCATTCAATGATCCGAAGGCCGTATTTGACTCCAGAGATGCGGAATGGGAGTCCTTGAAGAAAGTCACCGACTGCGTGTTGTAACTTTTATGACTTTTCTTTGCTATCTTCGGCATAGGCCGATTTGTCTTCAAATTGTAGCATTTTCTATCATTATTGAGCTTTGATTCTGACTTGCCACCTAGAAATTATTGTAACGAAAATTTAACTAACACTTCGTTCAAGTAAGGAATAGAGACCGCTATGCACACGTATTTGACTTACAAATTTACATTTGCCTGAATAATTTGGTTGCATTATCAGATAAGTGTTCCTTATCTGTCTCTACTGATTCGTAAGTTTTTGTCGTCTGCTGCCAGCTTACACGTACAGTTTACATAGGTTCTTCTCATTCCGCTCTTAATTCTTTAATGATTCATGAGACATGACACCTTTTTTCCATAAAACTACCATAACGTAGTTAACCGTAAACGTAATTCTATCTCGAAATGTTTCTTTTTAATAGTATGACGACATTGTCTTTATTTCTTTGCTTTTATAACAAATCGGTCATTGATCAGTTTGTGTTTTTCAAATTTCCTCTTTTACTCACTTTGGATTTTTGGTTCACTTGACCTAGTTATTGACCATGTCGATCCTACTTCATTTTGCTAGAGGATTATTATAAGGGTACAATTTTTGCATCACTGTTTCCTTAAAGGAAACACATCTGTTTAAAAATTCAACAACTACATGTAGACTAAAGGAAACATGGCCTTATTGAAATGGGCAATTCCATATAGTAATAGACGCTCGTCTACGAGACTTTTTAAGCTCTGTAGGCAGGTTAAAATATCATAGATCTTCCGGATTTCACAAACATATGTGTTCATATACCGAAATTCTTGCTACAACCAATTTGAGAGCCAAAAAAGTAGGCGTAACGGACGCTCGAGCAGAAATTCTAATTTTGACTTCTAAATTTTTATCTGCAAAACTCTACGAATTGACCAGGAGTTTCACTTTTAAATGATATCTTCCTAAAACTAGAGACCTGAAATTTAAAGAAAATAATATTCGTGAGGCATAGAATGAATGGTTCCGGTTTCATTTTACAATAGCATTTTCTACTTTACGGATGCTCATGTACCGGACGCTCGCGTAACGGACGCTCGATTTGTCTACTTCCCGATTTATGCTTGTAAATCAATCTTATGCTCATTTCTTCCGAAGATTGTTAATACGTCAATGGTGCATTTATGTTTTAATCAATTTCCCTTCGTAGTTTTGCAACATAATGGTCGTGTAAAGGACGCCATTGATTATTTTCTTTATTTTTCCATAATTTTCCCTCTATTTCTAACACTATCTATTTCGGATTGACACCATTTATTATAAGAAATTAAAAACGATAGTGGTTGTCATACGGCGCTTCGCCCGTTCTTTACCGTATGTACACGGGAATGAGAAAATTGACCTGATAGTTAGACAGATATTGCGAACAGAGATCTGACATAGAAAGCTTGGTGATGACGTCATGTAATGTGTGAAATAGGAATCTACAGTTCTTGTTTCATGACACATTAAACCAAAAAATTAAGTCAAAGAATAAAATAATGGTATATAATAATAAAAAAACCATTTATTATTCCAATTAAGATTTCAAACATCCTTATACATGCTGTATATTATAGTATTGAGAAGCATTTAGATGAGTAAAAAACGATAGCACATGTCTCTACATACGCCATATGCACACAGTTCATAGTGCTTTCATTCATCATCTTGCATAGGGCGCATGTTCTTTGGCTGATAAAGATTGAAGATGAGATCAAGAATAGCCTTGTCGAGGGCTGAGAGAGATAGTTTTGAGAAGATGATCTCAATATCGGCTTGTTGCAATTTGAACACTGCATGGGCTCACTTTCACCATGTTGTGCTTTAGAATTTGCTCTTATATAGCACAGATCGCTCGATGAACATATCTTTCTGACCGGTAACTTGTCATAAAATGTTGTCTGAATGATGAAAATTTTCTGCTTTTTTTGGGCAATTTCTTTTGTTATTCTACTTCATCGTGTCGTTATACATTCCTTGCAGAATTCATCAACTTGGTTATCCTAGAATTTTGGCAAAATATTGTTCTTGAAAATTTTTAGGTTCTTTTCATTCTCTTGATAGCTTTATTGACAGATTGTGGTATTTGGCAGACGTCTGATACTTGGTCGTTAGCCATCTGTACGCTCTCATTATTTTTTCCTTTATAATTGGTATATTCGTTGACACTTCTTATTTTCTAAGAGATGTCGTAGAAATTCACTTACTCCCGGTTTCATCATTTCTCTTGCGAGGCTATACTCTGTCCTATTTTCACTAATAGGCCTACTCCATATTACCTCGCTTTGAACTTCGCTATCACAGTTTTTGACTTCAATAATGTTAGAGATAAGAATAACAAACTGAATTTAGTCAGTCATATCTTGTGGGAGCAATGCCTGTGGATGAAAGTAAGTTTCTAAGACTTTTCTTTAAAGCGAGCGTCCGCTACGTAACAGACGCTCGGAATTTCAATCCAATGTGAAAATTTATGAAATCAATTATTCGTAGAATTGATGGCATTACTGGATTGCATTGCTAGAACTCGCTTTATACACGAGGTATCAACTGTCTGTGCACTTTTGTAAACTCTACAGATAAAGTGGAAGCATTTTGAGCGTAACGGACGCTCGCGACTTATCTACTATTTTCAGATGACATTCTTGTGAAATCTATGATAGATGAGCAAAATCAAACTTCGCGACTTAAAAATATGCTGCATCCTTATTTGACAAGTGCAAAAAATTTTTATAAACGTCCATATTTCAAATGTGAACAAAAATGTTATATTTTTGCAATTGTGGTGGGCATGGTGATGAAATGAAGCACAATTAACCATTTATTGAGGTACACTTAAGTTTAGCAGTTAAGGATGCCTATCAGGTGAAAATGAAAGTTCTGACAAGTCGTAGATAAGTGAAAAATCTGAGCTCTCATTATAGCTATGACTGCAATGCGAGTAGATGGCTTGCAGTTGAATGATTTGGTGTGAGAAATCTTTATCACACTGTTCAGGTATCCGACGAAAATCATTCAACATTTTCATGTGTCTTGCTTTGTGGGCTGGCTGGACCCAACAGGTCTTCTATATCGTAATTAGTTTAAAATCTAGGTTAATAATGATTAATCGCATGCATTACTAAAGATTAATTATATCACAAACAATTTTATCTGATCCATTTATACTATTAGAGCCAATATTTGTAAGTCTCCATTCGGCTCTGCAGTAAAGGAGACTTGTAGAATTCTTCCACTTCAGACGTCCTTGACACACATGAAACTATCATTGCAAGTCATTTAAAATTATTGAACGTGTGTTACTAATGTGAAAATGATCAGCATTGATATTTCATGCATTTTAAGTAGTGAGATGGGTAGGCTGCGTGATACTTTGTAATTCAACATCGAAGTTGATTGTGTGATATGATGTCAGTTCTGATTGCTTCTAGTGAATGTCAAAAGTCTTCAGAATCCCCATAGAAGCGCTATGGAGCTGTGGGGATGGCCTCAATACCCACCCCATGACCATGGATATGCCCACAGAATCCCCATACCCACGGCAACCTTGCATGTCAGAAGCTAGTTGAAAATTGCGACTTTTGAACTGAGTTCGTGTAAATTAACACGCAATTATGTTCATTATTAAACACGCGAATTGCGCGAATGATGCACAGATGATTTTCTCAATACATTTCGGCAGAAGTAGATTGGATTATCTCCCAAAGCTATCAAAATTGTTGCAATCCTATTTAAACTTCATAAGTTTAAACTTTTCTTGCAGGCTGACAGATGAGTATTGTTTGAATATAAACAACATTGGACGCATTATGCTATGTTGATGATATAATTATCAGTAGAAATAATTGTAATTAAATAATCGGGCTATTTTTTGCATGTTTGCTCCATTAATAAGAACATCCGTATGCCTTTTGCGTACTTAGTTCTTTAATTAAGATGACTTTCCTGTAATGGTAACTAGTATTGAGACTGTTGCGACAACTTGCATCATTTATGTGTTCTTCATGCATAGTTTTTACTGCTTCACTTTTGTAAAGATTCTTCTTTTCCCTGAAATGCACGCTTCACATTCTTGTTTCTCATTCTGTAGGAATTTCCATGCAATATTTAGTTAAAATGTCAACGTTAATTTCTCATATGCGTAGACTTAAGCTATTGCAAACAGCTTATCGTTGTATACTGATGAGAAATGCATCTGACCGTCCATCAGTTCGGCCCAAATTTTTCACTCTAATGTTTCCTAAGATTTAACGAAACCCATGACCTAGCCTTGGTTGATATCATATGAGATTTCTTTTAATGAAGATAAAAGTAGCCCCTAAATCCGGCTACATCGATATCACTTTGCCAGACGACCTTAATTCCATCTTTCTGATCGGATTTGATCCCAAGACTGTCTCATGACCATTCGCAAACGTTCTGTGAGAACTGTACAGAGTTGAAGAGAGCGATGAAAGCATATCGAGCAGCTGAAGAGATGTTTTGTATTGCGAAGTAAAAGCGCGATATTTTTCACTTATAAGCTTGTCACAGTCTACAATTTGATCTTTCGAGTTTCTCCCCCTCTGCACATCACTTGTGTGAAGTACCCTCGAATGCTGGCACTCGCGAGTAGCGTTTCATTATGTGGAGGAGTTGTCGAACAGGTCGTCGAGTTTGAGTTGCCGGGTCCGCAGACAAAGTCGGCACGCAGAAGCGGTTGAGGGCGCCACTCGTGAATCGCATGTGACCGGAGAGCCACTTGTCGCACTTGGGATGTCGTGGTTGTGAGAGGCGACAACTTCCGACTTCCCGCCTCGAGGTGCGGCCTGGTGCCGATTCGTGACCCGAGTCGTTTGCGGAGATGTCCCAGTTCCCTCTCCTCAATTCTTTCTGCGTCCTGTCTGTTTCTGTCTCACAGTTTTGGCTTTTTGGTTCGTCTTGTTCTTTCTATTTAATTTTCAAAGTTTCGTTCATTCTACGTTAGTTAAATATCGATTGAAATTTGTAAAACTTTAGTCTTGCTGCTTGATCATCATTAAATTTCATCAGATGTCTGATGTCTTTATTCAGAATTTCATTCATTAATTTTTAGATAGAGGGAGAGATATCAGAGGTTTACGTGAAAAAAATGTTTGCATATACATGAATTGAGCAGAATGGTGGCAGCATTCACAAAAAAGTGCCAAAACAAACTTTGCATTTTACAAACTATGGAGATGAAATATGAAACGAGGATGAGGAGAGGCAATAATTCATATATGTAATGAAATCAAATGGATAAGTCATACCACAATAAATGAATTAGTAATTAATTTGACTGCATGTCCTAATTTATTGAACTCGTTTATCCTAATGTCTTATTAAGTCGAGGATTAGCGGGAGAAGACATGCATAATAAATACGTACATGTAGATTAATGCAAAATGTAAGTAAAGATCAATCAAATTTTATCTCACCTGTAATGGAGCGGAGAGAGAGAGAAAATTAGCCATGTTAGTTTCACAGGAAATGACACCATAATTAATAAAGTTGTTCTGAAGTATGTGCATTTTGGCTTGATAGCAAGAACAATAGAGAACACATGCACTGTGGAGATTTTATGTATAATGATAAATGAGATGGCCTGAACAAAATTCAGTCACTTCAAAAACTTCTTCAGCAAATTGTTGTATTTATGGCGAAAAAGCTGCAATAGGGCTTTGGATTGGAACAATTAGTGGCAACAGACAAACTTTGATGTGGATAATGTGGTTATATCATGAATAATTTAGACGATGCCCTTGCACAAATGCATGGACTCATCATGTAATGAAATTGTCTTCCAAACAAAATTTGTAGCAGTTTTGGTTCAGTCAAGCCAAATGTGATAACATAAGCTTATGCAAATTTGTGAATAAGTAATTTATACTAACCGCTAAAAGTGACTTAAAAGTTAACTGAATTTTAAGTGATTACGTAATTTGCAGAGAAAAATTGATGATCTCTGAAAAGGTCAGTCAGTGAGGAATGTATTATATTGAAATGCGTCGATTTGATAATGGCCTAAAGCTTATTTCAAAGCTGCATCAGGGTTTTGTGAAGAAACATCAATTACATAGAAATTTAAGAGCAAGGCATCATAAATTAATGGCTGAAATAGAACGATAGGCGCCAGGCTTGAATATGAGGAATGTTACTGTCTATTCTGCCCTGAAGAATTGAAGATTTCTGTAATTTCTTAGCTGAATTTCCATAGTACACTAATCTACGTGAGGATATTATATCAAACTTCATAGATATTTGGTAGAGAGGATTTTTATAACACATTCGATGACAACATCAGTGGCAGGATAAAATCAGCAGCAAGATTTGTTTTAATCGATCAATGAAGGAAGATCAATTGCGCACTGTTTATAACACAGAATGTAATGAAATTTAAACTAATTTAAACTAAAAATTTAAACTAATAACAGAAAAACTGAGTGATTTATGATAGTGATGAAGCAAAAGTATTGGTATCCAAGATCCTTGACTGAATATTTTATGCCAGTGCACCTGTGAGCACACATTTAGGCATAGAAATAGATTGCTTACCGGGTATCTGAAGTTGACTAGAATGAAAATTGACTGAAGGTCGCGGCATGTAAGGGTACATGTAAGTTGGGGCGTAGATGATCAATGGAAAGCTTAGAATTACAATTGTGACTGATTCCAACCCAATCAAGCAGTGGTTGACAAATGTTTCTAAATGAAAATGCGTTATTGTGCATTGCGCGTAATAATTATGGTACAATGTGGAAAAAAGAAATGTCGTTGAAGTTAGCACCAACTTCAACACCAACTTTTTGAATAGAGTTTGTACAGAATAGAAGACCACATGTGCAGGTACTATTAATGACGCAGAGTTTGTACAGACAAAACAAAATTTTTTCCAAAATTCGAACTCCTTCATCTCCAAAATTCAAATTTAAATTCGAAAAGTTGGTGTAAGTATTGGTGCTGCCTAGTTAGCGAGTTTGTACAGCATTCTGATGGAAAAATTTAGATCCAAGCACAAAAAACTGAGTTTGTACAGCAACTTCCAGCACCTTCCATACACGAACAACCGGTAAAATCCGCAAAAAACTGACTTTTTCAAAAAAATGATAAGATTTTCCAGAAAAGTACTTGGTGCTATATGGAAAATGAGTTTGTACAGTGCTCTAAGCGGTGGAAGAGTGTTCTACTAATCGAGTCTGAGTTTGAACACACACTTCTCCGACACTCCAACACTCCTACGACCGGTAAATACCGGTTTTTATACAGTAACTACAAGAATACTGCCCATTTATGAACAGAACAAATCAATTGGTGTTACATGGAAAATGTTTTTGTACAGTGCTCTAACCGGTGGAAGAGTGTTCTACTAATCCAGTCTGAGTTTGAACACACACTTCTCCGACACTCCAGCACTCCTACGACCGGTAAATACCGGTTATTGTACAGTAACTACAAGAATACTGCCCATTTATGAACAAATCAATTGGTGCTACATGGAAAATGAGTTTGTACAGTGCTCTAATCGGTGGAAGAGTGTTCTACTAATCCAGTCTGAGTTTGAACACACACTTCTCCGACACTCCAACACACGACCACTACGAACCGTAAAATATATATTATATTACAGTATACTACAGAATGCCCATTTATGAACAAATCAATTGGTGCTACATGGAAAATGAGTTTGTACAGTGCTCTAATCGGTGGAAGAGTGTTCTACTAATCCAGTCTGAGTTTGAACACACTTCTCCGACACTCCAGCACTCCTACGACCGGTAAATACCGGTTTTTATACAGTAACTTCAACAACGATGCGATGGTTTTGTTTCAAAATTCATGTGTCGGTTGAATCGCTAACATCCACCATTGAAGCGTCATTTAAAACAGTTGTTTCAAGAAATGTCATTATCCATTAAAATATTAAATATACTGAGAATGGTGCACAAAACTCTGGAAAAAGGCCGTCTATGTCGTAAAGGGCACGGGTGGAAAGCTTAATGTAGGCGGTACTCCAAAAATCAATAGCTGCACCAAATCCAAATGCTGACATGGGAGAAGGACGACTGATGAATATCGAGTTCTCAATTTTTACATTTTTACTCAATTTTTACAGCACAGCATAGAAAGGTCAGATAGGATAAAAATGACTTGCGACATTTATGCAATGAAGGCCGAATATCTTAAATACGATAATGATCGGACAGTTCGAAACGCATATAAAACTACAAGGTATAGAAAAGAGGAACATCGCTGAAAATGCCTGCACTAAGATGTGTCAACAAGTTGTAGTCAAAACAATTACAGATGCACTTAAAAAATCACGGCAAAAAACAGCAATCTTGATGATAAGTGTTGCTTGCAATTCATCACTAATACCTGGAAAACAATCGAAGGCATAATAAATGTAACAACTGCACATACTTGCCCATAGTCCAGCTGATAGGACGAAACAATGGAATCCGTAGAATACAAAGGGAAAAAGGTTTGTCTACATATGTGAATTGAAGGTATTAGTAGAATCCGGAAAACAATCAAAGGTATAAAAGTAAGAATTGTACAGGCTTGCGTATAGCCTATACGATGAACCTTAAATGACCAACAATGTGACCAAGCGATGAAGTTTTTAAAATACAAAAGGAAATGGTCGGGATAAGATCAATTACAACAAACTTCATGAATGCTGATGACAAGCGGAATAAAGTAGAGGCCAAAATATTCCAATTTCGTGTTCACACTCAAAAAATGTTGAAGACTTATCGATCAAACATGAGAGCATAGGAGTCATAATCGTAGTTGTTGAACAGGTGCTCTCTGTAATCAGTCACGCATGTTGAGATACACGGCATGCTCACTAAGTTGATAATTTGAATAATTTCAAATGAAAGAATGTTGTCACCAGATGTCATTACGGGCGGTGTAGAAGGCAACCTACTGATTTTCAAGTTATGTCGTACAACGCGAAGTATAGCTTCTTCAAATGAAATATGCGTTACATTGCAATAACCGCAATGAATCCTAAAACCTTGTATGTAGGTTCAACCCAACTGGTAGAAATAGGAACTTGATTCCCTGAACCTTAACTGATGATGTTAATCACCGGATGCATCAAAAATTGTATCACAGTCAGGCAGGCTAGTTAGGCTCTCAGTTCAGTAGCCATACAATGTTGACATGTAAAACTTACGGGCTATATTCATTGTTAATCTCATTTTTGTTGATTTGTTCATCGTCAAATATTTTAACAGTTAGATCTTCTTGTGTACTGATACTAATTAAATGATGCTGTATAAATGAATGTAAAACCAGCAAACATGCATATTGCTTCATTTTCCTATGTGAAGGTTTATCATTCTATGTGCCATTTAAACATAAACAGCCGCGCATTGATTAAGAAATACAAATACACGCAATTCGCTGCAAAAGATGGAATTTCGACCATTCAGTCATCCGCCAAATTTTTAAATCAATATGTGATAGTTAAGTGACCTTGATCGTTGATTGTAGATGAAAATATTGAACATGCAGTGTATAAAAATATTACAGGATTATTATAACGATAGGCTGGCTTGGGGAAATGCAACATGAAGTAAATGCGACTAGGTTGTAGCCAAAACCAATAACTCATAGCCAAGAAACCGTTCAGTTTGCATCCATATGTGCCTACATCGATAGCTAATCTCTAAGGTATTTTATTTCGCAAAGATATTGCATACTACCCTGGCACTTGGTGAACGATTTGGCAGTTTTTGAAAAGTGGGCCTTATTTGCTTTACTCTGCAACAAATTTTACTTGCTGTCAAGAGAAGCAAGCTGGAATTAAATATGGGCGATCTTATAGATCACAGTAAGATGTCAAGTTCATCCACACGAAATAGCGGATTCGATCGAATACCTCTTCATTATTTACGTAGCCCGATCGATTTTGGTAGTGAAAACCAGGTCCGGGGTAAATGCGACATGGCCCATCGGGATAGGTGCGACAACGTGTAAAGGTTGATTTTTGTCCCTTAAGTTTTTGATATACTCCTGTGTCAATAAAATCGTCACCAACACACTTTGAAATCATAGATGTCTCAAACGACAATAGAGTGCAATGCTCTAGATCAAAGCTTGTTTTAAGTTCATGGATTTCGATCGATTAACAACAGCTAGATGCAAAAGTCAAGTCAATCAAACGAAAGGATCTACGTCCACAAAGAACGAGAAACCTTTACGATATTTAGGGCCTAATTCTGATATTCTTTTCTCTAATACGCTCGTATATTTCTAAAATAGGCTAATTCTGTTTTTGAACGTAGATCAGTTGTAGCATTAAAGATCAATTGCTCTATTACTAGGATAGGAGCGAAATACATCACCGTCATTTCAAACTACATTCCCAACCTATCATCGGAATTTAATTCGCAACACTATATGAAAACGTACTTAGTCGAAATAACCCCCAGACCATGTCGTAACTACCCCAATCACAACGTAAAAGAGACTTTGAAGTCGCTTACTTTAACGGCCAACTTATAGAAACTTATCATTCTATGTTCATAAATGGGCAGTATTCTTGTAGTTACTGTATAAAAACCGGTATTTACCGGTCGTAGGAGTGTTGGAGTGTCGGAGAAGTGTGTGTTCAAACTCAGACTCGATTAGTAGAACACTCTTCCACCGATTAGAGCACTGTACAAACTCATTTTCCATGTAACACCAATTGATTTGTTCTGTTCATAAATGGGCAGTATTCTTGTAGTTACTGTATAAAAACCGGTATTTACCGGTCGTAGGAGTGTTGGAGTGTCGGAGAAGTGTGTGTTCAAACTCAGACTCGATTAGTAGAACACTCTTCCACCGCTTAGAGCACTGTACAAACTCATTTTCCATATAGCACCAAGTACTTTTCTGGAAAATCTTATCATTTTTTTGAAAAAGTCAGTTTTTTGCGGATTTTACCGGTTGTTCGTGTATGGAAGGTGCTGGAAGTTGCTGTACAAACTCAGTTTTTTGTGCTTGGATTTAAATTTTTCCATCGGAATGCTGTACAAACTCGCTAACTAGGTAGCACCAATACTTGCACCAACTTTTCGAATTTAAATTTGAATTTTGAAGATGAAGGAGTTCGAATTTTGGAAAAAATTTTGTTTTGTCTGTACAAACTCTGCGTCATTAATAGTACCTGCACATGTGGTCTTCTATTCTGTACAAACTCTATTCAAAAAGTTGGTGTTGAAGTTGGTGCTAACTTCAACGACATAAAAAAGAAGGCAACAATGTATGCCGTACTGATGATATCTGTATCTATGCATGTGAAAGATATGTAAGAAGTCTCAGTTAGCGCATGTCTGTAGGTACATGTACTCATGGGATTGCTGCCCCCTTTTTTCCTACATTGCTGCTCAGACCATTTCAATTACGCTCAAAATTGTTAACATAGATTTTTTCGAACATCAATGTAGAACGTTTACATGCGCTTACGCGCCCTCAAATGTCCTACATTGTTGCCCTCAAAAATCAATGTTAGCGTTATATTGCGCGAAGCTACATTTCCGCTCTAGAGATTTCATTATTATCTATTTCTATTCATTTCGGGATGTAAGTCCAACTTTGCAGTCGATGCAAGCGAATTTTCGACATCAGAAATCCATATGAGAAAATATGGAATATCCTTGCCAAATCAATGAATGCTGGAATAATAGTGCGGCAGCCAGAGAAAGTTTCTGCAGGGAACGAGGACGAAAATATGACTTTCACGGAATGATGCGCACAAGGGTGGACAATCTGCATCTGCATCCGCGCGGATGCGGATCGAAAATTTTAAACTTTGCGGATGAGCAAATTAACAAGACTTCATGGGCAAGTTGAACAATCCACGTTTTGTTTCCGCACACTAAAAGCTCTACAAATCTATTTTGTCAACGCGATGCCGGTAGGCTTGAGCAAAGTCTCAGTCACACTGAAAGCAAAGCAAACCCGAGCAAACGCATGTCCGCAAGCCATCAATCGCTCTGGTTTGCTTTGCTCGCAGTGTGGCAGTCTACAACTGTTTCAAAGAGAGCTCAGAAAATTCTCGTTGTCCCAGTGCCTGAGTCATTATCATACATGTTTTCTTATTGAACAATTGTGATTTGAAATTTGAGCGATTTTCATATTTTGAGCACTGCTTAGTAAATCCAATAACGGATACAAGTTTCTATTTGTATTTCAAAATCGGAACAATGGGAACAATCAGCACAATGTTACAAATAATAGCATAAAGCAGTTTATGCAAGAAAGTCAAGCAATATCTCCAAGGTAAGAATCAAGACATTTTTAAAAAGAACTAATACTTGAGCAATCAACGCTATCCGTAGGCAAATCATTCCAAAATGGAACAACAGGACATGAGCACTTACTACCTAGACACAATATATTTGAAAATTGACTCTTTAATCTGAATTTATGTCCACAAGTGCGACTTATCATGTGCGGCATCTTGTACGTGCACATTCAAGTCCATGATTGCGTCACCTCTATTCTTGACTCAACTGACTTTCTTGGTGCTGTTATGCTATCGCTCGATCTTCAGTGCGCTTTTGATTCCTTGCCATACCATGCTGTCATTCAAACTCTTGTGGCCGGTGATCTTCCTAGCGGTTTTGCAAGGTGGCTTGCATCATTCATTCGCGATAGAAAATATCGTATCCCTCTTCAAGGCATCGTCTATAGTTCCTTCCAGAGCATGTTGTTTGGTGTACCGCAAGGTTCCATACTCGCTCCTCAGTTGTTCGCATTTTATGACTGATTCGCTGATAGCCGCTGATTACGACTTACAACGCGTATATTCGCTCCATCATCGAATTCAACTCTCCATTATATGTTGGAATCAATAAGAAGAACAGTTACATGATGAAATTACAAAGACTCTGCCATCGAATCATTTGCGGCAATGATTGCAGGATGAATGCCTTGAAGACCTCGAAGTTCGAAGAAATAGGAGAACTCCAATAACGTCTTGAACGGGCTCATTCCTCGGCGTCTGTTGTATTCTCAACACCTTGAATTGCCACTGTGTAGGACTCAGCGTCGTGCTTCTTCTTTTGTTCCTTTTTATACCAAGCTTTATAACACTACTTTGTGATGCGTGTGCCTTGACTTGCAATTTTTATGTTTACGTCAAGTCTTTTTGCATCATGTACATTTGTATATGCATGATTTTCATTCACTTCAATAATCATTATTATTATTAAGTCCATCTGGTAAGCACTATGAATCCCAACCACATCCTGCTGACAGCAATGCAAAACTTGAAGTTTTCTAATGGTTGAAAAAATGCACAAAACTGCTTCTTGCAACTGCCATTATGGTGACGTATTTAGTAAGTAACAATTGCATAACTTTTGAAGATTGTCTTCGATGTCTATGTATAGCACAATAGATTATCATGATATGATTAATTGACTCAAATGAATAAAATGCTGCACTCATATTGAAAATCAATGTACTTGTTGAAAGTCATCATACAAAATGTTTGCAGCAAAGATTGCAAAGTTAACAAAAACTAATATTGCTACAGCAAAATTCAGACCTTCGAAAAAATTACTTTTTAAGATGGATAACATATGGCCTTCTAATGGTAAGAAATATTGAAAATTCGATAAAGCTAAAAGTCACCAAAGAGAAGGCCGAACATTTGAGCTTTAAGTGACTACAACAAAGGTGCGACAAGGGGCCCGAATCGCTCGCCCTTCCACGATATGAATATGTCAGGGTAAATGTGGACTATTCGTGAACTGTCACCGGAAGCGGCCGATGAGGCGATGAAATTTAGATCGTTTCTTCATCCACGTTTTCACCAACAAGCCTTCTTGAAAGGGATTCGTCATTCTCAGCATGATTGCCGCGTTGTAAAGCATCATATCGATTAAAGAAATTGGAAGCATTCATGTATACTTATACGATCTCAAACCAACGAGCTGATCTATGTGCGCTTTCTAATGATCGTTAATAATTGCTAAACGTATATTTACGAATATATGAGCCAGAGAGACACTTCTCGAGGATAATATGTAGTCTTTGACGAAGAAATTTTCTTGAAGAAAAAAGCGTTTTTGGAAAGTAAACCTGAAAAGAAGTCGGAATGAGACAATGTTAGTATAAATATGGATTATTCAAACATAGGACCAAAGGCTACAGTGAGTTAACTTCATATAGATGTAGGCGGATACGCAGAGGCGGACGCTGATAAATGTATAGCTTGCGACTTCTGTCAGGCATCCATTCACTGACTAATCAGCAGAATTATGATCAGAATCGAACATAAAACCCTTGACATGACAGCAAGCATGCTAACCACTGATCTGTCATGCCCCGTGTCAAGTTGTTGTAGTTACTCAATTGTAACAAGACTTTTGTATTCATGCTGTTTTTTACAATATGCTGACTTTTTTCATATACTCTTAATGTACAGTAATTATTCTCCTAAACTGACCTCTTTTTCTTTAAGTTGATTTTTTCACAATGCCAATTTCCTTTCTCATTCTATCATTCCCCCCATCAATGCTTCACCACATCTTCTTATTATCTATCTGTGTACATATTCCTCGGTGGAAATTAATCAGAGAGTAGAATTTTTCAAAACCAAACCTGGACTTCTAGCAATCCAAAACAATGAATCCCAAGAGATCTCTCAAAACTCTTGGAACAATGAATTCCACTTGAGCATCAATCTCTTTAATAACAATACACGTATGATGTTGTTCAGTCATGGTCTCTCTTTCTTCCGCTCTTTTCTATTAATTTATCTCACTTAACGCAATTGCCATTTTCATATGTGGATGTTATTCATCACACAAATGTCCGTTTGGCTGCAGAATCTTTTTGTGAGCATCTGATATTGATTTACGTCACTTCAGTGTTGATCATATTCGGAAACCATTTAATTATAAACACATGTCATTCGTTTGTGATAAAGTCCAGCTCGTGAGTGTACAGACTACTCTCTAAGACAGGTTAATAGCCTCTACAATTGAAATTGTGATTGCTATTTCATAAATTCAACTGAACTTGCGAGCATAATTGCATGACAAATCGAGTTAGCGAAAGTTTTACATAAATTGCACTAATTTTCTGAGATTTAAAGAAGAGGTTTTTTATCGATCCGATGAGATGAATTTTGATGTATTGATCAGTTCACTGAATCCTGGAATCATTTCTGTAATTTTTCTAGCTTTGTCTATATATTGTAGCTATAGCGTCAAACTTTTTGATTAAACGTTTATGTGTGAGCATCGCTTTTCGAAGTGGCAAATATACAAATTATAGAAGAAAATAAATAAAGAGTAGCCACAATCTCTTGTGCTGATTAAATTGGCGACAATTTGTCATCGAATCAGTAACTTCTTTTTGAAGAATTATTATCTGCTAGAAAATAGCTTTACAAAATTGTGTTTATTACATACAGAGAAATCAAAGCATAGTTTTGTGCGAATATTCTGCAGTTGATCGAACGGTATGTTGTGACATGAGGTCGCACTGATTTATCGCCACAACAATTGAAAACCCTCAAATGTAATCCAACAAATAAAAATGATTGTAAATTTATGCATTGTTGAGAATAAGCTTCCATCATTACCTATCATATGACGACGCATTGGCTCTCAGACATTTAGCACAAAGGCATTTTTTCTAGATTTTCTTTGCAGCTTCCTTTTTGTAGGCATTTTTCTTGCAGTTCTGCAACACGTCTATATTCTTTCTAATGCAAGCCTGCGAAGGATTTGCAACGATGAAGCATACAGAATTATGATTTAAAACTATGACTAACGGTATCTACATGCCTCATCTATCGCATACCTGCATTTCAAAGGTAGGAAAATCCAGGGATTGCCCCAATTAGAAAAAAGATTCATCATACCAACATGAGTTGATAGGTCCTTCATCCATACAGCTTCTTTTCGTACTGTGTGTTCCACAAATGGCGTATCTGCATCTTGAACATCCAACACGTTATTTGCCGGTATATTTACTTTTGACCTGCAAATCTTTGTATCATGAAAAATGACATTCATCAGGATTAAAAGAGACACCAGCTCGGCTCTGTGACGATGGTTCACTTGGCTTTGCCCGCGGGGACCACAATTAGCTCATTTGGAAGTTGCAGTGAGCTGGGCGTCGTGAGGTCTTGTTAACGTCCACATTCGTAACGTTTTAGTGAAAGTGCTTGAGAGCGAGTCTCTCTCTTCAAGTGGCGTCGAGTGGACATCGCCAAGACGTTCGTTCGGGACGAAAATTATTTAAATCTAATGAGCAGCCTTCGTCCAGTGCATGTGATCGTGTCTCGGGCTGTATGAAAGAGTGGAAATATGGTGTGATGTCTATGTTTGACGCACTCCTAGTTGAGTTTGATTATGAAGAGAAGGATTCCCGAATGTTATAAAGATTGAAAAAATGAGATCATCTCATATTCGGCCTATTCCTATAGAGAAGTTTGTCGACAGGAGATTCAATTGTTCATCTGAAGAAAACTTCAGTGTTTGGTTGTTATTTAGAGTTCGAATTCCTATATCCATTAAAGAAATAATCAAGTGTTTAAAAACAAGGGAATATATTTTCATATTTGGGATTTAAGTGCAAAACAAGTCAACTTAGTAAATCATTCAACACACCGACAATTGTTCAAATTATTGTTCTTACACATGAGGCAAAGAAATCAAGAAAAAAAATCCGAAAACTAGCGAATTTGTCGTAATGGCCTTGTCACCGCTAAACGTGAAATGTTAGAAGAATTAAGAACACAAATACCAACTGCAAAGAGGTGAAGAGCGAAGTCATCAGTGTTATGGAAGCATTTGTGTGGAAACTAATGAAAGTACAATAAAAAGAATTGTAAATAAATATAACTGTGGTGTACAACTCAAATTCGCAAACGAGACAAATCACAGAGGCCGTATAAAGAAGTGAAAAATATCCTCAAACTGCAATGAGCTCTAAACTAGAATTTCACACAAACCTTTTCTGAGCTGAGACATATGCTGTACGCGATAGTCCTGCAGTTACTTGCTGTAATTGTCTAGTTAGTATCAGTCAGTCTGTTTCATGATCCAACTTTTGCACCTTAATATGATAGCTTTCCAACTTTTGAATTTTATAGCGATTTCGATCATGCCTACTGTCATTCATAGCTCACTCATCTCGCATTTAACGTTGACAGGCCATTACTGTCGAAATCTAGGTCAGGATATTCGTTAATTTTCGGAATTCAATTCTCATGATTTCTATGTTTGTAACTTTTAAACATCATATTATGATTCTATAATGTTTTTTTCATAGCAACAAATTTGAACAATAGTTGAACAGATGAAGGATTTGCTAGATTCTTTTTGTTTTACATTTAAATCTCAATTATGTTATCAAAATCCTTCTTTTCGAAATCCTGCTCTACAGTGTATAATTCAAGTTCCTGCAAAGGAATATAGTGGCTAGAAATTGAAATTTAACATTCATTTTATATATATATATATATATAAGAAATATATGCCCACATAATATTTTGTGAAAATCAAAAAATCTGAGTTCCGTACGCGTTTCAGAGCAAGTTTATTCTCCTTCGTCAGCGGAAAGCTAAAAGAACACTGTTACAAGCCTTATATACAAAATCATTAAAATTCACAAAATTGACGGTTTTAACACAAATCACTATTTGACTGCTGGAAACTCAAGTGTGAAGGCAAAGTTCAGACATGAAGCTCGCGAAAGGTCATGGCATAGAGATTTCTGCAATGTCACCATAAAAGCACAATAATACACTCTGTAAACAGAATAAAGAAATTAGACAAAATCAAATTAAAGTTCACAAATCTAACAATAATGGAAATGAGCTATCTCTTTCATTCATGCAATTCTGAGCATCTTTCAGACAAATGGTTTCTAAAATTTTATGCCATTGTGACACAGCGATAACAGAAAAATTGTTTTCATCGATTTCATGTGAATGCATCGTGATTTCGGTTGGTACAGGATAGCCCTTTATGTGTTCATTCATTCTAGTAGCCAGATGCCGTGACGTCTCCCCGATATAGACCTGTTTGCAGTCTTTGCATTCGTATTTATATACACATTGTGATTTCAATGTCGGGGGATTCTGTCCTTGTTGTGGAAAAACATACTGGTTTTATTCACTCGGAAAGCCGTTCGTATAACAACATTTTCCGGTAGATTTCTGTTAATTTGATGAATTTTATCTTTGATTAGCTTTTCTTTACCTTGAATGTAAGGAAGCAGCCAATAGATAGCTTTTTTACTTTGTTCGTTGTTATCTCCGTCTATATTTTCTCCTTTATTTTTCTCAACTTGAGTTTCCACTCTCTTCTTTACTTGCAAGATAACATTTTTACTGTAGCCATTATCAAGGAAAATGTCTATAATTTTTTGACATGATTTCTCGTATAATTCACTATTAGTTGAAATGCGTTTGGCCCTGTAAAATAAAGAACGAATGGCGGCCATCTTATAGTTCCATGGAGCATAAGCCTCATTGGGTATGTAGGTGCCTGTGTTGGTATCTTGTATTCTCCAAGACACTGAAATTTTATTGCGATCATCTCTAATAATATTACAATCAAGAAATGATAGTTTACAATCTCTCTCTACCTCCAGAGTGAACTTGATGTCACTGTCAATAAGGTTTACAAATTTGAAAAAAGAGTTCATATCAGACATGTCATTGAATATCAGGAAACAATCGTCAACATAACTTTTATAAAACATAGGTAGTTGACCACTATAGTTTTTGAAGTTCGTCTCAATCATTAGCATGGCAAAGGCGGCCATTGTTGGTCCTAAATTGGAACCCATAGACATACCATCAACTTGTCGGTACAATACATCATTAAAAGAAAATACAATATCCGTACAAGCTAACAATAATAGTTCTTTCAAGCATGTCTTAGTTACAGGTAAAGCATCATTGTCCAAAAAAGACAAAATAAAGTTAATTGTCTGCTCGACAGGTATGCTCGTAAACAAATTTCGAACGTCGAAACTACACATGACGAAATCCTTAGTGTTCATTTCTTGAAACTGCATTAGTGAGTCCACAAATGCAAATGTATCTTTTATATTATAATTCTTTGGCAAATGCGGTTTTAATAGATTGTCCAACCATTTTGATAAATTTGACACGTATGAATTTCTCATGTTCAAAATTGGTCGATATGGTGGGTCGGAACTGTTTTTATGGACTTTAGGCAAACCGTATAATCGTGATGGTTGGGAGCCACTTGCCTTGATAGCCTTAAATACCGTATCGGATATCAATTTCTTTTTCTTTAATTCAGTGAGTTTTCGGTTGAATCTCTCTTCTTCTAGTATTTGTGGGTGCTTTACAGAGCGCTTGCAGGCTTTGTACTTTGTAAACTTTTTGTCATTTTCAAGAATTTCTGTCATTTTCTTGATGTATGTCTTTCTGTCTTCTATAACGATCCCATTTCCTTTATCAAATTTTGATATATACAGATCTTGATTTTTGCTTAAATCTTTTAGAATTTTCATCTGCTTAGACCATAGTTTTGGAGTGCGATTTTTCGTGAAGTAAGACTTGAAAATCACTCTTAATCTGTGAATCATGTCGTCAGTCCGCTGACGAAGGAGAATAAACTTGCTCTGAAACGCGTACGGAACTCAGATTTTTTGATTTTCACAATATATATATATATATGCATGTATAAATCGCTGTCAGAAAATTATGAATGTTTGTTCACCGTCATAATATATTGTGTAACAGTCATAGAAATTGATAACAATAAAATCACTACTTCAGATAAGGTGTGCACCAATATCTAGCATTTCTAGTTTTTATTTAGCCATAAATTTCAGTTTCAAACTACTTTGTAAATCACAGGGCCGGTAGACTCTATCGCAAAAGTTCAGCCAAATCCTCCAACAGATTTGAGAGCACTTGCGCAGCGACTAGTGGATGAGTGGAACACGATACCTCAAACTGTCCTCCAGGACCTGCTGAACAGTGTCCCGAACCGGCTACAACAGTGCATGAGCAGAAGTGTGGTAGTCACACATCTTATCAAACGTTTTATTCGTTAATAAAAATGACTTATTCTGTTGTCCTCGTTTTTTTGGCCGGGAGTATACATATGTGTCTTAGATATATATAGGTCTGTGCAGTAGTGCATCTGACATTATGTTTTCAATCATGCTGTGTGGAGCCAATTCGCTAATTGGCCGTTCTAAAGCAGGACTCTCCAGCCAGCAAACATTGGAATGTACGAAAATCTGATTGGTGGGCCTATGGGGCACACCTCCTGAATTTAATGGTGATAATTTTTATTTAAAGCAAGCATGCAGAAATATGTTATGCATGACTGCTCGTTTTGCAGACTTATGCTAACTATTCCTTTCATTTAATTATGTCGGCATAATGTTCATGAACATTTTAAGCCAAAATAATCTTGTGAACAGTTGTGTTCTCATCAATGTGTCTAACAGTTGTACGTAGTTTATAAGGGAGAAATTATTAAAGATACAAAAGCTCATGCTTTCAATGCAACCAACTAATTTATGGCTTTGCGCTGTGGTTTTACAGCTAATTATCAATATTTTGAAGTGAAATCGTAGTCGAACCGAACACTGTTCATCATTTTAGTTGCAGCAAAGTTCATTTAGTTGAGACGAACAAGATCCACTAAGTCAGCAATGGGACACCATATCTAAGGTTTGCGGAATTCTATTTCGATGTATACTATCTTGTCAAGTTCCAAATGTTGAACATCAGTCACTGTGAAAGTTGTCGTCTCAGCATGATGAGGCCTATACGTGACAGAAGAGCAGAAGAAGAGCCTAGAAACACCTTTCTTTGTTGCCGTCTCCTCAGGAAAAGTCTCGGTCTGAAGAACAAAACAGGACTCATACAGGGAGAAAGAGAAAGTGAACAAGATTCCACTTGACGGGAAACTGAATGAGAAAGAAAATCGGTAATGAAGCGCAACTATAGTTTCCTTGGTCATCAAATCCCAAGACACCTTTCTTCAAGAGGAACAACACGAAGAAGTAATTGTTCGTAAAATCTGCGGTTTTGCATGGAATCAGTCTACTGCGTGCACATATTATTTGATGTATACCAGTCATGGAGTAATGTTTTCCGGTCGATGTACTACTTGATGAACAGAGAGTCAGCAACACGTGTGTTGGAAGTACGGATTAGATTGAAGCACACGAGATGGTGATTGGATCTGCATAGATATCTCGGATGGTGGTCTGCCTTTGATATGTTCCGCATTTCGCGATTGTGCTTGTCTCCTTGCTTCACCGATGTAATACTGTTCACACTTGTATTCATGCATATACAATGGATGAAGACACGGAAGAGGGAACTAAGTCAATATTTATTTTCAATCATGTTTTGGGTTTTGTTGCTATAAAAGGCTATGTTTGACTTTGATTTTGCTAAGATTTTCTTGAATCTGACATAGCCTTTTCAGATTTCTTTTTTGCAGTTTTACGAAAGGAATCCTCTAAAAAATTCTATCAACAGTGTGTATTTCAAGCGTAAGATCGCTACCTTAATTAAGTTGCAATTTCTAGAAAGCTAGCTGTAGCTTTTGGGGGTGAAAACATATTTTACTATATTGGAAGCTCGAATCTTGTCTTCCTCGGTAGAACTAAGACGCTGTGATCTGGTCTGTAACGCCCATGACATTCAAATTTTGCCCAATGGCGGTAGGTGTATGAATAGTGAAGACATGTGTTAGTCGAATTTTTAACCGTCTTAGTACGAAGAGCGTGTCCGAGCTATATAAGCCAACATTTCTAGATAATTAATGCTATAATTGTGAGATCATCACTTTTAAACTCCATCCTGCTATGCTTTGAATCCAAGACGGCAATGTCATTGCTTATTTTTCTCTGTGTAGGTGCGAGTACGGCTTAGAACCGGCCGGGGATGGCGTGATCAAAATTGGCCGGCCGAGAACGGGTCGGCGGCCGGTGTAGTCAAAACCAGCCGGAACTAAGCCGGTGTCTCTGCAACCAACTAATTATAACTGAAAGCTGCTCAACTTACATATAGACCGTTAGACATCATTCGATTTCTTGTTTTCTATGTGGCATGCGGTAGGCTTGCCGACACTCCGGATAAGCAAGAGTTCCCGATGAAGCGCAACGATGATCTTCTTTCAGGTAATTAGACGGATATTCGTACTTTGATGATATATTTTGTGCGCGTGTGAATAAGATTGAGCAGCAAACGCGTAACAATTTATTCAAGATATAGTTTTGTGATAGATTAGCTAGCGAACTCAATATTCTTACAGAATTCATCTATGCTATACTACAGTATACGATTCCGGAAACTCTGTTTGTAATCGTGTACGGCTTAAAATTACATGTATAGGTAAATAATTGTCTATGGATTAGCACAATCAGCATGGACGTGTTCTTACTGCCGTCAAGCCATTACTTAGGAAACTTCGCAATACTCATTACGAAGAACCAAACTGAAACTACAATCAGATTCCTCGAATAAAAGCAGCCATGATTTCAGAAATAAGTAAACTTATTACCTGAACTTATTAATGTACTTCCAGTAGTTGTGTCTTTGAACGCAGTGTTCCTTACAAAACGCAGAAACAACAAAAATCATAAATTTTCCTCATGCGTTGTAACGGTCATTCTGTACCTAAGCTGCATGCTTTATAAAAGCCAACTTTCAGCAAAATTGTTGGGTTCTGTCAACAGCTTTAAATGATGATTTTCAAGAAAGGGCTCTCAGTGCTTGCGTCATAAAAATTATGTTATATGCTCTATTTACATACTCCTACAATATTGCAATTCAGTTTTAACTGACTAGACAATTAATTCTAGAATAGATGTCGTCTATCGCCGACATAGGCCTAATTAGAATAACCGGCCAATCTTCAAAATGTTTGGCGGGGACCGACCCGACCGGCCGGTGACCGGTTCAAACCCTGCCATTCGGCTTCCAAACAATGACATACAAACTTTTGCCATAACGGTTATGAGCATGCTAACCGCAATTCGGCCTAATTTCAATTTTCAAAAAGTAAATTCTTAGAAAACTATTAGAATCAAAGTTATGATTATCTGAAAGAATAATTAAACTTCAATGGTGATGTTGTCCTGTTCCAAAACTGCATTCCGAACATCCGGTGCCATCTGTGCAGATTATCGTTATAGTCCATTATCAATTTCTGAAGGGAGATGGTTCGATTTGATTTTTAAAAAAGGACGATGCGTCCATAATTGTAAGCAAAAAAGATTCAACGTTGATCTGAGCATCATTCATATAAATAATTTTATATTAAAGTGGACTATTAGGCTATCAAAAATCCAGTCATATATGAACCGGAAGTACTAATATCCATGGAGCGAGTTAGGACTAATGAATAAGCCACCACCACCATTTGCCATTAGTATTAACTTGTCAATGGCTCAAGGATTTAAAGACAGGCGGAATCTCGTTTCCCTGTGATCTTGATGCCCTTCGGAACCCGGTGTGGAGGTTTGAATTCCATTTAACAAATAGTCCATAACATTCGCTAACTACTGACACGAGAATCACAAAACCGTTGTCTGATGTAAATATCTCTTGCCGTAAAACTCATGAATCGAGGTGAAGAAATATCGAAAGGATTTCGAAGAAATTGGTGTCAAATTCGTCTTGATCTGAAACAAAGACAGCAAATTTTGATGCAATTGTGCAGTGGACTGATTGAAAGTGGCGCATTCATTTTTCTCTTTAACGCTTCAATCAACAATAGGACAGAATTGTAAAGACTCTGTTCGAAGAGTCACTACAGCAAAAGAAGGAAAATTGTCCTTTTTGTGATTTTTCATTATGAAAATCTGGTGACATGATGAAGAACAAAGCAATTTGATTAAGCGTAAAATTAGCCAAACCAAAAAAGCAAATTATTTCCCAACGTAAATGGTGCTACAAAAGCTTGACACAGAAAATTACATCACTCATTGCATCGATCATTCAATGATTCCGCAGACGCACACATTGTTACGTGCAATCAATTTATAGATTGCATGCGAAAATCCTATTGATGTTCAGCATCAACAATTCTAACCACCTAAAATTATTCGAAAATACATAGAAATTTCGATTTTCATCTTGAAGAAATTGTTGTACAATCAGTTATTCTACAATCGATTTTTTAGTCCACTCGACCTTGTATCGCTAATAAGTTCATGTAGATGACCGGTCAATAAAGTAACACGGTCACCTACTGTATAATCTTTTCACCTAAACTAAAGAGTGAAGGTTATGCGAGTGGTCAACCGCAGGTTGTTAACATCTTCAAGGCAAAAAATTAGTGAACATAGACATTCTTCACAGTGTATATTATCAGACCACGTGAACGCTAATCGATTTTACATTGCATTCGCTAAATTGCAAAGTCAGATAGAAAGCAATGATTTGATTATTGTTCTACGTATTCCTGATACTTAGCAGCTTCGTTTTGGCATTTCATCATAAGCTTCATTTCGTAGATAATGAAACATTCCATTTTTGCACAGTGACACATCTAGGCCTATTCTTACGTCATTTTAGGCCTATGCTCGACATTCAACAAAGAAATGGAGCGTTTCTACGTTACCAGTGCATGATAAGAGTGTCTACCAGTGCCTACATGTTCGATCTCCGTTAAATTCTTTATTTAAAGAACTTCCAGTTCTTGCTTGAAGACCGTGATTGTTTGATCTATGACTTCATTTGGCAGCAGTCTTAAATTGCAAATAGTTTTACATACAGTAGCCTATATACAACACATTGGCCTATACCGGTGGCCTTATTACTCATTTTCATAGTGTTCACTGTACTTTTCATATTCTCCATGCCCACTAACAGTGGCGTATTGTGCTTTTAGAGTATAGGCCTTCGATCTACAATGGATTCCTATCTATTTACCAGACAACAAAATTATTAGGGCATTCAAACAACCAATTAGACGCTGATCTTAATTTCAATGAATTCTTGAATTATGTGTTCTACACTTCTTTGAATGTAAATTTATATTCTAAACTCACATATTCAATGACATGGTGTGTAAATGAAAGTGCATGTGATAATAAACAAAAACTGAGATTTCTAAATGGAAATTACATTGAAATTCACAGACTACCCTCTACGTATTGACTTACAAGTATAAATTCACTTTAAGTTCAATGTAAGACTTTTGCCTCAGCAGCCTCATTTTGAGCTTGCGGTCCTAAGCTGACTATGTCAATTCGGCCGTTTTGCGAACACTTTAAACGTCATGCGATGTTTATTGCTCATGACGTTCAATTTTGTCATAGTCAATGAGCTGAGATCACTATATAGACAATCTCTCTCGAAAAAAAGCACAATACAATAATTTGTTGCGTTTATTACAGCCATTCAGTCGATCACTCACATGTTTCATATTTAGAGATGTTAATATATGTTCAGTAGGCCTACTTACTCATTTTTCTTTTCTATGTGAATAGTTTCCATCTCGTGTTGATCTATCGCATAGGATAGTAATTTTCCATCTAGTCTAGTCTATGCGAACACTTCAGGCGACAGGTGTGGTTTAATTGACACGTTGTGAGATTGTTGACACTAAAATTATATCACTGTTTACACTTTACGCGGATGAAATTATGGGATCTTCTGTAACGTATCTGCAATCTACATCAATAAGAATCTTACTTCTATTGTTCAACTTTCATCAATAATTTCTAATACATTACTGTGAGACATAGAAATATTGTTATCAATTTCTATGCTGTGAAATTCGATGCTGTGTCGAATTAGCTTGTCGGCCGCGCCAAAGTTTCAGAAGGCAAAGGGAAAGAAAAGATCACCATATGGACGAGATTAAGCGCATGCGCTACTACGGCCAACAGCAACACATAAGTTGCAAACTCATAGTGTGTGTTTGGGGGAAGCAGCTGCTCCGCGCGTGCGCGCCAAAATTCACCTATTTGAGCTTTTCTGATCTAGTATTGACACTTGAAAATTGGCTAAGTTGGGTTAAGTTATCAGGGCAAAATGAATACAAATGAATTATGATACTTTTCTGCATTACTAATGTTGGTATAACTAGATTATTAATGGCTCTACTCCAAAAGTCCTGCAGGCACGGAGAACTAATTGACCGCTGCCCAATAATATTTAAACTTTCATGTTCTAATTTGATAAGTTATCCATATTTCCTATTCGTTATAGGGCCTATCGGCTATTTATACGTTCATCTTGATGCCAAATCCAAAAATTTATGGCTGATTTGTAATAATGAAATTCTACAGGAAGACAAATTCACCTCTCACACAATAATCAGCAGCTGTTTTCACTAGAGATGTAGAACTGACATCATAACTCATTGAGATGACTCAAGTTAATAGAAAAGAATTCGGAGTCACATCTCATTTTTTGATGAATATAGAACCAATGTCTCAAGTGCGTTATTTACTATATTTTTTCCAATGCACCCAAATTCAAAACACATTGAAATACTGTGGAAGAAGGCATCATCAAAAATCTACTTTCTGCGTCAGCTCAAGCCTTTCATGACCAAGCATCAGCTTTGTGAAGTATATTTCAGCTGCGTGCGCTCAATCCTGGAATACTACTCTCCGCTCTTCGTAAGTCTGCCTCAGCGCCATGTTCATGCACTTGAGAAAATACAAAATCGATGCCATGCAATAGTTTGTGGGACATTTGTGCTCATCGTTCGTTCCTCTTCAATATCGTCGGGTTATTCATGGAGTCAAGATGCTTGAATCTTTGGTACATGATCCATCTCATCCCCTAAAGCATCTGGCACCTCGTGTTCTGCCTGTTTCAGGCAAATATGAGATCCCTGTTTGCAACACTGCTCTTCGTAGTAACTACTTTGTGGTTTTCATTGCACGACTGCTCAATAGTGGTTTCAGTGTATGAACAAGATCTTACGCACGACCACCCCTTCACTGTTAAAATTCGTCTTTATTTGTTATTTGTTTGCAATGATGTGCCTTTGACTTTACACTGTTTAATTATGGCCTCACGATTCCTATTCTTGAGGCAATACCAAATAAACGATATTATTATTATTATTCTCGCAACTTCTTTTCTAAAATGTACAACCCCATAGGCAAATTCTTTTGATTTTCAGAAAATTCAGCTTCGTTTTCTTATAATTCATCATCCTGCCTTCGCTTATTGATGTCTTCCTCTATCGACTAGGCTTAATAGTACAAGAGTCAAATCCCTGTGAAGAAATGCATTTTAGCTTTCAGTCCACGTGTTACGTATCTAGTAGTCCGTTATCCATTACATAATGTCACCAAAGCCTGGCATTGACAAAATTCTTATTTCAATTAAGGTTTAACTTCTCTGATTTCTAAACGATTCTCTTAATCGCAGATTCAGTGGATCAATGTCTTTGCTCAAAATAGACTGATTTATATCTGATTCAGCTGGAGGCTGACATCAAATGTAAATAGGCTATAGGTGACTGCCTTCGAGAGAGATGTTCAGTTTCGATCTTAAAATGCTAATAGCTGAATCTCCTACATACAATTTTTCCTTTTTCCATCATCATTTGATAATGCGAAAATTAGTAATGAGTTCAAAGACCTTTTAATTTTTAAATCGAAGATTTTGGATTTTAGCACAGCAACCAAGGTGCATGCCTAAATGCGCATAAATGCTCATGAATGCATATTTCTGGAATAAATGTGTGCTTTATTTGAATAGCCTACAGTAGAGTCTATAAATCAGTTAGTCCCTTTGTGATGGAGAGAGATAAAGTTGCCCTTGTAACAGAATTACGAGCATAGACTGAAGGAGCACACCATTGCGAGCGCGAAATGGCAAGTGGAATGGCATCATTGCTTCCAAACTGCATTCACGTGACATATCCTGCACATGCTTTGCAATCGCATTGCAGATTTCATCTGATGCTCGCACACAGAAATTGAGAGCAAAATGAAGAAGGTGATCCTCAAGATAAAGATGAATCCTCAGATAAATAATGAAATGAATCCTGGCATTTCACGTCCTCTAAAGCCAACAATAACCAGATTGGATATCTGGTTTGATGCAGCTGAGCAGTATGCCGCTATAACTTTGAACAAGTTAAGCGTGTTGCTGTGGACGCAGAGACGCATCTTCAATAGTAAATATTTAGAGGAATTCCTGTAGCACAGATTTGAAGCATAAATTGGCTTATATCAAAGCCAATTTCTTGAATATCATCAAAGTCATTCAAACTCTTCAACTTCGCATTAATCTTAGTGCTCCGAAAAGCTGGAATATATTCTGTCAAATGATACACAGTCTGCCTGCAATGATAACACAGGACTACAGCAGAGTGTGTCTAGTAAGGTCTATTGCGTCTACTGCCAAACATGATTATTCTTGACCCAGCCTGTTCTACGCCATATCTGGCATTCTGTTCATGATGCTCCAAGGTTGCATCATGCAGCTCTCGAAGCCTACAAATGTGCTCTACTAACTACAGTGGACACTGGGCGCTCATTCTAGCAGTGTGAGAAAATCTTACATTCAAATAGACGAGCCCTTCGTGAACACAACTTGCGAAAGTGTGTTTTACATGCTTTGAAATTAGTCCTGAATCAACAATTCACTGTTATTAAGCTAATTAGCTTATAACTTAATAACTTATAACTGAATAACTTATAAGTTATTCAGAATAAGCTAAGCTCAAGATTTTTGCTGCTGGAAAAATACATGATAGGATTTATATTACTAAATAATTTTGGAAAGTAATATGAAAAGACATTTCATACTGCAGACAGTCCAAAACCATCATTATTATCAATATCATAGTATCATGAAGCTTCATATTTATTATTGCACCATGTGCCTAAAATTGCTTCGCACCAACTGAAATTAATTTCTGATGCAACTTGATTAAGGATATCAAAGCTACCTTGTTGTCACAGGCAGAAATGTGAAGACAAGCAATTAAAAAATAAAGTACAGTCGTGCATTTTATCGTCGTGGAGTGACGATTTTCTCATTTTGCCTATTCTGAGGCGAATATTATGATATCTTCCAATGCGTTTAGAAATTGTTCGCAGATATTTTCATGCACAGCATACTCATATTGCTGAAACTGAAGCAAAATTATTTCGTTAACGAACCATCCAACCTGTCATTTTGGCAGAAAACCTCAATTGTCGTGGAATTTTGAAAATGAAACACTTAAATTTTATCATGTCATTCAATTTAAAAGTCTGCTCTCTCTACTAAACTTATGCCATAAGTTAAGACAACGAATGTTACCCAGAGCACTCCTTTACAACTACGCATTGCCGATTATTAGTTAGATACTCTGACTTTTGAGGAAATTGAAGATTTTCAATTGTCATGGAATGACGCTTCGGGTTTCCTATATATTTTTTGTCACTATATCGTTATACCATGAGCATATTGAAGTGACTGCAGGACACTTGATGTCATTAGGGTAGTTTTTAGTTGATATGCAGGATCTGGATTCTATATGACTACTTTAAGCTTTGTTCGTAGGTCAACAAAATGTTCATAAACATAAAATGATGTCAATTCACTCCTTTGAAAAATTCTGCTCTCGATGAAACTCTTCATATTAATTTAGACAGCAAATGATATATCAGAGTCATTCTTTACAACTACATATTGTTGATTGTCAGGCACTTAAACTTTTGAAGAAATTGAAGATTTTCAATTGTCATGGAATGACGAAAATAATTGGGTTTCTTAAAATTAACTTAGCTTTTTATCACAAATTCGCTATACCATGAGCACTTTGAAATGATTACTCGACAGATGATGCTATCAGCTTAGCGTATGCATTGATGCATGCACGATCATTTGGATTATCTACAGGTAGGCCTATAACCATGCATGATGTTAAAGAGAATGGTTAGAATAGAGGCCAATGCGAGCAAAATAACATATATACCATCATAAACCTATATGAAAAATGAAAACTTTCTTGCTCATCTTCGATACAATGTCTCATCAAACGAATAAAGAAAATTAAATCACTTTATGTACGATTCAAGCTCAATGACAAATGACATACTAAATTAGGTACGTGTTTTCATAATATCATGAGGTATATAGTGGCACATTAATTCAGCAAAGTCTCGATGTTCTCATTTTTGTCTAGATGTTTACATCAAAATAAAATTGCACAGTCGTGCAGTGGCGGTCTTACAGCGATCATGCACGTCATTCCCGCTAAGCGAGGTATTTTGTGTCATTCTTCACACTAGGGTTGTTAAATTACGGCAATTTATTTTTCGAAGGTAAATGAACGGTCATTTTCCGTAATTACCGCAGTATATAAGGTAATTTATTTCCCCCTATCACTTTTGTTATCTAAATGGATCTTATAGTTCTCTAGCCAATACCAGCCGGTCAATCTGCTGGCCTTTGAGCCAGTGAGTATGCCATATCATAACCATTTCAAAAAATTTATAGATGCACTTTTCATCGATCATAGCAGCGCTCGCATTAATTTCAAAAATTTCCATCTGAATTTTAATCTTTTAATTACGAGCTTCATTCTTCTCTGAGAACCAAGAATTGACTTTAAATAATTTCTTCAAAAGACTTGTTCTCGTTCTTAATTTTCTTAAAATTAAGAAAGTCTTTTGAAGAAATTATTTAAAGTTAATTAAGAGTTGTACGCGTAGCCTACGTAGCATATGTCTTCCATTGTTCTTAATTAAGAAAAACCCTTTTCTCCCTGGTTGAAAGAAATGATTAAGATGAAAAATAAACTGTTTAGTCGCAATATTATACTAGAATTCATTGAATCAATTTCGAAATAGCCTTTTCGATTTCTGATGTTTCAAAAATATAGCTACCTCTCGTGTGGTGGAAGCTATGGGTCTATGAGAATCCGGAATTCACTTCTTTTGACGTTGCAAACGTCCTCTCCATTTGGGAAGACGTAGATGCCGAACTTGATCATTTTGAGAAAGGATATAATGCAATCACCGTCATTCGATGATCTTTCCTATGAAAACTTTGCTCTTTGCAGACAGATTGCTGCCTTCCACTCACAACGGCGATTTTGGCCGCTACATAAGCGCCAATGTCTACAACTGTCAAATCATCATCACCATCGACATTACTGCTGTCGTCATCGCATTAATGTCCATCTCCACCTCATCTTGATCGTCACTTTCATCATTTTCACTATCGAAATTGTCCTGGGAGGAAGATGAGATGAAGCCACCAAGTCGATGTCACATACATGGTAGGCCTACGTCGTGTCTGAGTACGGCTAAATATATAACGGCAGCGTTGACAAAGGTGTGCAGAAATTGAAGATAATTAAGAAAAGTTCATGTCTAATATATACTTAATTGTAAAAAGTCCAAGAAATATGTCTTTTGAGGAAAAAAAACGCGATACGGAAATTAATTTACGGTACCTGCGTAATTATAATAAGTTGCCCGGTAAGTTACCGTAATTTATTCGATAATTTATGGTAACATGATATATTTTACAACCCTACTCCACACTAAATCGTCTTTCTCCACCATAAAAAAGTTGACGTTTTGATTGAACAAAACAAACTTTATTGCGGCATTTTTCAAGCTTTCATTGGATAGCCTAATAACTATTCTCTGATCTTGAACATAATTTTTTTTGAACAAACATATGTTTCAGTGGCGTCGATTGCCACCATCATCAGTGCATGGAGATAAAAGACAGTCAATTTTTATATAAATTTATAATCACTGAAAAATCAATAAAATAGAATTGGCTCTGATTGGGTGCTGTTGCTCAGTTGAATTCTTGTTGGTAAAAAAAATTTGATTCAGCAATTTTCGTACATGGTGTTTCATTATTTTGAAATTTTCTTTCTTCAATACATGTTCGTGCACGGATGGTGGTCTTAATAGGTGTTCGTTAATTCGTTCGTGTAAATGCCGACGAGTCTATTCTCTGATTATGATGTGAGGTCATGCTCAATTAGGATTTATTCAGTTAATTATTATGAAAAAACAGGGGAATTCCTGTTTCATGCATATCAACTCGAGCATGCCTCACTCGTCATTGGCCAATGCATCTCAAGCTGATGCAATTGCTGAAAATGCTGATGATGGATTCCACTCCATCTCATGCCATGAACGAAAGGCACAAGTTACACGTATAGCTCTCCTTTAAGTTTTTCAACCGACTAATTAACAGTAGATGATTAGTAGTGGGATGTCTCGAGTCTCAGGAGTTCAGCGACAGTGCTCTAAATGTCGTGACAGAGTAGGGGTCTGAATCCAAGTAGGAAATGAGATTGAAATTTTGTTGGTCGAATCGGTGACGGTAGCCTATCAGTTGCATATTAATTTACACTCTTTGATAATGCATGATTGATCATAACCATTACCGCTTGATGGCAATATTTGATGAGCATGACCTAAAGGTATTGAGCCGCCACTTCAGTCATGCCTTTTAATAGCCCCTTAACCCTCGGGGGGTTTTCTGGGTCCACGTGGACCCATTTTTCCAGATCACTTGCTGTTATTTATTAAGTTTTCATTATTTATTATTGATATCACTGGACTTTATCTGTATCGATATGTCAATTATAACTGCCAAGTGAAAATGTATTAGCTGTTGTTTAAATAATTGCAATACATCGCAAACCTTTTAGTAAATCTATGGGTCCAGCTGGACCCAGTCACACTGATTCGTTTCATCGGTCGTCATAGCGCAGAAATTCAGTCACTGCTATTCCAAATAACAAAGGCCCGTATTCGTGAAACCAGATAAGGATTTCCCGTATCCTTAGCGACGCTATATCTTAGCCTTATCCTGACCGTCATATTCGTGAAGGCAGCTATCGTCACGCGCTCACGATGTGTAGCATTTTTTCTATTTTTAGCCTTAACGACATGCACTTCAAAGGCTGACAACTGGTCAGATTTTGGAGACGTTGAAATCACAGGCGCACTTGCAAACGATTCCATCGATTAGTTTGTCGATCTGCCCAGGCCGATTGGGCCGCCTCAACTCGCCTGATACAATGCGAAACAGTAGATAATGAAGCATCGGAATAGCGGTAGTGCTTATTGGCTGCACACAGACACACGCACACTCCTTCCCTGCACACAAAGACACACGGGATAACGCAGCTGAAACTTCGCTTTGCTTCAAAGCTTTTGCTATCGTCGCTATTGTCGCACGCAGGTGCAACTGTGACGAACTAATGAAATCGATTTTGATGTGACGCGTGAACAATGCTCCCTGCCTGCGCTTGGCTATGAGACCGCGCAGGCAGGCCGTTCTGTCATTACACCGCACTGCTGTTTTATGCTACGAGCGAAGATGGCGGAACGCTCACAACGGAGCTCAAAAGTTGAAGCTTTGAGATTATTGAGGGGCGCGCAGGAAGACGTTCCCGAAGCTTCTTCATCTGCGAATGACACGGAGGACTCCAGTGAATCATCTAGTCCGGGAGCTAGCGTGAAGTTGTGCAGGGAACGAGGTAGTACATAAAACTTTCACATAGCATAGTACACCTCTAACCTACTGCAAAACTTCGCGTCTGCCGGATCAGATCATTTGCTTTTCAGAAATAGAGAGGATAACACAATCCTATGTATTTCCAGTGGTAAAATTGTGACATTTAAGGTGTTGACTCCATTTTTTCGAATTTTTGCTCATAAAAGTTACACAAATTGGTATTTTGTTGAACTGGTTATTATAGAAATCATCTACAGATCATGATCTTTCAAATGAGCTATCATTCAGTGACAGAGGATGAAGTAAAGTGTACAAACAGACACTTTTCGTTAAAGTATATCAACAATTTTCCTGAAATTTCTATGTTAAAATTTGCAGTTACACCAACGAAAAGTGTCTGTTTGTACACTTTACTTCATCCTCTGTCACTGAATGATAGCTCATTTGAAAGATTATGATCTGTAGATGATTTCTATAATAACCAGTTCAACAAAATACCAATTTGTGTAACTTTTATGAGCAAAAATTCGAAAAAATGGAGTCAACACCTTAAATGTCACAATTTTACCATTGGAAATACATAGGATTGTGTTATCCTCTCTATTTCTGAAAAGCAAATGATCTGATCCGGCAGACGCGAAGTTTTGCAGTAGGTTAGAGGTGTACTATGCTATGTAAAAGTTTTATGTACTACCTCGTTCCCTGCACAACTTCGCGCTAGCTCCCGGACTAATCTGGTTCATCTGATATCGATGAAAGTGACAATATTTCACCTTCTGATGACGACGTATCCATTAACCAAGCAATCGACAATCAAGTGAATATTTCATCCGCTGATGGAGAGCAATGGACTTCTCTCCTACCTCAAGAACAGAGACGTGGCAGGGAGCGAAGAGAGAATCTGCTTAGACCAGCACCAGGTCTTACAAGTTACTCTCTGCGGCATATTCGCGCGCCAAATACTATTATAAATAGCTGGGAAATTTTGTTTGATCACGATATGATGGAGACAATACTAAGAGACAAATCGGCGAGGGAGATCTATCAAAGGTGAAGCATGGACGGACGCTTCGATGGAAGAAATGTTAGCCTTCATTGGCCTGTTATATCTACGCGGCGTGTATCGTTCTCACATGGAGAGTACTGAAGAGCTGTGGTCGAAAGAACACGGAAGGCCCATCTTCAAAATAACAATGAGCCATTCAAGATTCAAAGAGTTACGTATCATGCTTCGTTTTGACAATCCTGAAACAAGGGCTGCTCGACAACTGCGAGACAAATTAGCAGCGGTTCGTCTTCTTTTGGATGGTTTCACGAACAACTGTCAAAAATCGTATGTGCCTGGTGCATTTCTTACCGTTGATGAGGAACTATATCCTTTCAGAGGTCGCTGTGCATATAAGCAATATATGCCAAGCAAACCATCAAGGTATGGACTTAAGTTCTGGCTGTTGTGCGATGCCAACAATTATTTTTGTTACAATCTACAAATGTACACAGGCAAAGAAGACAATCCCAGTCATCACGGACTTGGAGAACGTGTTGTCATGGATTTGACCAGCTCTCTAGAAAATTCTGGAAGACACATAACAACTGACAATTTCTTTACTTCTTTGAAGCTCGCACGCTCTCTCCGCTCAAAAGGCATGACTTTGTTAGGAACTCTGAGGAAAAACAGACGAGAAGTTCCTCCGCAGATGAAGAATCTACAGGGCCGTGCTGTTTACTCTTCAGATTTCCGATTCAACCTCGAAGATCAAACATGCCTCCTCAGTTACAAATGCAAGAAAAATGATTGTGTCCTTCTTTTGAGCACCTTCCATCAAGAGCCAGTTGTTGATCAACAGACTGACCGAAAGGTTCCAGAAATGATAAAAGACTACAATGCGACCAAAGGAGGTGTAGATAAAGCTGACCAAATGGTGGCGACATATACGGTGAAATACATCAGCCGAAGATGGCACACAATCGTGTTTTGCAACCTCTTGGATTTGTGTGGGATAAATGCATATGTGTTGAATTGCGAAATTGATCCTCATTGGGGAAGAGACAAGCCTCACAAAAGAAGACAATTTCTGCGATGCTTAGGAGAGGAGCTGGTCAAGCCATTTTTGGAGTCAAGACGTGCCACGGCCAATCATCGAAGCAAAGGTGGATGTTGAGAGAGCAACACGAAAAAAAGACAGATGTCAACTCTGCGGGTGGAAGAAAGATCGGAAAACGAGAAAAACCTGTGCTCGGTGTGGGAATCACTGTTGTGATGAACATTCGAACTCTGTGACTCGTACTTTCTGTACTAATTGTGCTTGATTGTGAAAATAAATCTTCTGGGTCCACATGGACCCAGATTTTCACGAAATGGAATAGCGAATTTTAAACCTCCCGAGGGTTAAATCCAACTCATATTTCTGCGACTAATAGACTTAAGTATATAAGCTGCAGGTTTTTTTTTATCGATAGACCTAAAGCTATTTGAGAACTCATTGCATGCATCTTAGTGAAAGGCCTAGAGAAAACATGAATATGTAGCAATAGGGTTAATTACTGGTACCTATGGAAATATATATGTTGTCTACGCGTAATAAGCTTAGTTAATAAAAAGGAGCGCAATCAGTATAGCTGCGCTTTGTCACTGGTACTGTGAATTTAGACCACTATTGATGATAAACTTCTGATCGACCTAATTCTGATACTCTGCAAAATTATGTGGGCCAAGAGTAGCGTAAGCGCTGAATGTTCCTAACCATTATCGACTAATATACCACTAATGTATCACACTTGTGGGTCTAGTGAATTATACAAGTTATTTACACTCGGTAGATGCTTCTAGAAATTTTCTTCCGTCAAGCAATAGCACGTCCTCAAGAACGGCGTCAGTTAAGACGACAGAGGTTTATTCTATTAGGTATTTCACGGTCTAGACATTTCCTATTTTACTACCTCTTATATCATTCTCAAAATTATGTTGTCTCTATTCTAGTCGTCGGAAAAGCTTGTCAATGAGAATGCTGACGTCTACTTGTCAAGTTTTCAATTATTTTCCTGAAAGCTTTCTTCTGATCCCACATACTTACAGTTATCGCATTTGATGAAATAGTTCCGCTTTGTCACCGGTTATATTGGAAGTGGCACTATGAATAAAAAACATGATTTTTACTACTTTTATATTTTATTCAGCATCATTTCGATATCAAATCAAGTAAAAATATATGACATTAGTCCGTGATTCACTAACATCCTCACGAAATATACAAAGGAAGCACAGAGATTTCAAATGTTACTATACATATAAAAAAATAACCAATTAATCCCTCACCAACCAGAGTAATAATGCCCCCCTTCTTCTCTAGAATATTCAGGCCATTGTGACCGTCGAGGCCATTCTTGATAGCCTTCCACCTCCTGACTCTCCATATTTCCATGATTCTGACCGCCTTCTCCTTCTTCATCTGATGAATAAGCTTCTGCTCGGGCCGGTTCTGAACGTTGTCTACCATTGTCTTCCTCCTGGCGACACGTGTGTTGATAGTAGAGTTGATTGGTAAGGAAGAAATCGCCACAAATGGGGCACATGAATTGCACAAGCTCGTCATGTTCCTCCTTCAAATGCCGTTCCAGCTCCGAACGTGACGGCATCAGTTCACCGCACGCTACACACAGACGACGATTCGGCCTTCTCGTCTGCAGCGTCTCCTGTCGATCCTTGTGATCAAGGATGTGACGCTCGAGATCGGCGTGGTTCAGACACGGCTGACGGCAATGCCGACATCGCAACGCCATGGTATCAATATGGACACTCTCAATATGCTGTGTCACCGCGGAGCGAGCTGAAAGTGGAGAAGAAACTGAAGTCAACGCGATTAACGAATACTATGTAGATGAGCATAAATTGCCATCAATGAAAAGTATTAAACTGCTCTGATACTTATCATGACGTTTCATCTTCGCCGATAGTTGAAAAATAAAACGAAGGACAAAGTTGACCATTATCATTTCATAACCCTTTCCCTTGACCGTTCACATTTTCCTATTCTGGTGACCGTAAATCATCCGCATCATGTAAAATAAATTTCGTCCAAAATTCTTTCGTTATTTTTGGCCCTTTCGGAAATAGACAACATGCGGAAAATATGCATTTATTCAACGTTCATGTGCTTGTGAGGTACAGAAAGAACATTCTTGCCTGATTGTACAATCAGTGACCATCGACTCCATCTAAACATCAGCAAGAAACTTATGGAAATAATAATTAAAACTAATAGCTGCTAATTTTCAAATGCAAATATTACACTACATGTCATTATTAGATGAAAATGTGCAGAAAAGTATGTTTAAAGCGAGATTGTCTTAAAAATATGTTTTTGGGCTATGATCATATCTCGCCGTAGCAGTTAAGGTGGGCAATGTTGAATCCAAGATAGAGCACACTGGAGATTTGCTTGGGTTAGGTGCATGCAGCTGACGATTTGAAATATTTTTTGTGAATATTCTGTGACTGAAATTTGCTGTCATCTACCAAGTTTTTATTAGACATCATAATCAACGATTTTCTATGGTTCCAAACTAATTGGGGCATATGAGGCTATGCTAAGAAAAGTATTCGCGAATACCTTGCATCTCTGGAAATATCCATCTGGTATAGTTCAAATTAGAAGAGCAGCACAAATCACTTTTTTGGTCTATTGAATAGGCCTACTATATACCAGTTAGAAAGTATACCAACAATCTATCCGAGATGTCAACGCAATTGAAAAGTAGATGAAAACCTTCTTTATTGGATAAGGTCAAAGCTTTGGAGCTGTAGATCATAAATCTCAACTTAGGGCGACCAAATTCAACATGGATATTATTGACACGTCTCCTACATTATCATAGTACATGTATATTTATTTGTATCTTTAATGTTACTGACATAAAGATTCGTCAGCATATGGTGAATAAGTCTCTGAGGTGAATAAGTATGGTGAATAAGTCAACTGAGCGCGTGCGATTACGGATGAATCTAATTAAATCAATGGAATCTGGTAGTGCACCGATTAGTGATTTTGCTAATCGGTCGATTACAGATTTATCAATAGAATGTAACCGACTAATCAACCGATTATTTGATTTAAATTTATCTGAAATCGACGTTTTCAATACACCGAAAGTAATGATTTAGTTATAAGTAAGCTAGTGATGATAAAGTTTACCAAATAAATACCAAGACATCCTGATAGCAAGACATATACAAAAGTGCTGCGTAGAGTTGATTAATTTTGAATTTTGATCAATTAATTTTGATTACATTCTAGCAGGTTACTTAAAGTACTACTCGCAAGAGAATATTAGTGACAGAAAAATGCAGCAAAAGGCTTTTCTTTGATATGATTGCTCAAGCATCCTATTCCAATAAAAATCACATCGATAATCAGCATCATCAAAATAACAGAGACACAGAAGAATAATCAACCAACCAACAAATTAAAATAAGAATTTCAAGAAAATCAGCTCTTTTTTGTTGCATGATGGTCGCCCTTCCACTCTGCTTGCAAGCATGGCTTCGTACCTTGGTCATGAAGTAACAAAAAATAATCCTTGGTGGATCAAACACACTGTCAACGGCTGAAATCGTTCAAGTCAGAGAACATTTTCTACCGCAAGCAATATGCTATGACCAACAACGGCTCTTTACCACATCCTTGATTGCGATTTCGAGGCAATGCACACGGTGATCTGCTTCAATGGATCATAAAGTGGCCTAGAGTCACAAAGTGAATCAAATTATTCCAAAACGATTTCACAATGAAATAACATATTTCAATTCAAAGGAGCGTCTCAGATCGAAAATCACTGCAACTCGTGGAAGCAGTCGGAATATTTCTTACCGGTAAAGAGGAGATCGCAATAGCGACAAGAGAACATCTTCCGCTTTCCAGGATTAGTTTCCGCTTCAGCTGGAGGTGGTGGTGGTGATGCTGGTTGAGGTGCTTGCTTGTCAGAATGCACATTGTTCTGATGTCGTTCCAGTGCGCGCTCCGTCGGGAAGCACGATCCACAGAGTTGACAACGGAACGGTCGGTTGGAGGCGCCTCGGTGACTCCTCTCCATGTGCTTCGTTAATTGCTGACGACGGAGAAACTGCTGATTGCACAGTGAACATTGAAATGGTTCTGGATGACTATGTGCCGTGGCCATATGTCTTTGCATGTCCTTGAGGAAGAAGAATGTCTTGAGGCATTTGTGACATTCATGTTGTCTCTCCATCTCATGCTCTACCATACGATGATGGCCCAGTAACAACTTTGACTTGAACGCCTTATCTGGACAATCAGAGCAGGAGAAAGGTCGATCTTCTGCGTGCTGCCGTCGATGCAGCTTCCGGGAGACCTCATCTGGTAGTGTAAGACCACAGAGATCGCACATGTTCAATTGCGGCTCGTGTGTAGAGCGCACGTGGTCTTCCAACGACGCCTCGAGCGCGAATGTTAGGGCACATTGACCACAAGGGAAAGGCCGCGCTGCATTGTGTTTGTTGAGCAAATGAGCCTCCAATTGTGAATAGAAGAGAGCTCTCTTGGGACAATGCGGACAAGGTAGCAGCTCCTCCCCATCACTGTGATGAAGCCGATGATGGTACGAGAGGTACTCCGGTAGTCGATGGCCTTTCAAACACAGAGAACAAACGAATGGCTTCTTGTCACTGTGGGTGATGAGATGACGCCACAGACGATGCGGATCATGGAATTGGCGTTGGCAGTGAGGACATCGATTATTCGCGGGAAGTTGGCCGAAATCAGGCGCATTCCAAGACATTGCGGTCGGTGCGCGCGATTGACGTCTTCGAGGCTCAGGAGCAGGTGCTGAAACGACAGAAGGATCCGTGTAGAGATACACTCTCACATCAAAGACAATTTACACTATCTATACAGGATGTTAACGCGATAGCACATGAAGCTTTGGACATGTTGAAATTAAACATGAAATGAAATTGCGTGAATCATATTTGCAGTTCATATATGAAACAATGAATGTATCTACGTCTACATCAATGAGTCACACTTGACCGAAACGTGATAACTTAACTTCGCGAATTTTATTAAGACAAATAATCTTCCTTAAGCAACATAATGTAGTAAATGAATGAAAGACTTATTCAGCAGCAGAGCATATTGACATCTTATAAATCGGTTTTATTTGACAGCATTTTAAATGCACTATCGCATCTGAAGAGCAACTTTCTCTTTTACATCATATACAAGGATGCTATTTTCCTTTTATCACGATGCGTTATAATATTTCTATTGGCATGCTAAAATGACAGTTTTTACATTAGCTGACCCTAGATAAATATAGAAACCTTTATCGCCGTCATCTACACATACGTTTTTTGTACTTATTTCAGAAGATTTCGAGTTGAAAGTGAAGATATTTTATACTATTGATTCATCATCTATTTTATTAAAGCACATAATAGTCACCATACTTAGTAATATGGGATCACGAACGTTTTAAATGACTAGGTTGTTGGAATATTTACTCTGTTGAGAGCAAGAATCGACCACTGAAGAAATGCTGCCAGAATTCGGAGATTGTTAGAAGAATTGCAAATGCTGAGATAAGTTTCCAGCAGCTTTGTACATTAGATGAGATACCATCTTTGCATTTGAATTTGTTGATGGTGATTAAATGTCTGTATACAAAAATATTTCAAACTCATGTTAATGAGCATTACTCATGAATGCAATACACTGTCAGTTGACTCACTTTCTTCTGGATCGATCAAGGGTGCTATCTCCTGGTATTTTGCACCATTGAAATATTGGGCTGGATATTTCCACAGGACACCGTTCTCCTCGACACCACTGTCCATACCTTCATCGTAATCGATCTTTGTTGCCTCGTCCAGCACATCAGTAGGTGGAGCGAAGACGAGCGACGATTTCTTGGTGGCAGCCAACCTGATGGTGACAGCAGCGCAAGAGAACTTCTTCGGCGGTTTCTCCTCTACGAATGTGAAGAAAACATATGACATCAGATAGCACTCAATATCACCTGAAGTTCACTCACTTTTTTCTCCCTCTTCTCCTTCCTCCTCGTCCGATTCAACCTCAGACTCGCTCTCCAGCACAATGTAGTTCAGAGGTTCAACATCTTCTTGTTTCTTCTTTTCTTCCGCTCCCGTATCTCCAGCGCCATCTACTCCACTCTGTTTGCCAATAGTCAGCTGAACAGCGTTCTGCATCAACGAGTAAATCAAACGTCTTTCCGTATTCGGCGCGAGCTTTGTCGAGGGCTGAAAATAGAAGGAAAGGAGCACGTTCGAGGACAAAACAATAGAAATCATTTTAATATCGAGTTTACGTTGTAATACTGATAAGATGGAATCGCTAGGATGTTTGCATTCACTCATGATTTCTTTTATATACTGGATATCCGAGTACTTGATACATTATATCTGATTATGAACGGGAACTAGCAGACGTGAGAGCTAAGGAGACGATAGGCCAATAGGAAGAAGCAATGATATACCGAATGATTTACACTGGCTCAGCCATGTCAACAGAATCGAACAAGGAAATATAAGGATGGAGAAGATGAAAGACATACCTTTAGGAAGATCCACGTGTATCTAAGATCTGATAAAACTTAATTCCCAAAACCATATCGAAGAGATGGTCGTAGATAAAAGAAAAACCAACTACCGTCCAAATCAAAAAGTCGAATAGGGTATTGAATGGGAATATCTTCTTAAGCCCAAGTAAGAAACCCAATTCAAATCCAAATAATCCAAAAATCAATGCTCTCATTTGTGTTCAATATAAAATATAGCAGTGAGAAAGCGTTATGTTTCTCAATTAAGATTGGAGACTCATTCAGCTTCAACGATGTATGAATGATCCTCTCAGGAAGCGCTGGCCAATCAAAGCTTTATGCGCATACTTGTAGAAAGTATGGTTTTAGCTTAGCGACTTCGAGGTAAGAAGTTGCTACTAGGATGCAGGAATAAGTAATTAGCAATTACCTTCGTAGGTCGTCGGAATACTTTCTTCTCCTCAGGGGCTGAAAGAGAAGAACAATTAGAGATAGTAGGAATAATTTGAATTAGAAATTAGTCTATTAAATATACGCTCGTATTTAAATTTTCTGGTATGAATGAGCGGTAGCAATCAAAACAAGCACTGAAGCGCCGTCACTTTATTGGATGAGGTGACATACATTTTCTGGTGTAACATATTCGCCGGTGCTTCAGACGGAAGTAAATTAATATCGGATGGAGCGCACATAATGATGAAATTGCATTGAAAACTATTTGGTTACAAAACCAAAGAAATCACATCCATGCTCTTTACTTTTCAGACTAGAGGATTCACATCTTGATAGCGTTCTTATCTGATTAGCCAACGTCATGAAGAGCGTTTGATAATTTGCTAACCTGCAGGTCCAAATGGCCAGTTCGGTGGTCTCTCTTTGATCTTCTTCTTCGGTGTTGGTCGAGCATCTCGCGATGTTCCAGGGATCATCGATGGGTCCGTGCTGCCATCGGCCGGCCGTGCTAAATGGTCCTTTTTGGGCACAGAGGTGATGATAGGCGGCTCGTCATCATCATCATCGTCCTCCTCCAAGTGCCGCTTTCTTTGAGAGGTCTTCTTCACGATTACATCCGGGTCGTCAAACATCGTGATACTGGGATCAGTGATTGTACCGTGTGAGACCGGCTTTTTCTTTTTATGCATTCTTTTTGGTGGATCCGCATCAATATCCACATTATGTTGCGGCGCCACCTGAAATTCATCGACATCATTCTGATATCAGTTAAGAAAGTACAGAAGTTTACCTATGATCTCGGATAAGAAGATAAAAAGTGAAGATACTAAAAGCGCACGATCAGTCGGCTGCGCCTTCTTCGTGCTCTGACAAGCCAAAGAAGATACGGATCCACTACTGGAGCTATCACGAAGAGATAATCTAGATGACTACTTAGCAGTTGAGCATCTATAGAGAATGACAACAATTAAGTCAATGTAAGACACCAAGTACCGTCAGCGTGGCCTAGTGAAGAAGGTGCGAGCCCGTATCCACCGCGGACTTCGGTTCGATTCCTTGGTCAGGCGAGTGCGGTCGAGAATCAAGGGTGCTGGTGTCATCGTGTGGCTTAATCGTTGTCATTCTCTCTAGATATTCAATATACTGCGAAAGACCTTTGTTGTCAATCCACTTAGCAGTTAAACGAGAATCTCCATTAAATAAGAGAATGCTAAGATGGACACCTCTAAATAACAGGTTCCACATTGTTGATGTACGGAGAGACAAGCTCAATGTAGTTTGTTGCTCGAAGATGACGATTTTACAGTCTTTGCTTTCTGGTAAGAATATCGGCATCGTTTTGTGATAAAATGGCACGCGGAAGAATATTTTCTTTTCCTGCACATGTTTGTAGTGCGAGTGCACTCTTTGATCCGAATGACCACAGAAATGAGCCCTTTCCAGGACTGCCGAAAGTTTCTATAGTTTCTACGTGTGTAGAAGTGTGTGTATTATTCTTCATGTGTCATTGGACGCGTCCAGTCACACCTATCTCATGACATTGTCTTTCAAAGTTTCCTATCCGGTTTAGTCCTGAACTGTTCGACTAGTGTTGAACCAGTTCATGACTTACTGCCATACCTGGTTGTTCTTAGCTGCCCTCCACAATTCACTACCGGAATGATTCCAGTTGCAATAAGAGCTGTATTCTCGAGTCATTTGTAATCTGGCTACTCATGCATTTAAATCAAGGAGTCAACAGACATCAGGAGTAGTAGGCCTATATGCAGATGGCACTACCAGCCAGTATCACATTCGTTTTGCTGAGATTCTGTTCATATCCACACTGCGATGTTGAGAGTGCATAATTCTGTCTATGACAGCTAGCTTCTGCAGATATGTTTCTGTACTGAAGGACAGAACCATGTCAGTGGGACATCAAAATTTCGTCATTAAGGAACCGCCAATTTCCCTATATTGAAACCTCGTGCACCCAAGTAATCAGGGAGGGAGTTCGGAACTCAAAGCGCGTGTATATTCGTTAGTTCATTGAAGTGAGACTTCTGCCCGTCATAAAGCATCCAGATGTTCAAACTACAGCTGGGAAATTATCCATTTCGCTGCAACTAGCTAATACTGCTTGTTTTGTTAGATTGACCTCGAATACAATTCAGCAAGTTCATGACAAGAGGTGGCATATCCACATGTTTACAATGAAATATTTTTACAACCCGGTAATAAATTATTGCAGCCAGAAAGTGAAAAGCAATACACAGTAATACTCCGTTATGCACAATACATATTTCTCTATTATACCTCCTTTTACGCAAACACTGCCCCGCTTATACGTAATTCAGCGCCAAGAACAAAAATCTGAAAACATACACTATAATTTTAAGTGTTTACTCATGTGTCCATTGACTCCTACCAAGCTGCACTTGACATGACGTTGCAGTTGATCCGAATGAGGAGCGGAGCCGAAACATCATTTGCAATGTTAAGAATGCCATCCTTTCATATTCAGAGCTCCTCAAAGAAAGAAGGAAATCGGATCGTCAAACGAAGATTGTCGACTTCTTTAAGCCGCCGCCTCATTTTGGTTGTTTAAAGCCTTTTCAAATGAGTTTTACCGTGAGAGACTCGTTTATTTGTAGTAAAATTCCCCTAATATCTTGCCGATAATTTTATGAATATTTCCTGATGCAATATGTGCCTTCATGCATTGTAGTGTACACTGGACTTGCTATCGGTATGCGTGCGAAAGCATGCAAATATACATGTACTATGTAATTTTTCTATCCTAAACATTCGTTTGGTTTTATTGCGAGTTTTGGAAACGAAAGTAGAGTGTAGTTTGACAAATCTCTTATCTATGTTGAGCTGCAGAACGCATCTTCTAATTTTCTATTGACTCTTTGCCCTGATTTGCGCAGTTTCGTTTTACGTAATGATTTCCAGGATCGCATCCCTTACGTAAATCGGGGTATTACTGTATTGATGTCACTCCTTCCACAGCTGGGATCTTAGACGCAGACTAACTTGCAGACGTTGATTTATCGTTCTGACAGTTTTCGTCCAAATGCTTTTCCTCCGACTTCGTTTCAATGATGTTCTGATGTTTCTACATTGATATCTACTATAATTCTTACATGTTCAAATATCAGCAATCGAACGTGATATAAACTTACCGGTATACGCTGTCTCGGCACAACTGTAGCATCTTCATCGGGCACATCTTCAACTATCTCCTGCAGCAGTTCCTCAAGTCGGGCCGAGACTTTGTCTTTCTCGTCGCCCTTATCGGCATTCGCTGCTTCCTCCTCAGGTTGATCATCGTAGACTGGGACAAAGTCAACCCCACGAATGAGACGCATCTTCTTCTCGTTCTCAGCACGCTGTCGAAACTGCTTCAGACGCTCCTCCGGCGTCATGTTCTCGGCCGTTTCGGGATTGATGCGCGGCAGGATCGGTCGGTAGCGAGGGAGCATCGTCGGAACTGTCATCTGATTAGTCTCGCGGTATTCCATCAATCCCATGATCTCAGAGCCTGGATTCTCGTCCTGATCTTCTTGATTCTGCAACACCACATTCACGGACTTAGCTGGACCGCGACTTGCTCTTCTATCTTCCTTCCTCTTCTCCAATTCTTTCCGCTTATTTTCCCAGAACTGCAGATTCCGCAGAATGTAATCCTCCGACAATAACGCCTCATCTAAAAATAGATGTTGAGCCTTAGAATTGTCCGCCCTGTACAAATTTCGACAGAAACAAAAAGTCATGGCCACAGCTCTCACATGCAATAAAATATATGCAATTACCTGGCAGGTTTTGGCTGCAGCACCGAAGTAATTATCAGCTTATTCTCATCAACATACATTCTATTCCCTCCAACAGACCATGGTCTTCGCCCCACATGAATTGAGACCAACTAACTAAATAAATAAACAAAACAACGGTACACTTGTACTAAAGTTGCTGAATTGTAAAGATCATTGACTGCTGAATTATTGAGTGTCTGTTGGACGTGTAGGCCCTGGATAGAATACAAGACTTCGAACCAGACAAGCTGTTAGAATCGAATAAAGCTGAAAGATGTCGTTGGAACTTTCAACTAATTTACACAAGTTTCATTTCCATTTATTACTCCATCTACAACTATCATTTTCGTTTCGAAGTTACCCATCCTTGCAAATTCGAAATGGTGTTTGCTGATGATTGGTTAGTTATCAACCGTTGGGAAGACCAATTTTACGCATATGAAAACAATGAAAGGACAGCAACACGTGCAAAAAAATTAATTCATTTTTCACAATGGTTATCTCATGAACGTCAATGGATCATTGCTTTCTCGATGTTAGGTAAACTTTGTACATAATCATTTTATCATCCATATTATCGTGTCAACTGCTATGTTTCCAATTTGGAAATATCCGTTTTGACTTTTGATATGCAATTTACCCTTCGCTTAAGCAAATTAAATAAATAATTGCACTCTGGATAAATTTCAATATGTCATTTAAACAACTGTTTCTCAGGGAAAGATTATGCCCATCAAATGCAAAATTCAATTCAAAACAATCTGGCAAATCAGATCATGAAGATTGAAATAACGGAGAAGGCAATGGTGAGAAGAATGGCCGATGGACACAGGAGTGAAGACCTAAGAAAGAAGATGAACCTGTAATGTATTTCCGATGTTCTACGAAGAAGACTGTGATGGCATGGCCACGCTCTGAGTAGAGATGAGAATGACTGGATGAAGATATCGCTCCAGTTGGAAGTCGAAGGCAGAGAGCCGAGAGGAAGACCAAGGAAAACATGGTTGCAAGTCGTGTCCGAGGATCTTCACGCTCTGGAGCTGAATCCAGCAATGGTCTACGATCGACAGGAGTGGAGGCGCGCCATCGGAAAGCGACAACCATCTGATCCCGTTCAACATGGACAAGGACGAAAAGCGGAGAAGCAAGTATGTAAGCAAACCCACCACTTTCATTCATGACGTTCAGAAAGTGAAGTTTTGTGGATTGCCTGAATTTCCCTAAGGTGGTTGTAGAGAAGGTGATGATAAATTGGTCAATTAATAATGACTCCTGTTTTATGATTGCATAAAATATCGAATGACAAAGCTTCTGCCTTCCGACGCAGTGTGAAATGTCATTGAAATCACTTCAAAATGCACATCCTACACATGTCTCGCAAGATTACAAGACGTGCAGAGACCTTGCAAATGGTAAGTAAACATACCAGGTAGCCAATGCCTCATTTCTCCGATCCCACAATGCTCAGTATTGAAGGGAAAGCCGACAGCTACCAAATAAATAAACATGAATTTGCAATTCTATGGAATCGAGCCAAGCTACGATTATGCTACTGATGACTTGTATATTGATTTTATGACATCGGCAATAGCTCATCATCTCACTTCATTACACTTGCAACCATGCTTCCACAGGAATGAAGTCTTTCCAATCATTACGAACAATGAAAATCACATGCTTGCTGCTTTGAACATGTTGAACTTGCTGCTGCGGTCCAGGTGCTGAGGATCTTGTTATGAAAGCTGATTAGATATCATCATGACAAGAGCCTAACACACAACTCGACACTCCCATGAATTCAAATGGATAGTCCATAAATCAAACCACTAAACCTGGATACCTAATTCATGCATGCGGATTTATGCAAAACTTAATAGCCTGTGCTTAAGTCCACTATCTGATCAATCAACTTACCAGATACAGTTTTGACGGTTGTTTGAGAACTCGATTTAACAGGGGATATCGTCTTTATAAGACTCTCAATTGGCTGAAATGTAGAAAACATAAACTTATACACCATCACGAATCCAACATAATGAATTATTTTTTGTATTTAATCCAATATATTTAAATATTTCTAATGTCAGTGCAGCACCAGATAATGAACAATTATTCGATTCGAGAATTATTCAAAATGTTGACCAAGACTGAGAACTATGTGAAGTCACGCGGTACAGAAAAACATGCAGACAATGACTTATTGCTACGCATGTGTCCTCGAAATGTATTATGATGCAAAAATGCACAGATCCAAAAGTCACAAGCCACAGTGTTAAGTTCAAATCAGGAAAACGTAGAAAAGACGATTTGGCACCACTCTTAGGCATACTTGGAGAATTACATGGATAATTCCATAAATTACACTCGTTATTTCAGAGTCACTTTTCCAACTATCATTGTGTCCCAATTTAGAAAGTAAGCGCACCTAGCCCTATTTTTCAGATTATCATCTTTGATGGCATACTAGATCTGTGATGCACTAAATACTAAACAAGACTGATAGAGACATCGAAAGCGACTAACTGACGATAGTTGATACAAAATTATCCAAATAGATGCATATACTGTATATATAGAAATAGGGTTGCAACGGATAGTTCATGTGTTAACCATTATGTAGTGACATGGTATATCGTACATTTACACTCATGTTGATCGCTTTTAGCGTAAATATCCATTCTTTGAAACAGAGAGAAATAAACATTATTTTACAAGTAGAGGCTTCCCTCATCTATTGACACAGAAAACGTTTCTTTTCTAGCGCGAGATCCTTCGGCCTACATCACAGGCCATTCTGAAGTGAGTGCACTGTGTGGCCTCAAGCAGTATGTGCATTATTAGGAGAAATGTCCACAGACTTATCCATGGCACTCTGCAATCTTTATGATATATATATATAAATATATATTCATCGCAAGTTCATTTTACAAGTAAATACACATGAAACGTAATCTTCAAATTTTGGATATGATGATACACTTCTTCGACATGTACCAAGATGAGACAAAAGTCGTATTGGTGCATGATTACGCCACATTTTGGACTCCTTTTCCATGGTCGAGCAAATTTTGTAGAATCATAGATTAGTGTACTGGCCTTATAATTAGAGCATTGGCTTTACGATTTATAAACTAGTGCTCAGATCTATCGGGAAGGCGATCGGAAAGACAAGATGTCTACTACATCAGGAATTTTCAAATCCAGGAGATATCCAGGACATCCAGGAGATATTATTGCAAAAATCAAGGAGCCTATCGAAATTTTTATGATGGTCACAAAATGACCATCTCGTGTTATCGCCATTTTAACAGTGCCGTTACCTACTAGGTATTTCGTATTTCTCTTTTTTCTGTTTCTTTTGTGTCTAATAGAACGCCTAATTCCAAAGCATTAATAATAGCCGTGAAATCGTTTTGTCTCATTAAGGCCTAAAAATAACTGCTGCTATATGTTTCAACACTACATTGCTATATTTTTCAAACACTCAGTTATAAAACGAATTGCGCTTTTATCTGGTTATCAAGTGGTCACAAACTAATCTTCAAGCTTTTGAGCACCGTAGCTCGATCGTAAAGTTCACACTGTTTCTCTCTAGTGATCGAATTTTGAGTTTCAATATTGTTCAATTCACAATCCAGTTCAGCAACACGTTTGCCTTTAACTTGCTGATCTTTATTCCTTTTTATTTCGAGTGCCATTACACGTTGCCGGCATAAATAATGAAGCGATTCAATCAAAGAAGCAGTTAGCGAAACATGCAGAACCCCTCCATAATGCTGAATGGCGTTATGGACCACACGTTTCGCCAAGATAGAACTCTCTTGAAGATTCTCCTTGCTTATGTTGAAAACACCTTCTACTGCCGCTTGACCATGGAATCAGACCAAAACCTTCCTCACTACTGCCCACAGGTGTTAAGAACTTTCTTTGTTTCGTAGAGGCCTGCAGTAGAGGTCGTCCAATCGAAGTTTGTCGATGTCAGATTTCTAAAGAAAACATTAAGCAGTTATATTTCGGCATTGATGCATGCAGTACCAGTGAAATTTACCTGTAGTTCCTTTTTCGCTAGATCTGATTGAATGAAGTCGGAATATTCCTGCTTTGCCCAATCAGCCAGAGATACAGAAATGCAGTTGGAATCGATCATTCTGTTCAATAAAATGTCAAAACGCATTTCGCAAAGCGTTCAAGACTTGGTTAAAATGACAAGCGGAGAGTGATGCAGCGTCTTTAACAAGATCGTGTTTCAGCGGACTCCTCTCAAGTATTTTATAAGGCGATAAGGCAATAGCGAGGGGCTTGACCGAACTCCAACATTCTGCGTGGATGAGAATTCTTTGGGATGCTGCGTTTGGCTCCGAATTCCAGATCCACTTGCGATATTTCCTTCAGATTTGCATCGTTATTCAGATCACGTATCAGAATTTTGGAAGCGTCTGTCCCCACCTCCGGCATGACCGATGCCTTAACGAATCTTTTCAATGTACATTATCTGTAACAAGGCCCATGAGAAAACCGTGTAAAAATGGAATCATAGGCTTGTCGTGTTGAAACTGCCGTAGAAATGGCTCAAACTGAGACGCTACGGAGCTGAAAAAAGGCAGCTTCGCTGCAGGAAATGGGTCATTGATTGCGCCAACGATTGTTGAGAATGATGCTACATGGGGTTGAGGTTTCACATCGACGCAATATTTCTCAATGTTCGGTATAATCTCTATTGCTCTGTTACATACATCTTTCTTTTGTACCTAACCGCATTTGCAAAAAGACTTAGGAAATGCGGTTGAACCTGTAATATGTGTGGCCAATAATCAGCACTGCGTGCAGGAGAATCTTTGAAAAGGTAGTACATGCTTTGCAGTACAGTTGACAAATCCCAAGTACTTTTTTCAATCCATACTGCAATGCTCCACTCACGAATGACATGTAACGAGCATGTACCTGTTTGGAGCAATTTCTTCCCATACTTGTGCCGAAATTTTTCAAAAAATCTTCGGTGAAATGATTGACTGCCATGCTGATTTGCAACAATCTATTGAAGACATCAACAAATGAGCCACTAATTTTATCCAGATGCATTTTTTGACACTTTCAAATATGTTTTCAGCTTTCGAGTGAGTGAGAAATACTGACGTTACATAATCACTAACTACAACACCAGTGCTCGTTGAAATATCTAATCCACAGATCTTGACGTCCCCTTTGAACAATTTTGTTTAATGCCTCATCGAAAGGTATGCTAAACTCCTTGGACGTATGTACTCTGGCTAGTATCTCTTTCTGAAAATGTGGAGACAGTCCGAAAGTCACAACGTAGCCTAACTTATCTTTGGCCATTTGGATGTTGTCAACAACAGGGTGGTTCTTGAACATCGCTTGAAATATAGATTGTTGATGATCACATGATCGTTGTGAACGGTGTTTCTTTACCATATCCAAGGCCCAAATTATTTCTGCTTTAATATACTTCATTTTTTCATAGATGCCGTAATAGGAGCCGTTCACGTTTCCGGGTTAATTGTAGAAATTTTACTTGTATGCATCGATGAAGATGCATCAGTATTCATTGAAGATGATGTAGTTGAATTCAAGGATGTGGGAACGTCGACACTTCGACGAACAAGATTCACTAACTGATAGTAATTGAATGCAGCTACAAAATAGGAGTCACTAATCTACTTTCGACGTCTGAGACACCCACCGAGTTCGAAAATTCATGTATACGAAAGAACCTTAAATTAACACATGTAAACTGAAACAGAAACACACACACACGAACATTATTTTACGCTATCAAATGAAATCGAAAAGCACAAACGAAGATAAAGTCACCGAAAAGCATAATTACATTTTGTTTACATTATTGTAAACGTTAAAAATGCAGTTCAGGACGTTTTTCACAACTTTTAATTTCGACGAAATCAGGATTTATCTAGGATTTCCAGGATATCAAGGCCAAATTTTCAAAATCAGGGTTTATCCAGGATTTCCAGGATATCAAGGCCAAATTTTCAAAATCAGGATTTATCCAGGATATCCAGGCCTTGTAGACTTGTGTCCTTTTTGAAATAAAATATTATCATACATATTCATCCTTAGCTCATTTTCTAGGACGATAAACCCTACTTTAAAATTGAGAAGCCTAGGATAAGCATGCAGCATGCTTTTTTGCAAGAATAATATGATTGATTTATGAGGCATAATATTCATATTCTGTACTGTCAAGTTTTATATGACATGTAGAAAGATAAATTTATAAATCTATGTATTTCTTGCTCTTTTCTAGGTACCCGAATTTACGTATAATTTGTATCTCCAATGTTATCGGCTCTGCCATTACACATTCATGTAATTATTAGGTAAAGCTACCCGTCGGCACTGATTTTGCGGTGACAACTACGTCCGCTTCCAATACAGCACTAATCTAATACATCAAGCATGAGTTCTCGCTTCATTACAATACAACAGGGTGAGTCACTCAGACGACTCGAATACGATTCTCTGATGAAAATATCAATTATTATTTAGGCTATAATATAATGAACTTTATGTCATATGTCAATTAACTGCCAATGAATATGCAAAGTTTTCATAGGAACACGATCCGGTATCCGGTGCAACCCTACGTAATAATCAGAAAAAATCGTAAAATGACCTCAATTCTAGCGGGTGCCAAATTGAAAATGCTCAACAAGAAACATAATTGCTGCCCAAGCAAAAATATAATTTGTCAACCGGTCCTATGTGTTTCAGTGATATAATGAAAGTCGTGCTGCCTTGCTAAAATTCTATGTAACAAAAATCAACAAAAATGTTCATCTACACCGTGCTACCATAAGTGTAGCCCTCCTAGGAATTTCCTAGTAATTTCTACTAGTTCTTTAGACTTTTCTTGTCTTGCAAATTCTCATAAACTTCTCTTGATCGCTGACTCGAAGTACTGATCATGAGTCGTCGCATGTCACACATATCACACGTCTCAAAAATCCATTCCAAACCAAAAACTAACATAAATACTCAATATTGACATCCAGTGTAAGCATTTCAGCCGCCGGATTTCGACCGTTTTTGGAAAAGCAAGTAAAATGCAATGCTCAATTTAAAAAATATTACATCATATATCAATTAATGCACCGAATCAAAAGTAAGTACAATCAAGTAGAAACCAAGCTGAAAGTTCACTACAATATGCACATCATCGACAACCTCCATAAATACTGCAAAACAGGAAAATTTTCGCAAATTTCGTCCAAATTGCGACAATCAAATTTCACTAAAATTTTCATACTTTGTTTCGATTTCACCACTGAAAAGGACCATACACATTTGAGCACGCAATAAATATTTTCACGAGAAATGTTTCTATTCTCGAAAAAAATATCAAACAAATGTTGATAACACAAGCACCAGTGCCGGTACATAGCTTAAAAACCCGATTCTCTCATTCTTGCAAACAAAATCAGAATGAAAAAGGTAGAAAATCTTGGTGCACTTCAAACTTGTGGTATTTAAGGACTATATTCTTTGTTGGTGCTAATTTATAAAAAACTTTAAAAATGAGAAATTTATGTATTTCTCTATTATTAACAACGCTTCGTCCGTTTTTGAGAGGCCCGAACTAGAACTTCGGACGAAACACTGGCAATTAGAAGAATTACATGAATTTTTTATTTTTTGAAGTTATTTAGATTTTGAAGTGTTTACATTAATCAAAAGTTTCCCTTTGTTCCACCACTTTCCTATGTACTACATAGACTAACAAAGAAACTTAAAACTGGTGTTTTTTCATGCTCCACCCAACCGTATTTTATCCTTATGCGTAATATGATTACCATTCAAATGTTTTCGGACTATCACGGTATATTTCTTTGTTTTGATATCAAGTGCGTGCATGATATCCACATAATCTCTTTTACTCGAATCTACTAACCCATCAATTTGATTTAAGATTCTAGATAAAAAGTAAAAAAAGTAAGGTGTGTTAACAACAATGGTACTCACATTATATCGACACTTTGCCAGGTCATGTCGACAGTCCCAAAATGAGGCATCAAACTATGCGAAGTATAATAAATTAGAGATATTATACATGAAATGAAAAGGAATTTTACATGTCTGGTGCCGTTTTAATTGTCTGAAAAGGTGAAACTTCACAATGGAAGATAGTCAAGAAAGACAAATCCACCATCGTCAAAGACGAAGCACATGTATTGAAATACATCTCAAAGTTATTGGCCACAGTTTATTATGTCGCATTTTTGTAGTATACTTTTTCATCATGTTGCAGTCTTTTGCAATGCAAGTATTTTTCATGCGCCGTTTGGGCGAATTCTTGAGAATATGAAGCCCTAAAATGTAATATTTTTATGATGTCGTAAAAATTTCTCGGTTTCCAGAACGCAAGCAGTAACACAAATGAAAAATCTTTGTTTTATGGATCACCTTCCAGCCGCTTGACCTTCCCCAAAATTTGATCAACAAAGTGATAATAGGATTATGCTGTCATGACATTCCCAGTACAGGTGTGCTAACGGTTTATGAATTTATTACGGGTCCTGGTTGATTGTAAGATATTCGGGTTTCATTTTCGCGTTGCAAATTTATGATACTTACTCGTATTTTGTAGATTTATTCTGTAGATATACATGCGCATATGTATGCTAATGTTATGCGTGTATAATGTAGGCCTACTGATTATTGAATGCATAATGTCCTCAATCGCTTATCTGTTATCAGCGGCATATATTTCTTATTTCGTCAAACTGCAGCTTTGCCTTTGATGGCATAATATTTGAAATAATCATAATATCATGAAACATGGACCGATATCGCAATACGAAGAAGCGATGATTATATTAATTTGTTATATTCTGATGCGGGATGCGCATCACAGGGATGCACCGAACTGATGCAGTCATGTCTTTTTAATCATTAATTTCATAATTCCCCTAGCGCTGGGGCGAGGTGGTCGTCTCTGCAGCCGTCTCGCACTATGCGCTCTGCAGCTACTGTATTTTACTTCCCTATACACGACTGATTCATCTTCTCATCGTTTACTTTGCATGATCATGGTCCATTAGTCAATAGCTTTATTTCGGGACTGCTTATACTAGATCCCGTCGTATACTCCTGTGGTCTATGATCACATCATCACCTTAACAACTGCGCACATGTGTTCCCCTCGCAGCGCGTATTCTCGCACTCAATTACTACAGCTTCGTCCGCGCGCCTCTCATCTCCCCTGCTTTATCAAAAGACGGCTGTGGTTCCTCCGCCTTCTCCCCAAGGCCACGCCTTCTCGCTCTCGCCAACCTTTGTGCTACTCTGTCCCGCTGCGCGACTCTCAACATTCTCTTCAGCATTTTCCCAATGATGTTCCCCATTGCCATGTGCAGCTCTCGCCTGCTATCCATCGACCAGCTGGGCGCCTCATACCTAAGCATCTGCCAGTGCCTGCGACCAAGGTTGTGACGTCATGTCATTCTCCCACAAGACAGGATTTCCCTCCGTGCCGAACTCCATGTAATCTCCCGTCGGCGACCATCGATGATGTGCAGCAAATCCCAGTTCGTATCACTCATCGGCGTCATCACCATGGTGACGGGATTTTCCATGCCGAGGGCCGGAATTCCCGCGTTTTTGGAAGAGTATCGCCCTCGTTTAGGAATGCCCTCGTTCCTGTCGGAAGAGCATTGAAACAGCGCACGCAAACATCTCGATTTACGAAGCGTCAACCTTCCATTCTTTACACTAATGTTCGCTCAATTATGAATAAAATGGATGAAATCAAGCTGAATTTAAATAAACATGCTCCTGATGTAGCAATGTTTTGCGAAACTTGGTTGGATAGCTCAATACCCGACACCGCTATCTCGTGCAAGAACTATCGAGTCATAAGGAGGGACCGCAATACCAACGGCGGTGGAATCGCGTGCTACGTTCAAGATTCTTTTTCGCCCTCGGTATTAACTAACTCTGAAATTCCATCGCTTGGTACTTGCAGTTCTGAAATTTTTCCAATCGTGTTGCCAAAGCTACTATTAATAGGGATCTATCATCCCTTTTGGAACAGTCCTCAAGACCATGAAGCGGCCATCTCCTGTCTATTGGATATCATTGATTACTGCGTTTCATCTGTTTGCAACTCTTGTGATTTGCGGATAGTCATCATCGGGGATCTGAATGACCTTCGTCTTTATACAGAGGAGATAGAACAGCTGACAGGCACCAAGACACTGATTGATTTCCCGACAAGAGGGAATAACATCCTTGACCAGCTATTTACTAACATTGAATGCCATGATTCTCCCCAACACTTCAGTCCTATTGCCAGATCGGATCACGCTCTAATTTTGTGGACTAGAAGCATCTCTCGTGTTCCGTGCGAGAAAAGGTCAGTTTTCAACATGTCTGACTACAACAAAGCCAGGTTTTATGAGGCAATTCATCAGTACGACTGGTTGGAACTCATTTCGTCTCAGGAATGTGTTAACGAAGCTGCTTCACTTTTCCAATCCTGTCTCTTGGCATTATTTCATTCATGTTTTCCCACGCGCACTGTACGCATTCGTCCGTCTGATCCACCTTGGATCAGACCTACCTTTAAGCGTTTGGTCGACGATCGCGATATGGCTTATAAGCAAGGCAAATTGGCTAAATATCATCGCTTGCGTGAAGAAATCATTCGGCATGGGAAACTTCTTAAACGAAAACTCATCGATACTGCAATTTCGACTCGCAACTCCCGTACGATCTGGAGTGCCGTTAAGAGTGTCGGTGGTTATAATGTTAAAGAGGATACCAAATATCGCTTTACTGCTCAAGACTTCGCCAACTATTTCTCGTCTGCATACGAGAACTCCCAAAATCCTGTCACAAGCAACGACATCTTTGAACTTCAACAAGACCATCAACCTGTGTCAAAAATTGACCTGTCTGAAGTGACATCGACCTTGAAAGGGCTGAAGAGGAAGAGTCCAGGACCGGATGCTCTTCCTTTCTGGATTTATCGGGACTTTGCACATCTTCTCGGTCCCGCAATCACCAAGCTCTTCAATCAAAGTATGGAAGAAGGTCATGTTCCTCATTGCTTTAAGAAGTCCCATATCACTCCGATCCCAAAATGTTCCCATCCAAAGGAAGTGAATCAGTACCGTCCGATATCCAACCTCTCCATTCTCTCCAAGTGCTTGGAAAAGGTCGTTGCTAACAAATGGATTGCACCTCGTATTCGTGAAAGAATTGGCTCAACACAATTTGCTTATGTACCCGGCAGAGGAACCGCGGTTGCAACGACTCTTCTTTACAACCGCATGTTGCAATACCTGGATGGCCACTCTGGTGCAGCTAGAGTCCTGACGATCGATTTTGCGAAGGCGTTTGATTTATTGCCTCATCAAACTGCAATCAAATCGTGTAGAGAATTCGGCATCCCTTTGCCTGTAATTTCATGGATGGAGGATTTTCTTAGCGGTAGGCAGCAGTCTGTCAAATTGCACACTTCAATCTCGAGCTCCTACTCTGCCCCGTCGGGTGTTCCACAGGGCAGCATACTTGGTCCGCTGATTTTTTGTATGGCGGTTAGCAAATACTCAGCGCTTCATACCACCTCATCAATCGTGATGTACGCTGATGATTTAACATTACTGCACTGTTTGCGATCAGCCGAGGAAGATTCGCTACAATCCCAGGCCTGTGATTAGCCTATGAGAAAAATTGAGGATTTTTTTGCAAAAATTTGAGGAATAGAAACGGAGCCTAGTATGATAATTGCAAGAAAAACTCCAAATTTTAGCACGGATTTTGGGCCAAACTTCAAGTCATGAAAGTCACAACGAAGAAGGCAACCCCAGGGTTGACCACACCACACTCCACTACACTTTTTGAAGTTGTGTATATTACAAAGGGATATTGACTTTGTCATAATCACTTCCCGTGTTGTTACGAATTTAATTTGTTGCCTCAAGTATTATCTGCTTAGAATGTGACGAACAGAGGATGTCAGATCAAGCTGCTGATATCGCTCTGCTTCACGCTATCGTCTCCAATTCAATGATGCGTGTCAGATTTGTATACGGCAATTTTTTGAATATAGGATTTATCCTCAACTACATGCATCTGGGGCTTTGTAACGATTAATTTTTACGGACTTTAGACAAATTTGGGAGGAGAGTAACCTATAAGTGTAGAAAGCTTAAAATCGTTGACGGAATGTTTGTGACCTAAAAAAGTCAGTAATTTATTATGAAGGATACGCCACATTACACACTAATTTATTAATATTATGCTATACTGCATAAGTTTTGGTGGCTCTAGTTTGTTAGCGTTTGATCATATCGATGAATTCAAATGAACATGAATTCTCTCATGCAACACAAAACAAGTGTCGGGAACAGGCTCGCGGTTAAGTTGTTGGTCTCATCTAGGCAAAAAGTAAAAGATTATCACCTCTATTCTTTGAAGTTGCGCAGAGATATTGACGTCCACATCTTGCAGTAGACCCAGGTTGAAAATTTACCAACCAAGTACCATGTGGTTCAATGTCTTGATTAATCTAAGTTCACATACAACGATAAGCAATGTGTGCACTAGTTTCACACCAAGCTGTGTTCAGCAAATTATGAAAACGATCTATACGTGAATAATTCATCCAGGATAAATGTCGGTCAGCAGACCCTGGAAAACGTAGCTGCAAAAAGACTCATGGGATAACAGAGCTTCATACGCTTCCAACCCCGCACGCTGGTGACCAGGAGGCAGACAGACAGCAAATTTTGGGACCATCCAATTTACCCCGTCGGATGTGTTCATGTTCAGCGGAAATACAATGGAGGAGAGTGAGTGAAACAAACGCTTCAGTTGATAAGAGCACTGAAATCCAAGTGAGCTGGGCTACCTATATGCTATCACATGATGGATATAGAAGATCGATATCCATAAGTTCCTTAAGAAGTACAGGCATGCATTTGGCAACCATATAGTCGCAGAAACATATGAAGAAGGTTGTGACAAAGGTCAAGATAATTAATGAAAATAATTTAATAAGCATTTTATTGTTGGAATTCTAAGCATTATTATTAAGTTAGAAGTAAAAAATTGCTGACAGTGTTCAAATATACTATTTCTGTAGGTTGATCGCAGTGCTTCACTCATTAAATACGTGGAAGTATTGCACTAAGGAGTTCGACAGACAATAAATTCGGACAACTTCTCTGCTTAGCAAAATAAGTCCGGACGAACCGGAACATCTACAGCCCTGCAGTTTGCAGAAATGTAAACGTGAAACAAGATTAATTCAACGTAGCAAAGTGCGTCAATGTAACAAAATCAAAAAACAAGTTAACGACTGGTTAATTTTTGACATGATAAATATGATTTAAAAGAAAATTATTATATCCTAAGATGTCTTAAAATTTGAAAATCCTCATTAGACGGACCAACAACGGTTCTCCTCTCCTCATGTGTAATGAATTGGCGAGAAAGTCATTCTTTTCAAAATTATGTTTATCACTTCTATATTGAAAAGATTCTATTTAACAGTCCGCCCATCTAGATACTAAGAAGACAGGTCTGTGTCCAATCAAAATAACATATCTAGCTAGCACAGCGGGATTACGCTATCTAAAATCTACCAGGTGGGTAAGAGAAAATTATAAAGTTATAAATCATGAGTGATTCATGATTAGCAGTATGGATGTAGGATACATGTTATAGGATTCTGTCTTCTTGATTGGAAGTTTACACATCATCGCCATTCGCCAAAAACAATACACTATCCTACATTTAGTCCGTTGTGTGTCATATTTGAGGAATTTCTCATAGTTTAGCTATATTTGAGGAATTTTTGAGGATTTGAGGAATAATAAATAAATTTGAGGAATCTGAGGAATTTGAGGAGTAATCACAGCAGTGGCGAATCCTGCGTTCACACAATAGGCATGCGCCGTCTAAATATGCATGCACATAAACCAACATGCATAACATAAACCATTGACCCTATGATACTTTCATTTAAATGCCCCATACTTGATTATTTTCATCATGTTAGTCACCAATATGGGCTATACTCCACACTGAGTTTTTTCATCATAGTTTATGATGCTAATATTATCATCATCAATATTACACAATTTTATTAGTACGATGATACTAAACTCGGGTTGATGAACAAAATTAATATCTTTGCAATTAATTCATATAATAGCCTATACACTGTACACTACATATGCGCATAAACGGTATATGTAAATGAATAAAAACCATATTCAAAACTCAAAATGATTATATTCTAAAACAGAAGATGATTTCAAGACTAGCACGACCGTTTTTTTCCAAATATTATTCACAATTTCAAAAGATTGTCACTTCTCTAACGATATAAAAAATCAACCCTCCTGTTTTTCTTTACAAAGTTCTCAATTACATTATCGAAAAAGGCAGGCTTCTTTTGAAGCAAAACTAACAAGCCTTTCTCAATAGCCATTAAACTCAAAGAAGAAAGCCTGTTTTGTTTCTGGGTGCTCCGGCAGTATGTATGGATTCGTTTTAAAGCCGAGAAAGATCGCTCCGCACTTGCACTTGAAGACGGGATGGAGACGACCAATTTCGCTAATTTGAACAGTTCAGGCATACCAAGGTACAATTTCTGCTCATGCATGCTTTTCAGAATGTCAAGCACTGACTTTTGATCGGTCAGACATGCAATAAATTGCAATCAACTCATTTTTCAGACGAATTACATCGAAGAATCGGCCATAATGCTTATCTAGCGATTTCAATGCCGTTTCTGGAAATTGTTTATTGTGCTTTGAAAAGAAATTAGAATTAAGTAAATTAAAGAATTCCAATTCAGAAATCGCTTTGAACCTGCTTGTCAGCTGTGTCAGAATATTATCCGTTATTTCCTGAAAAAGATTTTTGTAAAGATCCGGTGTTTCAGTTCTACGCATTTCGAAAGACGCATCAGTAAAGACAAAGGATTCTTGAAAAATAAGTTCGAAATCACTCTCTTTAATTTTTTTGACATTTTCTATCAATTCCTGGATCTTTTGTCCACAATACAAGATATCCATACCTTTTGATTGCAAAATTTCAAATAATGTATCTGTCAGTGAAAAAATACGAGAAAATACGGTTATCAAAAAGCGAGTCTGGAACTTATCAAGAAGAGCAATATATCCAAGACATCTGTCAATGCAATCATCTTCCCAGTTTTGGGAATTTTCCAATACATGCTGAAAAAATGTCTTCAAATTTTCATAATTTTCCATAACAGTGTTTACCAGTCTTGAGGTGAAGTTCCATCTAGTTGGAGCAACTCTAGGCAATCTTTTTTGAACAAAATCTTGAAGAGCGTCAGTCCTTAAAGGCGATCGAGAAAAGAAAGAAGCCATCGAAGACAGGGTTTGGAAAAATGATGTACATTTAGGGATCAATTTGGCTGGTTGTTGAAGTGTCAAATTCAGTTGATGGCTGTAACAATGAACAAATATTGCACTTGGCTCAACGTCTCTGACCTTTTTATTTAATCCGTTTTGGTGGCCAGCCATCACGGCAGCACCATCATAGGTTTGGGCAACAAGTTTACCTTCCATGTGAAAGTTCATCAACAATTGCTTCACGTGTTGTAGTAGTCCATCAGATGACCGATCAGAACTCATATCAGTGAAATGAAGAAATCTTCTTGAACTTCACAATTCTCATCAACGCATCGTACAACAGTTGAGAGCTGAGACTTATTAACTATATCGGATGTTTCATCTAGAATGAGAGACACAAATTCTGAGTTTTTTAAATCTTGTTTGATGTGATCAGTTAATAACGAACTGATCGCCTCGATCAAATCATTCTGAATAGCCGACGAAGTCCCTCTAAAAATAGTTGACTCGTTCAAGTGGGTTGCTAATGTTGCATCGTAATGACTTATCAAATCGAGAGTCTCTAAATAATTACCCTTATTGGCCGAAGTTTTTGCTTCATCATGGCCTCGGAAAGGAAGCTCACGCTTGGCGATAGAGCAGACGACATCAATAAGGCGAGTCAATATTTCGCGATTTTTTTTAACTTTTTCATTATGCATCCTGTCATTGATACGCCTCTGTTGATCAAGTTGGTGATCGATTCTATAGTTTTTCCCGAAACTGTTTAATTGAAGAAAGCACTTGATGTGATTAAGTAATTTTTCATGGCGTGTTAGAGAAATGGATAGCGTATTGAGATTGTCAAACCCAGTTTTAGACCATGTGTTGTGGTCGCCTGAAAACAACAGGCATGGCCAACAAAATAATTTGTTCAGCTCACTCGAACCAGTCAACCAAAATGTATTATCATATTGGGAAGAATGAAAATGCCTTACAAATTCTATATTTTTGTCCCTGTGAATGCGCGTGAGGTTTGGTAGTTCCGGCTTCGGTCTTCCATTCGAAATGATGTCATTTTTCTCGGCTGTATCTCTCCTACTAAACGGAGTCTGAATCAAGGACGCGATTTGATCTTCAGCCATTTTAGTTTTGGGAGTCGGCGTATACACAAGTAACTGTTCACACAAACATAATTAAGTGACGAAGGAATGGCAGTAAATGTTTATTTCTCACACTCTCTGAAGAGAGAAAGCGTGCGCGCGAGACATGTCATCACTCGGTTTCTAAGCAGGCCATGCGATCAAATTGGAGCTACAATGTCGTCATTCCCATGGCGCCTTGTGATTGGTCATCAGCTCACGTGTGCGAGGGAATTCATTACTGATGTCAGGCAACGTGCGTTGATGGCATTGATCCATCTTCAGATCATGTCAGCTCCTAGTCAGCTCTCTCGATGAGCGCATGCCGGGAAGATGCCTTCGGCAGCGATGCAAGTGTTACAGGGAACGATGCGATTCTATTTTCAGTAACAGATTTCTACAGTGGAAGCGGCAGCAGCAGCAGTGTAGTAGCTATTGCCTTTCCGCATGCTTTCATAGACAGCTGACAAGGTCTGATTTGCTACAGTCTGATCTTGAATCGCATTAATAGTAACTCACAGTTAAAAGTGCTTCTAAAGCCACAAATTGTGAGCATGCGCCGCATGCCTAGCATGCCCGGAGCATTCGCCACTGAATCACAGGCTTGCAATCCGAATACGACAATATCGTTTCTTGGTCTAACTCCATTGGTCTTCCCATCAACTACTCCAAATGTGCCGTTATGAATGTGATTACGCGGAAAAATCTATCAGTGGAGCCCATCAAAACTAGCAGTGGTGATATCTTAAAAACTGCATCGTCCATAAAGATTCTCGGCGTCCATTTCTGTGACAATCTGAAATGGAACATCCATATCACTAAGACTGTGTGTCATGCTTCGCAGAGATTATTTGTTCTAGCGAATTTGAGACGATTTGGCTGTCCATCACATTTGATTCGTAGAACGTACTTTGTCTTTGTGAGATCTATTTTACTTTACTGTTGTCCAGTTTTTATTAACGCCCCAAAATACCTCACTGACAAAATCGTTCGAATTGAAAAGAGAGCCGCAAAGATGATTGGTGAGCAGATTCATCCGGACGTTTTGAGTACCATGAACCGTTCCTGTGAGTCACTTTTTCAGAAAATTGCGATTGACGACAACCATCCTCTGCAGGAATGCTTCAATTCTCGTACCCGATGCAGTCGTAGTATTTGTCCTCTACGCAAGCCCTTTGCTCGGACTTTACGCTACAAATCTTCATTTATCAAATTTTGTAAATAGTATTTGCGTTGTAATGTGTACCTTGATGTATATTTTTATCATTTTATAGATTTTATCTCTTTGAATTGTGATGCGTCTACCGAATCTAATCGTATGTGGACCAATAAAGTTATCTTATCTTATTCTCATCGATCTGGAATTTACGTCAACTTGATTGTGATCGATTCGAATGAATGGTACCAGTCTATTTATGCACTTCACCATGGCTAACGCCCAAATTTTGGGAAATTCGTTCTCCACGGTACGAAGTAATTTGATTTTTCAATTATTTTTTCCGGGTTGTGTTCGGGTAATTTACTTTTAATATCGGAATATTTTCGGGTCGGGAGTTCAATTCAAAGCTGCTCACATCTCAAATTCCCAGCTTTTCGGTTTATTCATCGGGGTTTCCCAAACGCATACTCCTTGAATAAGTCATTTCATGATAACACACAATCTCACCTTCTTCGGTGCTGGAGGTGAAGATGAGATCCGCACCATTGGAGGCTCAGTTTTACGTGGACGACCTCTCTTAGGAATCCCCGGAATTTTGTCGCCAGAATTGAAAACCACTCGGATCTTCGGAGGAGTCGAAGCAGGAGGCGATGGAGGATCATCGTCGTCCACTAATTCTTCACTTGCAAGAAGGCGAGCTGATGGTCGAACTTCCCGACCGGATCGTGTCTTCATCTCGGGGACCTCTTTAAAAGAGAAATTGGCAAAAATTAGAGTAAAATTCTGACTGAGACTAGCTTATTGCCATCAAATCAAACTGCTTGACTTTCACATTTTACCCGGCTGCTGATAAATGTATCACATCACATCACATGTGGCAATCGCACGACATGCTTCGGCTATCGTACCTCATTAGCCGTGGGCAGGTTCGAACCAGCGATGTTGGAACTCAAGGACATGTCAGCAAATCCTCTATCAACAAGGTCACCCGACTACCTGCTGAATGCGGTAATAAATGATTGCGAATTGCAATCCGCACTCAACGCGCCTGTGATAAAGCAGTGATGCTGGCTAGTTCACGCTAACAACAGATGATCGATGCTATCCTTCTTACTGTGTGTTAAAACATAGGGGCACTGTGTTGAGCAGCTTCTACTTATTCTATTGTGACGATATTCATCATGTCTGAAATTAGAAAGATCTTCCTCATTTGATCATTTAAATTCTCTGAATCAATTCATATGATGACTTCTCAGCATGGCTCCCAAGATGAAATAAATACCGGCATACGACGGAATAGTCATAAATGTGCTTTCTCGACCAGAGACAACAATCGATACACGATTAGCAAGTAACATTTCTCTGGAATTTTGGTCAAAAAAGTCGATTGAATATTTCGTTTAACTTTTTAATCGATGGCTTCACTTTTTCAAATAGACAATGTCTTCAGTCCTTTCGTTTTTCCCGCTTTAATAAACCTAAATGTTACGTGCAACTATGGCAGCTATCGGCACATCAAATAAGATCCAATTTATTTGTGACAGACAAGCGCGTGCTCAACAGTTATCAAATTACTTACAGATGGTGCATAGGCCCTACAGCATGCGATCATGTAATCAACAATTCGATTTTTAGAATGATTATTAAGGCGATTGCACTCAACTAACGTGATTGATATTTTCATTAAGGATACTGAAGTGCGCAAAGTACTAGAATTTCTCACCCGGGCGCGGATACAAAATTGATCCGAGCCGGTTCCAAGCTCTGCTTATAGAGTCCATGTATTCCATGAGTAACAAAATGTATCCCAATCTTGTTACTTAACTTTATTATTTGATATCACATATAGAAACCTCATTGGGTTGTAGAATTAATTGAAATACATTTCAATTTTTTCATAGAATAGGCTAGCAATTTCTAAATTCACTTGACAGAAAATAAAACTCACTTGCTGGTGATTTGCTTGATTTGTTGGGAGATTCTAACTGCTCCACATCTTCTAACGGATCATTCGCTTCCGAGGGTGCTGGTACCTTCGTCCCTAACGCCTGGAATGAAATGCAATCGTCAACTTAAAACCTTTCAATTCAATCAGTGTCTATGTAGCAACTCACCCAAGAAATCCGCTCGTCCAAGGATTTCATCATTAATTGCTTCCGCATATCTCTCCGAAAAGCGAAGGAGGGGCGCTGCTCTGGAGGAAGATCAGCGATGGTGAATCGGACGACGGATCTCCCAGAGGCTGATTTTGATCCACTTTCATCAGCAGAGGTCCTCAAAGAATGCAGATCAGAGGACCTCTGTAAACAAAACAATGCAGTTAGTCAACTCTTCGAGACTCATAAGATATAATGAAATGCGAATGAAAAACGAGCAGCAACCTGAAACAAACTGCATCACAAAGCATTGCTGAACCTCCTTAATTCATCCTACATCGCTACTGAATACATGTGGCAAATTCATTCGTCTATTTTTCACTTTCGCAACTGTATGTCAGAGTTGAAAAAGCATGGCAGTTTTCCAGGACCGCCCAATATGACTGCGTTTGGTATGAAATGACTGTGTTCATCACTTCACAAACAACTGACAAGATCGAGTGTTTCACCCCATAGTAAAATATCAGCATTTTACGCCATTAACAGCTATTGAGATATCTTGTATGAAGTTGATATTATTTATGTATTTGCACACATGTACAGCATAAACGGACGAAATCCAAGTCTCTCTGTTGACAGGGTTATAAAAATTCATCTCTACGCTTTCGATGCGCTCAGCGCATCATCTTCAGAGAAACTGGTCATGCAATCGTATTTATTTGTTAACATTATCATCTCGCCGCACATTTTTTGCGATACCTCTGTACATGCAGATGTTGAAACATTGATCTGTGCCCTGCCCATTTGGAAAAGAGAAAGAAAACCCGTTACGAGAAGTTGAAGCTAAACGATTGACGCTGTTGATGTCATGACGACCAATAATAAAATACACTTTAAGAGCGAACACTTTAAAACAATTACTTGATGCTTTGGGACGGACCCGGAATCGCCCAGCACCTATTTGGGACTGTTTTAACATCTGGTCATTCAATCGAAATTCCAAAGCTCGGGGCATTTTTTGTTATAGGTCTACTTGACGCATCCCATAAAGCGACTAAACAGTAAGGATACAACGATAATTATCTTTTTTTCAAATCTTGCATCTTCACTTCACATTGCATCAACCGCGCCACGAAGGCTCTCTGGCGGAAAATGGAAGCTTTAATGGGTAATCTTTGGTTTTGCAAAAACAGTCATGGACAACATGAAGCCTAAGCTGATTAAATCGGTTGAGGCTAGGTTTCTTTCCTTACAGGAATGACTATCCTTAACATATTCTGTGTAATTATAAAGCATGATTCAAAATGACTGGATTTGCTCAGGGTTACATCGCACTGCTGCAAAAAAGAAGATGAACATTTAAATAAAGAGCAACATACCACTAGGATTTTCCGCTTCGGTTGTTCAATTTCTTCCGGCGTTTGTCTGACCGGTATTGGTAAGACTGGCTTCAGTTCATGGGGTCGGTTAAGCCTCGGCCTTCCTCTCTTCCGCTTCAAAGGCTGCTCCGTGCCTGGATGAGGGAGGTTTTGACTTCCTGCCACTGCGGAGGCAAATTTCTCTGGCCTAACCACCCGTGACATGTTCTGCAGTTGAGAGGAGTTGAAGAGACGATAAAGAGTGACCTTGGAGTCAGAACCGGTGCCGCTACCACCACCACCGCCACTGCTGCTACCTGCCGATGCTGAGGCAGATGATACAGCAGGCCGAAACACTGTGGGAAGATTGATGACAGATCCGGCAGTTGAGACTGAAGAAATCTTCGGGCCAATGCATGGCTGCAGGCGCAAACTCAGCTTCTTCGGCGAGACTGGATTGTGAAGATAAAATCTCAAATGAAGACATATTTACAGCTTTCATAGACTTACTAGACACATCTCTTAGGATCGAGGTAAATACTGAGTGAGTACATAAAAATGTAAAAAATGGTCTTGATTTTGTCAATCCAACCATTAGACAGCGGAATCACGAAGATCTGTAGAATCTCGATAGCTTCAATTCGAGGTTACAGCAATAGCGTAGGCGCATGTGTGTCGTATGCGCTTAAGATGCTTTGGTGGACAATCGATCCCCGTTACTTGCCTTAATGTCGGAGGTTATTTAATGTTATTTATTCATTGATTATTGTTGCCTTGACAACTGATGTGTGGTGGTGAGGGTTTGATCCTGCCAATTGACAGAGTCGCGTAAGTGGCTCGTAGCTCAGTTGGTTAGAGCACAGGTCTAGTTAACCTTGGTCGTAGGTTCGAATCCTACCAGCCGCACATCTTTTGCATGGCAATCTGATCTATCGTGTATTTAATCTCATTGTTGTTAATGTAAAATACTACGATTCCTCGAAAAATATTTTTGAAATATTCCGCATAAACAATTACCGTCGATGGCTATTTTTCTAAGCACAGGCACAAAACACACAAGAAAACGAAAGATCGAAACATGGATATTTCCACGCAAAAATAGGTCCATAGGGTCGAAGACGATTATGTGGAGAACTTTTGAGGTTTTCAAATTACTATACATTATACCTCAATGATATTGACTACATCATTTTATGCATGATGTTTCAGCTAAAATTTCGAGCAATAAAACTTGCGCGAGGGCAGCAATTTCCTTTAACAATACACGGTAAATACCTGGTATTGCATTATTTATTTCAGTGAACAAGATACAAACGTTGTGGCTAAACATTCTTGCATTCTAGCTGACTAAGAATTAAGTCCTCGTCAGTCGAATATATGCACGGAAATAGGGTGTTGTTGTTGAACACGAACATTTTTTTTCAATAAATATTTCGCGAATTTTCGGTGTTGTCTACGCAAACGGTAACGAGCTCAGTATAAATTTAAGACATAGATATTATTTACAACCAGTCCATATTTAAAAAGCGTGACCCGTCATAGTGAAGATCGATTTTTAATTATTCCCGAGATGACCGTGTTCAATCAATCAATAATCATAGTTGTGAGGCGCACTATTACAAATGATTGCTTCTATTCACCACATTCATCATGTTAACGACGAGAGAGGAGACCGCATCATCTCTAAACTAACTCAAATTAGTAACAAAGAAGGGATGCGAATGGAATGACTTACTAGCAATAGTCTGACCGCTTTCAGTTTTCTGGATATTCTAAAAAGCGAAGTGAATTAAATATGAAATTCAAATCCAATATTCAAGATAAAAATCACAAAGTGTTCCGACCAAATCAACTTACTAATGACGGTTTAGTTCGATTTTCCGATTCCGATTCGACTTGAGATTCTCCATTATCATCCATGTCTAAAGGCCCGCTGATACAAAACTATCGCCGCCTGAAATGTGAAAATCTGCTGGATGACATGAAATTACATAATCAAAATAAGCAAAGGAATTGATACATGATGTCAACAAACAGATTCAATGAGAAATTCTGCTAGAATTTCATATTCATGAAATGATGGAGGGAAACATGTTATCATGCTACGGGTGCCGCCAGCAAATCCGGACAGATGCCAACGAAAAAGGACAGTACATACAGAAAGTCAGAATTTTTGAAAACCGAAGAACGCAGGTGTGAGCTCATTCGAGAAAATTGTATCATTTCTCACCTGAGATGAGATGAATCTAAGAGGATAGGATGATTACTCAGATGAAAAAGAAATGAAGTGGAGCATCGATCCCAAAGGGATCCGATATGCAAGGAGAAGCTACAATATCACTGATATCAAAGATCTCAGCAGGCCGGACAAATTCAGAGACTAGTCCGTAAAATTACTGACCTATGAGTGTCATGTGGAAAATCACACTATGCTCTTATTGTTTATTATGGTTGGAAAAAATCAAGTATCTGATGGTCTTATACATGTATTGTGACGAAAATGCGGACTTCTCTCTCTTTCCTCATCAAGACTCGGCAGAAGTGATACTTAGCGTAAACTAACCTTCAAGGCAGCGACGACCAATGGAGTCGCTTGCATGAGCCTTTGATCGGCGCAGACTCTCCTTCCCTTCGCTGACGGGAGGGCGAAGCGATGCCCGGTGACAGGGCGCCAATCATACGCTCCAGGTGGATGATCGATCCCACACATTTGGAGAGACATCAAAACTCCCTGCTGACGGACCAAACGCTCTCTCTCTCTCTCTCTCTCTCTCCCGCCTACAGTACGCACGTTGGGAATCAACGACGCTGCTGCGACCCTTCGGCTCACGACCGCACTCATTGCCAAGTTGACAACTGCACGTACACTCACATTCTCTGCGAACGCCAAATCGGCTCTTCAGGGCCACCACCTGCCTTGCACGTAATAAATACATTCACTCAGGGATTTGGCCTTTTTTCTGTTCGTACCTTGGGGAGGTCGTAACAGAAAATTGGGGACTCAGCCGGGATTGTTCCAAATTTCAACAAAGTTGTCTTATGCTACTTACGTTGGCATACTTTTCCCATAAGCTACTTACGTTAGCGTTTTCGTCAGTTAACTACCGTTTACGTTATCAGTCTTCAATAGTTACATAAACATTTATACTCGCGCCTAGCATAGATTTATTAATCTATTCTGTTCAAAATGGCAGACAGTGAGGTTTTGACGTCTATTCCTTCTTACGAAGAAATTCTGAATTTCAAGAAGACTGAACTTCTTCAGTTATCTAAACACCTCAGCATTTCGTGCAGTCATAATTTAACAAAAGCGGATATTCGCTCTAACATTTTCGCGGCCCTTGGACGCGATCCTTCTGATCATGGTTCTGTTAACGGCAATATTGAATCTGAGGATGAGGACATTTCCAAAATCAAAGCTTTGAAATTAAAATTGAAAATTGAGCAGGAAATTTCCAAACGAGAGAGATTACGTTATCTACAGGAATCAAAGCCGGTTTCTCCTTCTACTGACAGTTTTGACATTAACAAAGTAGTGAGGCTTGTGCCTCCGTTTAAAGAATCAGATGTGGACAGTTATTTCCTCCATTTTGAGAGGGTTGCTCAAATCATGAAATGGCCGAAAAACATATGGCCAATGTTGCTCCAGAGTGTTTTGGTAGGAAAAGCTTAGGAGGCTTACGTGACCCTGTCGCTAGAAGAGAGTTCGGATTATGAAATTGTCAAAAGTCGTATTTTGAGAGCATTTGAAAAGGTCCCTGAAGCGTATCGCTATCGATTTCGCAGCCTAAAGAAATCCGAGTCTATGACCTACTCTGATTTTTTGTTTCCATTGAAATTGAAAATTGAAAACACTCCCTTGTAATGGAGATGTTTCTAATTTTTTAAGATAAATAAAATTACAAAGTGTAAACTGCCCGACGTTTCGTCCGCCGCGGACTTATTCATGGACAAACTGGCATTGGTGAGCGATGGTTTAAATATCAAAAATGAATTCTCGTCAATTCGTGTTTCCTATTCATGGATGGACAATGGATCCTGATGTAATTCGCTTCAGCCACCCTAGTATGAATAGGGTTGCTGAGGCGATCGATGATATCGACATCAAAGTCGTCTATAGAAAAAGAACGATCAGAATGACGTAGGACAATATGATCTGAGATGGCACTCGCACTGTCTAGATTATCAATGCTTCTACGATGTTCAGCAAAACGGATGCCGAAGGGTCGATTCGTAGAGCCAATGTAACACTCATTACATAATCTGCATGCAAAACGATATACAACATAGCGCATGCTGCAATTATACTTATTAGGAAGCGCTTGACAAACTTTGCAGTCACATTTTTCATTATAACTAAAATTGAAATTGTTGCTAATTTTGTTACCAGGTTGATTTATCACTCTGATAGGTAAATCGTAATTCTTAGTTAATTTATTAATTTTACGGGTAGCTGCGTCGCTCACGAAATTTAATTTTAAATTGATTTTGTTAGAGCAGTTGTGGTTACTAGTCGTAGGCTTATTAACGTTGGGGTACTTGAAAAGGTTGAACCCATTGATTTTTAGTTTTAGATCCATTTTAGTTTTACTATTTTCCAAATTGTTAGCGTCTGAACAACGATTTTCTAGATATTTGTAACTATTGCTAACGAAGTTCGATTTTATATGAGACGGTACCAAGCTATCTATATGCATAGAATTGCCGGAGTGACATTCTTTATTATACCAGGTGAAGTCAATGCGGTCATTAACAGTTATACTAAGATCTAAAAAATTGAGAACGTTGTTCTCTGGTACTTCGAGAGCAGTGGTTGGATTCATACATGCACATTTTTTTCGCGTCGGCTGAAAATTTTCGCGTCATAATGATATCGTCATTTCTTCAAAAATAGACCTTTTCATATACCGGTACTTTTGACTGACATGAGGTGCGTTCCTGAAGAAAATATAAGCTTGTCGTATCACAAATAGTACAATTTCATTCCAGTCCTGCATTACATATTTTCATTTCGAAGGCTCTTAGACAAAATTTATCTAACTTACCTCTTTACATGTAATTCTTTCCTCCTTAATCATAAATTAACTTTTTCTTTAATGTTTTCCGATTAATTTTGGAAATAGACGTTTAACACTTATGACCTCATTCTGTTGCAACAGTTAATTCGTTTATGCCTTTCATTACTATTCACTAATATATTCGTACTTACAAGTACCATTATACATGTTTCTTAATACTCATTGTAGAATTACACCATATATATATAACCTGAAGAAGGAAATATATTCCAGAAAACGCTCGTGCGAATTAATAGTTTGAAGTGTTTTCATTCATTATTTTATTATATATATATATATATATATATATATATATATAGTGCAAAGAGAGTGCAAAGAGAAGCTATGCATTGATATCATTAAACCATCTCTCAATCGTAATTGACATGTGCATAGAAATTAATTCTCTGCTTCTTTCATTTATGATTTTTGATATTGTATTAGAGTGCATGATTTCTTTGATTTAATTTTGTGAAATGCATGTAAATACAGATTGTTTCATAAAAAATGGATCACCCTTAAACATCGCCTTAACTTCAACTTTGTCTAACTCCGACAAACTTGAACGAATTTCTCTGAAATTTGGAAGATATGTCAGTTGTGCTTATTAATATCATTGTTGGAAATTTCAAGCATGAATATTGAGTTGTTTTCCTGTTATAGATAAAAAAGTAGTAGATAATTTGATCTTCATTTAGCAATGTTACACAAAATCATACCTCACTCTTATAAAATTACATTTGTTTCCTTAGTTATGTAATATGTTGTTCTACAAGCCAAAAGATATCAAGCAAAACAAAAATAAAGAAAATTGGTCAATCAGAGCCAGTATAGCACCATTATTCATCAACAATAATGTAACTGCTACATGTGATTAACTGGACTTCATGTTCCATAGCTTCCTGACTTCGTTGCGGTGGTGTTGGCAGCACTCCTGATTGCTTTCAGCTAGAAATCTATCTCTTACCCGTTGAAAACAATACAAAGCACAAATGAACAATAACGAGATCGCATTCACAAAAGGCAAAGTCCACGCAAAACATCCAAACGTAGAGACCGCCTAATTTTGAGATTTGTTAAAGTTGATCCAAGTCTCTCGTTAACTGAGATGGCTGCACTAGTCTCGTCTACATGTATTTCTAAGTCCACTATTCGTAGAAGACTTATTGAGTCGAATTTCAAGAGCTGTAAGAGGCCCTCTCAGATCGAATAATCAGATCAGCATACAAAAAGACGTCTCAGATGGGCAATGAGTCATTGTCACTGGCGAAATCAATGGGATCGGGTTGTCTGGTCTGATGAGGCATCAGTCCGTCTGAAGGATAGTGATGGTCGATTGAGATTATGGATAAAATCTGATCAGGAAATTCCGAGACATTTACATCGTCCCCGGATACAAGGTGGTGCGACTCTACTGATTTGGGCTGGCATTTGGACCAATGGCCGCTCTGAACTTCACATACAGCAAGGAACCATGAATTCTGAACGCTAAATATTAGCTTCTTAAGAACCGTTACTGTATCATAGCTTATCAGATTATATAAAGACATTTAAATATATTAGGGAAATGAAATAGCATGAAAAATGCTTTCTGTATCATACTTATGTTTTATTTAGTCAAATTTTAGGATGATCCACTTTTTATGAAACGGACTGTATATACTATATATACTTCAATTATTTTAATAGGCGTAACATGTCTTTATAATTGTTTTACGTTTCCCTAATTTCCCTTGCGATCGAGAGGCATTGGCGGTGCCATTGGTAGATGCTGTCCTGTTGCCCTGACGATAACCATTGCGAGTTGGGTCGGCGTAGAATCAATTATGAGTAAAAATTTCTCGTTAAGAATAAGTGTGGCTATACTATGTTTCCAACATCGCAAGATGCAAGAGCATTTTGAATTTTATTCAATTTATAGAAAGTCATCTTAACAATAAAAGCGACGAAAGCTATTATAAGTGTTTTAATCTACAACAGACCAATACTACATCGTAAACAATCGAGGAGTTTTATGATAAGAAGTGGAAACAGTTTAACGAGCGTTTAAATAAGAAGGACGAACGAATGCAAGAATCTATTCTAGACGTGACTTTTTGAAGGAGGTTCCTGCAACATTAAATGAATGTCTCTTCAGAACGTCATCAAGAACGAACAACAAGAGGTATTTGACGAAATTTTATTATATCATCAAATAAATTACAGATAATGATAACATATCTGAGGTCAACTTAAAGTACACATCACGATTCAAATGACCTCCCCCAAATCATCAGTATAACCTGAAAGCGACCGTGATGAAAGCTTGAAAAATATATTTTATCCAACCTGATTTAGATGTACATGTAAAGTGTATAACAGCCGATGTAACCCTGGAAAGAAATAGGAAAGGAATATGTGTACATCACCATTTAGTTTTAGTCTTTTAGACATAAAAGAAATGACTTTAAGGTGCCGAATGTTAAATAATTACTGTTCTGAAAAATTCAGTTCATGAAAACGGTTTAAAAAAAGAGGATGAAATAATAAATGATTTGTTCTATCATTTCGGTAATAAGTAGTGTCAGAGCTAAATGACATTGACGCGAAAATATCCAAAATCATTTTCGCGTTGAAGCGACCAAATTCGCGTTTTCGCGTCAAATTCGCGTTTGACGCGAATTCGCGTCAAAATCCGACCACTGTTCGAGAGTAAACTGGATGGAATTATGAATCGAATTGAAAATATTTAAAATTTCACTAAAAGTCTCACTATCGTTAGTAGGGAATGGTCCCAGGATAATGTCATCACTATAGCGCTTGTAAAGACAAGGAGCAATATTATGCGAGCTAAGTATTTCCAGCGCTCTCTGTTCTATAGTAAACATGAATATATAATCGCAAACGCTGGTGCAAAGTGTGAGCCCATTGGACAGCCACTAATTTGCAAATAAGTTTTATCTTGGTATTGGATTTCATAATTATAGCTAACAAACTTTAAGAAATCTTCGATATCGGTTACTTTGAAGCCATAGTTATTGATGACATTCCAGTTAGATCTCGCATAACTAACAACAGCATTAATGCCTTCCATTATGGGAATGCTGGTATATAGGTTTTTCACGTCTAGAGATATGAAAGTTACATTATTGTGAGGTGAAATTTTGAGAGAATTTAGATTACCTATAAGATCATCGGTACTACTAATATTAGTAGGAACCAATTTCACAAGTTGGTTAATAGTTTTACTGAGCAGCCAATCGATCTTATCCGTCGGAGTGCCCATAGAAGATGCGATCGGTCTCAGGGGATAACCTGTGGCTGTTAGGGGTTTATGGTCTTTCACTGTGCAATAGAACTTAGCCGGTTTACTACCGCAAGATATCAAACGGTTAATGTCAATATCTATATTTTTACATTTGGATCTTATTAGTGTATTCGCTTGTTTTTCTATGGATTTACATCTAGACTTAGTTACAGGCTTATAGGTTACAGTATCGTTCAGTAAGAGAAAGACATGAGCAATAAATTTATCCTTCTCAGTAATAACGACACGGTTAGTTTTATCAGAGGAAACAGCTAGTAAGTTATTTTCTTTCAAGAATGATTTAGTTTTACTTACAGTTTTGTTGTAGTACTTATATTTAGGATTCTTTTTTACATAATCACTTTCTTTCTTGAGAATTTTTTTGGCTTCATGTTGAAACAACATTAAGTTCTTTTCTTGTTCTTCGTCCATTCTGGACGGGAAACTAACAGTGTTTTTATGATAAGGAATGTGCAATTTTTTACTGCTGTTAGCATTGCTAGCTACCTCAGCATTATTGTCAATATTGTTAAATTTAGAGTATCATCTCAGATAATAAGTCAAGGAATCAACTGAGAGATCGTTGTCGTTACAAAACTTCGTACTTATGCGGTTAGGGATACGAAATTTGGGACCCTTTTCCAAAAGATCGCAAATATCGTTCGGAATATTGACATTACTTTCATTAGTGATACGATAGTTAGGCAAGCTAATAGGACTTGACGACAAATCACTGCTCTTAAACCAAAATGCATCGATATAGTCAAAATACAGTTGAGGCCTATTTATCACAGTATACGATTTTACTAAAAAAGGGTAGCGTCTATCTCTCAAAGTCTGCCACTTACTGCAATGTCTTTGGAAGATAATTTCTTGTTCTCTGAACACTGCTGCTTCAACCTGTTCAAGGAATGCACTCGCTATCCCCTCTTCCGCTTGGCGAATAAAATTGAAGTATTCATACGAATAAAGCTGATTGCTTGCATACTTCTTGTTCCTTGCAGAGACAATAGTTAACCGGAGAATCTCCATCTTGAGAGACTGAGACTTCCTTATGAGTGCATCATTCACCAACACAAAATCCGGAATGCGGATCATATTCTCAACAAATCTAGGAATTGTATTGAAATCGATGCATGCCTGAATAAAGAGCAAATAGCATGATAGTCGCACCATCGTCAGAGCCAAATTCATCAGTTTTCTACCAGATTCACGTACTGGTTTTTCAATTTGTACGGAGTTGAGATCATTGATAGCCTTGTACGGGAGAAAATTCCTTTTTGTTTCCATTGAAATTGAAAATTGAAAACACTCCCTTGTAATGGCGATATTTCTAATTTTTTAAGATAAATAAAATTACAAAAGACCTACTCTGATCTTGCCCATTCTAAAGAAGTCGCATTTGACCGCTGGTGCAGATAATTTTGAGCAATTAAGAGAATTAATCCTCATCGAGGAATTCAAACAGTGTCTCCCTGAGGACATGAAGACATTTATCGAGGACAAAGATCCTGACGATTACAAAGCTTGGATTATGTTATCCGAGGAATATGCAATTTCTCGTAAGCGCTCTAATAAAGAGAGGAAAAGCACATTTAATCACGCGGATCAAGGCGCCTCCAAAATGAAACAGTCTGATAAAAGACCAGTTCGAAACCCTTTTAACGGCTCCACCAGACCGGTGACTTGTCACTACTGCAAGAAAACCGGTCACACAATTTCTGAGTGTTTCAAACTTAAAAGAAAGAAAGAGGAAGAGAAAAATTCCGTAAATACTGTCGACTCCCAAGATGTCTTAGCCTCACCGAAAGGAGATTTTCTCCCGTTCACATTCGAGGGCACAGTCTCTTTGGACAATAAAAATGAGGTACCAGTCACCATTTTGCGTGACACGGGAGCGATTTGATCTTTCATCTTATCAAATGTGTTGCCATTGTCGGAAAATTCCGCTACCGGAGACATCATTGACACAGAAGGATTTTGGGGAACCGGAACAGTGAAGTTACACAAAATCAACATTAACTGCGAGCTCGTTTCCGGACCCGTAGTTGTCGGAGTGACCGATCACATACCAGCTCGGGGAATTACTCTCCTGTTGGGAAATGATCTGGCTGGTTCGAAGATGAGAAAAAGTGTATCAGTTGATATCAACGATTCGCCCTTATCTGAGGAGAAAAGGGAAAATGTTCCTTGTGGTGTGATAACACGCTCACAGGCGCTTAAAAGGACTGAAGATGCAGATAATGATACTCCAAATTCTGAAGGCTCCGAGTCTAACAATACAAATGAATTGATAGCGGCTCAAGAACGGGATAATGAAATAAAAAAGTTATTTGATATTGCTGCTCCTGAGCGAGAGATCAAAACAGCACCCTGTGGCCATTATTTCAAGGAATCTGGCTTGTTAATGAGAAAATGGCGGGAGTCTGGAGTCCCTGCAAATTAAGAGTGGTCCGTATTTCACCAAATCGTAGTCCCGAAGAAGTTTAGGGGCGAGATTCTGAGACTAGGCCATGAAGTTCCCATGGCAGGTCATCTAGGCATAAGGAAGACTTTTGATAAAGTGACTCGACATTTCTACTGGCCTGGGATAAGATAAGACATTACTGCCTTTTGCAGACGATGCCATATTTGCCAAGTATCCGGAAAGCCAAACCAAGTAATTCCTAAATCGCCACTTCGACCGCTTCCAATAGTCGAAAGCGCATTTTCGAGGATAATTATTGATTGTGTTGGCCCTCTCCCAAAATCTCGAGCAGGAAATCAGTATTTGCTAACTATTATGTGCGCATCTACACGCTTTCCGGAGGCCATTCCGTTAAAAAGAATTACTGCCGTCCAAATTGCAGACAGCCTGCTGAAATTCTTCACGTTTGTTGGACTCCCTAAGGAAATACAATCAGACCAGGGCTCAAATTTCATGTCGGTCTTGTTTCAGCAAGTCGTAAACCTGATCGGTGCCAAACAAGTGCGATCATCAGCCTACCGCCCTCAGTCGCAAGGAGTATTGGAAAGATTCCACTCCACGCTGAAGACCATGTTACGGTCTTTCTGTATTGAACACGAAAAAGACTGGGATAAAGGTGTCCATTTTGCGATATTTGCAGCCAGAGAAGCCACTCAAGAGTCATTAGGCTTCAGTCCTTTCGAACTAGTGTTCGGCCACGCAGTCCGAGGCCCGTTAGGTTTGCTGAAAGAAAGTCTCTTAAACGAAAATCTACAACAGAAAGATTTGCTGTCATATGTCTCAGATTTCCGTGAAAAGTTAGTGAATGCTACCGAACTGGCACATAAGAACCTTAGGACAGCACAAATATCCATGAAAGAACTGTACGATCAGAAATCAAAAGTTCGAAGTTTTAGCGTTGGGGACAAAGTCCTCGTACTCTTGCCGATTGTGAGCAACCCGATGAAAGCTCGCTATCAGAGCCCATATGTCATTTCGAGTAAGATAGATGAGTTAAATTACATCGTGAGTACACCAGATCGAAAGAAAGATACACAATTATGTCATGCTAAGATGATAAAGGAATATTATGCAAGATCAATTGAGTCCGATTCGGTTCTTAGTGTGCAAAATGTTGATTTTGAAATCAAAAATGACAATCAAAACGCGAGATTAGCGAATTCTGATATAATGAAAGATATGAAATCACTAACAAATCATCTGCCATCAGACGAAGGAAATTCACTCGAAAACTTGATAGTAGAATTCAAGAGCATCTTCGGCGATGTACCGTCTCGTACTGATGTTATTGAGCACGACGTCTGTCTAACGAGTGATATCACTCCGATCAAATCACATCCGTATCGAGTAGGCCCAGACAAAAAGAAAATTATTCAAGAAGAGGTCGATTATATGTTAAAACATAAAATTATCGAACCTAGCAATAGTCAGTGGGCATCTCCTTGTGTAGTTGTCAAGAAAGCCGGTAATTCACATCGATTTTGCACAGATTATAGAAAATTAAATGCCGTGACTAAAAGCGATTCTTTCCCTTTGGCCAGAATCGATGATTGTATAGATCGCATTGGGAAAGCCAGATATATTTCAAAATACGATGTTTTGAAAGGTTATTGGGGCATCCCTCTGACCGAAAGAGTCAGGGAGATATCAGCATTTTTCACGCCAAATGGACTGTTTCAGTACCGAGTAATGCCCTATGGCATGAAGAATTCTCAAGCTACATTTCAAAGACTAATGACAACTTTACTGAGAGGTATGAAGAATTTCACAGCCTATGTTGATGACATTGTTGTACATAATGATAGCTGGGAGGAGCATCAGAAATCTCTGCGTGAACTGTTTGTTAGGTTAAAAGAAGCAAACTTGACCGTTAATTTGAGCAAAAGTGTGTTCTGTAGAGCCGACGTCACATACCTAGGACATGTAGTGGTGCATGGAAAAGTCAAGCCAGTAGATGGACATGTTGAAAAAATGAAAAACTTTCCTCCACCAACTGACAAAAAAGGTGTACTGAGATTCCTCGGCATGTTAGGTTACTATAGGCGATTTTTGCCAAACTTCTCGACGGTTGCATTTCCTCTGACCGATTTACTAAAAAAGACCTCAAAGTTTATTTGGACTACTCCTTGTCAGGAAGCATTCGAGTCATTAAAAACTATGATGTGATACGCCGATTCTAAATGCTTCAGACTGGAACAAACCATTCGAACTCATGACTGACGCGAGCGACGTAGGCATAGGTGCAGTGTTGACACAGAATATTGAAGGTGAAAGATTTCCAGTTGCATATTTCTCGCAAAAGTTAAATAAGCACCAAAAGAATTACTCTACAATAGAGAAAGAGGCCTTCGCCTTACTCAGTGCAGTTAAACATTTTGAGATTTATATTGCCTCTTCAGTGGGTTCAGTAAAAGTTCACACAGATCATGATCCGTTGATTTTTCTCAACAAAATGAGGTTCAAGAATCGTAGACTACTCGCTTCGTGTTTAGCTCTTCAGGAGTTTAACCTTATTGTCTGTCATATAAAGGGAAAAGACAACATTTGGGCTGATGCCTTATCCCGCACCGGTTCCCAGTTTTCTGACAGATTTACCCAGGATCCGTTTCACAGACCAAACAAATCCTGAGTGAATTAGAAGGTTGTGATGTACATTTTCGTGGTGATTGGTGAACATTTCTTCGCGTTTCAAGTGATCGCAGTGCTCCGACTATCAACGCTCTTTTATGCCGGGGGATGTGACGAAAATGCAGACTTCTCTCTTTTTCCTCATCAAGACTCGGCAGAAGTGATACTTAGCGTAAATTAACCTTCAAGGCAGCGACGACCAATGGAGTCGCTTGCATGAGCCATTGATCGGCGCAGACTCTCCTTCCCTTCGCTGACGGGAGGGCGAAGCGATGCCCGGTGACAGGGCGCCAATCATACGCTCCAGGTGGATGATCGATCCCACACATTTGGAGAGACATCAAAACTCCCTGCTGACGGACCAAACGCTCTCTCTCTCTCACTCTCTCCCGCCTACAATACGCACGTTCTCTTGTTGGGAATCAACGACGCTGCTACGACCCTTCGGCTCACGACCGCACTCATTGCCAAGTTGACGACTGTACGTACACTCACATTCTCTGCGAACGCCAAATCGGCTCTCTTAAGGGCCACCACCTGCCTTGCACGTAATAAATACATTCACTCAGGGATTTGGCCTTTTTTCTGTTCGTACCTTGGGGAGGTCGTAACAGTATACATGGACAATTCCACGCCCATAATTTTCTGAAGTACCTAAGAGCATATTTGTAGATTCACGAAAATAAAGCCAGCGAATTACCTTTTTGTCGAAAATTTATGCAACAATTTTCCGGTTTACAGCATACTGCATGGATTTTTTATTCGTGCAACCACAAACATGGCGAGTAGCTTATTTCAGTTGGATATTGGTCTATATTACCATATTCGTCTGTAACCTCTTCTTAAACCTTTTGCCTGTCTGCATTTACAAAGCCGAGAAGTCGATTTTTACTATTATTTATTTTTATTGAAAGAACACACTGAATTGTCAATAATAAGGCGTCTAATTATCGGTGTGAAAAGAATACACGAATAAAACTTTGGATATAAAACTTGATATATTGACGAATAACTACCTCCATAATAGCATTTATACTCAAGGATCAATGCCGAGCACTGATGTTACTAATATTATTTTTAACGGATAAAATATCAACTAATAATCTAAAACATCAATGCAACTTCTAGGGATGAGATGGAGAAATAGGTATTTTCTCCTTATGTAGCCATTAAATTACTTCAGCACTGCAAAGCTGCTTGTTTAACTCATCTACTTCCTAGGGAGGACGAAACTTCTTTGTTCGTCAGACTTGACACTTGGCAAAGCGGTAGGATAACTTTCAAAAGAGACGAGAGCCAATGAGTACAAAGAACTTGACATCGCTCCAGTCATCGAACAAAGTCGAGAGTTGGAAAGTGCAATTTCAGAGGTCCTTGTCCGCCGAGATATCAGTTTCATTCAGGAGTTGATACCAATGATAAATTGAAAAGTTTTGTTCTCACAATTGCAAATTTCTCACTGCTCTATCTTTCCCACGTCTGAACTGAAGACGATTTCCTCTGTTGCGAGCGATCTCTTCCGCGAGTGGTTGCAGACGCAAACAGCGTCTGAAAGCCAAATGGGACGTGTAATTGGAATTGACACCAAACCCACCAACCAATCGTTTCCGAATTATGAAATTTGGAGGAGGGAGAAAGCTTTTAATACTTTCCTCTACACAACACCTCACCAGCAATGAAATTATCTCTTTCCTGTAAAGGTGGAGAATTTGCCACCCAGAACGACGTAATTTTCTATGATCAAAATATCAAGAGCTGAAATTCTAATTGAAATCCACTATAGCATACGTTCACACTATCATCAAATTAACTTATCGCTTGAGGTAATAAAAATTCTAATCAAAGTGTTCCTTTACATCATCAACAATTAGACGATCACGTTCCCACGCGAAGATGACCACACTTTAGCATCCTGAAACAATTCTATCGATCAGTCAAGCGTACTGAGCAATCACAACCAATTTCCTGTGCTGTATTCACATCACTTCACTTATTAATAGATATGTGGAATACAAACGATCTGAAACAAATATCCCTTGACATACTTTCTTCACTGAAACATATTTAAAACAAAATTAATTTTCTATTATTCACTTTAGATAAGTGAGAAATTAGAATAGAAAGTGAAAATAAAGACTGAGTGACAGGCAATAAAAGTTCCAGATGTTCATTATTTTGATGAATTCATTTTGCTCCTCTCATTTTTGTTTCATGAACTAAGAAAAAATCAAATTTGTTTCACAATTCAAATAAACCTTTTATGATGAGGCTGCGATATTCTCATAAATAGGCAGAAACAAATACCTTTATTGCTCATGATAAATAAAAAAGGATTTCTGTGTTACTGTAAAGATGAATTATCTCCCAATAATCGACGGTTTTTGTGTTAAAGTAAGATACAAAACCCCACGTTTCGTCGCTCATGCGAGCTGTTTACGGGCCGTAGACAGATTTCCCCCTACACAAATGCTTAAAGATAATATGCGATAAATTTTCAGAATTTGAGTTGGTAGGTTTATTTGCTCTTCTTCATTGTCATACTTAATAAAATAATTTCATTACTGAATAAAATATAATATTAAATAATAATTATAACTTAATTCATTCAACGCACAAAAACATGACACCAAAATCGCTTTCGGCGGTCCGGTCTGATCACTTAGAACGCAAACATTGAAACAAATCTAGTATTATTACTAGCTTTACTTAACATCTATTTTATTCAGCATATATTTCAAAGTCTTTCGCTACAAATTGCGTTGAAATAACAAAATATTGTTAATCAAGTGGATTTTTCTTAAATTAAATGTAATGTTTTTCGAAAACCAGTTTTCATAATTTACATTTGCAATTTGTAGGGTAGGTCGTTTTCTGATCACCTTAAATTACCGTCTCACTTGTGTTTCTGCATCACAATCACTGTGTAAAATCTTATATTATGGAATAAAGTAAAAATTTCGCGTCAGAATTGTGAATGGAATCATGTGTACTGAGTTTTTCCATACAGATAATCCAAACCAATCACATCAGCTATTCTCAACTGGGTCGGAAATTCGGCTGTGATCGCGCTAGTGCTAAAGAAAGAGTCGTAAATCCACTCTTTTTCCAATTTCCCTTAAAACGCAATTGAGTTGTTTCCTAGAAATTTCAATGGAATTGATAAAGAAACGTCAGTCGTCTGTCTCACTTGAGAAGGCCAGGCAAATATATTTTGAATTAGATTATCAATTTTTACGCGTCAAAAGACTAATTAACAATATCTAATAAAAATTTAAGTTACAACAACATGATTTCTTTTTAATTAGTGGAAATTATGCTAAGTCTATCAAACATAGCGGCAGTCATATCTTTGCTTTGTTTCCATGAAGATGTCTTAAATTGCGGACATGAAGACCTACAGAAGAACATGAAGAGGTTCCACACTTCCTATTAGTGTTTTAAAGCAAATTCAGATGAACAACTACCAAGAAAACTTCAATCAATGTCGAGAACTTTGCCCCGACTGGATCATCGGATTGGATCACAATCATCATTTCTCGACATCGGATCCGGATCAAGTCCCTGATTCAGTTGGAGCCCTATAATCATTGCTAACTTGCCTGCAATTTAATTTGTATTCACTTTAATATAATGATTGGCAATCTTACTTGCAATTAAGAAATCACAATTGACAAAAAGCAGATCAGTACTCCGAAAAATTATGCTAAATGGCTAATGCCACAAATTTGTCATTACATTTCCTATGTGAGTTATTCTATGTCGTGGAAAACGATTTGATAATGTCCAAAAACGGTGATATTAAGTAAAATTTTTTACTGCTTTGGACGGGAGGTTATTCATTATGAATGCAAAAAACAAGTTATTCAGCTCCATGGACTTTATTGTAGGATGAAAAATAAAAATAGAAACAAGTAATTAAGTAAAAACCGACGTTTCGTCTAACAGGGAAATAATCATGGGTAGCTGGTAAACCCACCCGCTACACATGATTGTCTCTGTGAGATGAAACGTCGTGTTTTATTTAATCACTTGTTTATACTTTTCGTTCAGCAATAAAGTCCAGGGAGCTGAATAGCTTGTTTTTACAATCACAAAAATGCACTAAGTTGAAAGCTCCTTAACCCTTTAACGGCTGAGCCCGAGTTAACTCGTATGGAGCGTTATGAGCGGTTGACTGGTGACGGTGACAATGGAATACAGCAGGAACTGATCCCGAGCTAACTCTTATCGGTCGGGCAGGCAACTATCACTGACAGAAAGTTTTCCCTTCCAGTGTTCACGAATACCGAGTTAACTCGTGTTCAGTATGAAGAGACTTAAAACCTTCACAGACACAGATAGAATTACCAAAAAAAATGGTTCAGTGATATTGTCTAGACGTCTCGATAAGTTAACTCGAGCTCAGTTTCTCATTGTATTACCGCCTGCAGCGCAGCAGTGATATTGTCGTGCCGTCTCGATACGAGTTAACTCGGCCTCAGTGAAATTCGGTAGGTAAATGAAATATGCACCGCAGCCAAAGGGTTAAATGAATTGAATTGATAGAGCCCTAAACTTGATAAATTGATTGCACTTCATGCGAATGAATATAAAACCAACTAGAAGAATAGTTTTCGACTAAACCTGCTCTTGCGTGTACTGAAATTCTTAATTATTATACATTCTTGAAATCATCCGTAACGAAATGCTATTCATTAAACTTTATCAGTAGTGTGCGTTTTAAACTTATTGGTAAATGTGAGTGAAGTGGTGCCAATTTGAAATCATTGGATTTGCCACCTGCAGAGAATTATCAGAGGAGGAATGGAGTTTTTTCTCAACGTGAAGAGCCCCTTAAGCTAGATAAAGGCATTTGAAATATTGGACACATCCATAATGTTCAACAAATATGAAAATTTGATGGCAAATTCACAGCATAAAAACATTGTACACAAAAAAGCTAACATCTTTGAGTGGTTGACTAAATAGCGAATTGATAAAATAATCGCAACTCTATGGAGCTTTAGGAGCAATTTTTTCCATAGAATCAGTTGTCCAATTTCAGCGTAAAAGGAATGCGTGAGCAAAATCAGAACAAGAATCAAACATAAAAACAAATTAGACTACATTGACCTTACCAAATATACAAAGTTACTTCAACTAAGACCTAAAATGCGTCAATACGACCAAAATTGAACAGCTCAAGGAAATGAAAGAAGCTAAGGACATTTGCAGACATCGCTGCTACTTAACCGATGTTCCATCCCTAGAAGCAGTGCTGTTTTGCTTGCACGCTTGAGCACTAGGCTAAGTGGACTATAGAGCCCATTAATCACTCCATCTCTAGGAGAACACATCTGAATCGATAGCCTAGATGCTATTCTTTTAAGCACTCTAGCTGCTATTAAGACCCAACCACCATACGGCGAAACTGCCACTGGGACATAGTGCCATCCTAGTTCTTCACATTTGGAACTGTTGCGCAAGATCTTTCCTTCCTCGGCTTCAGCTACGGTGATCTCTGGATTAACACCAAAAGTGTTGTGCCATTAAGCGGATGTACAATCGTAAGATCAAGTGCAGCCGTCTGGTCGAGGTGCCAAGCAGGAAGGAGAATATCTGCAGGTCTCCGTTGGTAAAATCCTTGATCTTCTCTCTTCAACTGTGGCTGCAAATGACTTCTTTGGCAGTAACTGAATAAGCTATCTCGCAAAGCGTTGTCACGACTTGTTACGTTTGGACCATACTTGCAAGTTAGAGCATGGTGACCCAGTTGATCCAGCACATCGTTGGAGTTGGTTGGACAGACTGAGCGAAGAGCATTATTAGAAAATAATTTCTCAGTCTAATAACTAACATGCAAATAGGGGAGGGTGGGGGTGTAATGGGCCACTTAAATTCAAGGGTTTATAGAGACCAATAATTCCACTCTGAGAACAAATTGTTGCCTAATCACTAGCTATGGACACAGATGCAGGGTTCCATATTATATATCAGTAGTAGGAGCCAGAATAAACCATATGGGAGGTTTTAATGTAAAAATATTTGATTTTCTCTCATCCAATGCATTTCACATGCCACCGGTATGCATGATCACGTTATGAATTGTCCGACACAGAATGACACACATGACAATCGTTTATGAAAAGTCAAAGATGCACAGGAAATACACATACATACCTAAGACTAAGACTTCATCACAGAATACGTTAAAACTAATACTACCTAATACAAGACAAAAGAGCTGAAAACGAGCATTGAACTTCTGTCCAAACCGATCCAGTATCGCACTCATACTTGTTGACACTTTTATGTTTCATCGACCACAAGGATTCTCTGACGATGCGTATACGGTAGACTGAGTACCTATCAAGAGTCTCACAGTGCTTCCAGTAGATGTTGTGGCCGCTGTTCATTACATGGTTGGCAACCTCCGACGTGGCAAAGTTTCTTACGCTCCTTTAGACGTTTCGATACCGTTCTCGAGCTTTGTCCTACATAAGACCATGAACAGCCATCATCCTTGCAAATGAGACGATATACCCAGGGTTGCCAAACTCGTCCAGAAAACAATCCGGACGCTCTAATGTTATATCATCAGAGTAAATATAAACATTAATTGCCTCTTGTACTTAACTGTGAATGGAAAATAATCATTATGCGTAAGATTGTCATCAATATCATGCGTATCTCTTTTCCTCGTCATTCATAAATGACAGGTGATTTTGAATGAAAAATCGCAGCTTTTATGAACCCGCAATATATTCAATTAACAAATACATCAATAAATCTCAGAAGCCTTGGGAATATTTCACAAATCCTTTTAACAAATATAGGCAGTACAAAGATATATAAAAATTGATCAGCGCGTCTATGATTTCGTTAAATGATTGAATCAACAAATCTATAAAAATATACATTAGTGCGTCTATGATTGTGTTAAGAATCAACAAATCTATAAAGAATACAGCGGTGTATCTATGATTGCCAGAAAAACAAATCTTTATAAAAGTACATCAGTGCGCCTATGATTGCGCTACCAGAAAAACAAATCTATATACAAATTCATCAGTGCGCCTATGATTGCGCCGCTACCAGAGAAAACAAATCTTCATAAAAGTACATCAGTGCGCCTATGGTTGGGTTATGAATCAACAAATCTATAAAGAATACAGTGGTGTATCTATGATTGCCAGAAAAACAAATCTTTATAAAAGTACATCAGTGCGCCTATGATTGCGCTACCAGAAAAACAAATCTATATACAAATACATCAGTTCGCCTATGATTGCGCCGCTACCAGAAAAAACAAATCTTCATAAAAGTACATCAGTGCGCCTATGGTTGGGTTATGAATCAACAAATCTATGAAGAATACAACGTTGCATCTGTGATTGCGTTACCAGAAAACAAGTCTATATAATAATACATCACTGATAGACAAATGATCACTATCAATAAAAACACGTCAAGTATAAACAATCTAGCTCACTGAAATCTGTCCATAAAAACAATCCGATAAAAAATTCTTCTTTGGCAAAAACAATTCTTTAAATAGTCTAAAAATTTACGTTCATGATTCTTCATCATCACTAGCACTATCGTGCTCATATGATTGGAAGTATCGCCGGGATGAGCTTCGAGCTAAGTCGATGAGGGACTGAGTTGCTGAAAAATGTTGTAATCCATCGATATTTTTCAAGTGAGATCGCACTCGCCGGATACCGTTCAGAGTTTCGGGTTGGAGACGATTTCTCTCCTTTGTGACTACAGCTGCATTTACACTAAATCCTCTTTCCTCAGCAGCATTGTGTGGCTGAATACAAAGCAATGCCTGCACAAGAACTTTGATCAGCGGATATTTGTGCTTTTCCATTATCTTGCTCCAATAAGCATCTAGCCGTTCTTCTTTGAGTGGCTGAATATCATTGTTGATTGCCAGCTGTTTCCATTCCTCGATTAATGGTTGCATGTCATCAACTTTTATTGTGGGAATGAGACCTGCAAGAAACGTCAAGTTCTTCAATTTTGTTGTCTTGTCCTTATCCGACTGAAACGTGCGGTTTTGTGGACACAGCAATGTCAACTTTCGCCAAGAACGCATGTGTTCTTTTTGATCAAGTTTGAGATTGCTCATGGTTGCGTGGAAAGCCTCCAAATAAAAGGCCTTCGCTTCGAGTTTGAAATGGGTCATTTCGGCAGACTGCAAATTTTTCAGACATAAACGTTCGGTGGCCAATGTCAACGTCTGATGAGTGATTTTCAGGGGCCGTGCTTGATGTTGAAATCTTCGACACGACGATGTCTTTACAGACAGAAGGCAGCAAAAATCGTCCGCCTAGAGAAGCCATCATACCACAAATTCTATACACATACTCCAGCCCAATGGGATCGTCTCTCTGTAAAAATAATTGCATTTCTTGAAATAGGGGAAGTGCTTCCGATAGAAAAAGGAGGTAGATGTCTGTCTTCTTTGATGCAAATGCGCTGCGAAGTCGCTCATACCGATCATTCTTTGCCAAATCTGTCAATGCTTTTTTGGGCAAATAGTGGATGAAATAGGTTCGAAGCGCATCAAGGAGCGTGAGAACTCGATTCACAAAATGAAGTAAGGTCAAAAACCTCGTCCCACTATGATCAATTAGTTTCAAGTTCGGTAAATCCAGCTCGTCTCGCAGAGCAGCGAATCTTCGGATCTGAGAGCTTGCCCTTTGAAGAAATACTTCATGTCGAGTGCAAATTGAAGCACATTGAATTTCAGTTTGCCCATAGCTTTTTCCATGCAGTTGTGCAATGTACTGTATGTAGCTTGCAAGAACCAAAGTCTATAACATCCGGATTAGAAGATGTGAACAGTTTTATGAAGGCTGTCATAACATGCGGCGCGTCGCGGTTGATGGCAAGTACGTTTTTGGATGAGATGTTCACGGTTTTCAGAAAATTCATTACTTCAGCACTACAAAGTTTGGGTGGCGCTCGGTTTCCTGCAAGAGCCTCAATCACATCTTTCCGGTCTATTTTCATGTAAATCGAGGTCAGGAATTCTACACGGATTCTTTGCTGATTGGAGCACCAGAAAATAGCAGTCAAATCGAGCTGCTTGTACCTAGATGAATTATTCGTCTCATCTAGGACAAGTGTGAACAAACATGCAAATCTGAGCTTCATTGTTCTGGCCGCGCTGCCTCTGAAGAACAGTTACGGTAGAATGAATTCTTCTATACAATACAATTTGCAAACACATTGACAAGTCAAAATATATTTGTGCAAATCCAAGAAGTAAACTGTTATTACAACAGCATAGTGCATGTATAAAATTACCCAAATTGAACCCTAGTAGTCTGTGAAAAAAGCAGTTTGCAAAAATGATACGGATGAATCAGCTTTAGTCCAAAGCAGGTAGTTGAATGATTTTAAACGGGTAAAGAAATAACTGACGAACTGTATGGATTCGATAAAAATCCGGAAATTTGATGGTTTTGACAAAAAATCCGGACATCAGCAGATTCTGTCAACAAATCCGGACGTATGGCAACCCTGTATGCCACACCAAGGGGCTGTGGTTAAGTGGGCCTCTTCCTGACCAGCGTTGACTTCAGTGTCGTCACAAGCTTGTAATGAGTTTGGATGCCCAACTGCCGTAATGTCTTCGAAACTGACTCCACCAATCGAGGAACATAAAGAATGAAACATCTCGAGTCGAAGTTATCAGCTGTCTCCGCATTGCTCGTGGGCGGGGGATGGAATTTAACTTCTTCCTTTTATTAACATATTTGTTTGATAGGTCAACCGGTTTATACCTGTGGTTGACCGTTTTAGATAGGTGGTTGATCGGCATAGCTCAAATTTTGACGAATAATTAGTCCCTTCTATGCGAAGGAATAATAATCAAAGCTGTGATTGAGAGTAATCCGCATGGGAGTTGTAAAGAAACACTGATAGATATATTAATCCAACGAAGTTACTTGACTGATTGAAGCCCAATTCAGTGGTCGGGCCAGAGATTTTCCATTTTTTCGCAGCTCTACAAAATTTTCGCAGGCCTACTAATACCAGCAAATAGCATCATATTTCATTATTATGAGGAGTAAAACACCGCTCTTATCAAAAGTCGACCAACGCTCAAAATCTGTCGGGAGAAGCTGATTTTTCGAAAGTAACTACGTTTCGTCATTGATGACTCACAAAAGATTTTTCGCAAATATCTGATTACATGAACTCGCTACTGCCGCCATCTATTGTTTCTAAGGAGCCATCCCAAATTTCTCGGCACATGTAGGAACTGAAGTCCATCAGTGGCGACTGAACAAGCATAATATGTTTACAGGAAATTGCAGGAATATTTGGTCGCCGAATTGATCTTATGATCACATTATTTCTGCAACAGAAGAAGGTCTTAGGCCGAAAACTTGTGTGCCAATGAATCTAATTCGAGCAGAACAAAATGTGCTTTCCTGCGGGTAATCTTCAAAACCACCAGTCGTTCGAGGATACTTAAGACAACTCAATGGCAATGTAACTGATAACACAAGTCCAAACATTGTGTTTTCTGCATTCATCAGGGTCGTTGCATCGTTAGCTGACTATCAAAAATATGAGTGGATCTTACGGGAAGTGTGGATGTCGAGCGCTTCAAATGACTCCAGTTGCGTTCAGAATTTCGGGTATCAAGCGACTGTACAAAATGAATTTCAATGCATATATCCGACGACAATGCTCATATTAATTTGAATTTCATTTGTTTCGCCTATACATCGATTGCAAAATTATTTGAAATGAAATCGGCTATCATTCTTTTATAGAACTATCGGCAACTTTTTAAACATGGCTTTGAAGTTTCGTATGGAATTACAACATCCACAGTAACTCAGTAGATGCTAAGAACTACTGCTGCAATTCTTCTATTTTGCTGAATCTGTTACAAGATGTAAGACGCTCTGAATAATATGAAGCTTTAACTGCATGATAACATAATGAATTGCATGCTAATTAGTTGTCATTAGTTTGCATTTTCCATCCTATAGACCAGTATTTATTCTATTAGACAACATAGGTTCATTTAAATGTAAGAATTACAAGGCTTCAATTTTTCGCAGGACCAAGTCAGTTTTTTCGCAGCGAGTTCATTTTTTAAACATTTTCGCAACTGGTCCGACCACTGGCCCAATTATTATCCGTGCAGCTGGTTATCTACTCCAATTTCTGAGCACTAGTTCGCAACCTCAGCAGATGTAAATATGCCATAAAAAACATGAAACAACTTATTGACAATATTGCAGCTTGAGAAAGCAGCCGAAATAATTACGTGGATCTACTAACATAGGTACGGTCCTCTGCGAATGCGAACTAAGCCTATTACTCCTATCACTCTTCTTCACCCGATGGCTCGACTTGCTAGGGTTCTTGTTGCTCACACGCCTTTTTAATACTTCGGTGACCTTTCAGAACAGCGCACTGTTGCGTATTTTCCTGCTGGCTATGTTTGCACTTGAGTAGAATGAAGGAAACTAATTTTTATGGCGACTTTTGATGTGCTACGGCTAATTATGGGGATGACCCATAACACCACACATTTGGTGGCCTATGACTACCCACCATAAACATGCTTACAAAAATCAACTGTTACTAAAAAAAGTGCAACATATTTCAGCCAACCGTTTTTTTTTCTCGAAGGTATCCACAGTCTTCCTATATTTCTACAGCCAAAATCTCAATAGGTGCTCAAGCATGACTTACTCAGGAGAAAAAAACACATTTACAAAAACAGCGCTCAAATTTTCGAAAAACATAATTTGCGGCGAAAAATTGTGTAGTCAGAAACACCGTGTGATTTTATTACCGTATGTTTTCGTTCACATATACTAGAAAATTGATTTTCAAGTTGGAAAGTATGGCTTACCGGGAGGTGGTCCATAAAACCTCGCTCTCCCCTACATTGCATTGGCGTATAAGAAATTCGAAAACGAAACCAGAATTTTTGCGCAATAGATAAAACTAAGCGGACACATCTTGTTTGTTGATTATATGCAGAGAAAGAATTATTCAAAAATAGCTCCTAAGTCTCATAAACTAAGGAAATTGCACTTTGAGTAATTTGAAAATAAGGATGTAGCCTATCTCAAAATAGCACTTTTCATCATAGTGCGAGCAATTTCTTGTCATGTTTGCGCACATCAATTATAAAGGTTTCAAGATATTGACATTAGCTTCAAGAATTTAAGAAAAGCAAACATTTCTAAATGGAAGTTGCTGATTTTTGAATTTCAAAAATGCACAAAATTGATCAGTAGTTCAGGTATTTTAAGGTGTTTTAGGGACCCGAATCGGGCCTCTAGAATAAGAAAAAAAGTTTCAAAAGAAAGATCTGTCCTGAAGGTGCAGTCACCCACTTGCGAATTGTCTGCACTGGATAATTGGAACATCATTGACATAAACTTTATCCATTTCCTGATATATTTCCATGTCTCTTGCCCAACTTGTGACAATTCGATGCTCGTAACGTGAGAGCTGACACTCAGTGAAGGTAGCCATGATGTCAATGAGATAAGGCGAATATACGCTGCTGGGCGATCACGCATCTATTCTTTCACACAAGTGAGTCTCGTGGACAGGAATCGAGTGCGGCTTCTGTGCCCTGAAGCGCGTTAAGTCCTTTTGCAGCTGCCTGTTCACTACCATGCTCAACGCGCTGCTGCAGTTCTCGCTCAATGGACCATGCCTTCTGAGCGACGAACAGGCGAACGCGATCGCGGAGAAGTAGCTTGACGAGAAGAAGCGGCGCAAGGTCACTCCTCGCGGCATTAAGGTTATACTGGCATATGGTAGGAAGTTCGAGGAACACAAGAAAATGGCGCAGAAAACTGAGGTGAACGACGACGAGGGCTCTGCTCAGGAAGATGCATCGCAGTCCTGGCACTTAGCGGCAGCGTTAGACGATACCGACTTTCTCGATGACATTGATAATACATTTTGGATGCAGATGAATGGACAGTTAAGAAGAAATGAATTCATGACAACTTCCCATTGGTTTTCGAATCTGATTTTGTATTGCACATGGTGCTTGTATAGATGCATATATAAAATTAAAATGATTAATGAATTATTATTTTATCCTGGGTCGTACCTGTGGCAATACTGAGCTAGTAGCACGTCATGTAGCAGGGATTGTACCGAGATCCGGGATGAGATCCACCCGGATCCCGGATCCAGCGAAGAGCGCTTATGAATTGTTGATGGTCATTAATGCCGTGGAAAATCCTATTTAACGATAGAAGCTGTAAAAGTTATAAAACCTCAAACTTGTTTTTCTCGTTACTCACTTAGAGTTGGGAGTGGCAGCCGAGAGTGCGAATATAAATCGTAATAGAAATGTTTTATCCAGGAATATCTGGAGCTCAGTATTGAATGACCATCTATTAATGTGCAAAAAAGATGAAGCAACTTTTCATGCTTTGTTCATTCTAATTGTCATGTTACCGTTGTGGACTTGTGACCACTGCATCCGCTTTACTAATCCACAATAAGGAATGAATGGTCATCCATGACTTTCAAAGCTAATCACATAAAAAAGATCCATTGTGATTCTCTAGAATCATGGTATTGATCCGACTACCTTACACTTACAATGAACAATAGCTGCAATCATTAATAAGTCTGTAATAGTTGGATATGTGCATATTAGTTAAATAAATACAAATAGAAGTAAGTTTGTTGTCTTTTCTTTTTTTATTAATACACTTGTTTATCGCTGTTGAAATTGTTTTTTTGATCGACAATCATGGTAAATGTCAACTTTATTAATTCAGAAAATCAGTTATCATGTCTTAAGAAAGAGTACACATTTCTCTATGCTGAGTCTCAGATTGCATTACCGATATTTTAGATATTTGTAATCATCCATTGATGTATAGTGATGATATTTTGTAAAAAATGTAATAAGAACTGAGAACCAGAGTGACAACTGCCATTGGCGATAGCAAAATCCTAGGATTTCAATATCACTTCATTAGTACGTTTTTATGTATTATGAAACGCATAGCTTAAACTTAATCTCAGGAACCAGAGTATTCAATGTTTCATGATGATGAAAACGAATTACATGCAGTTTTATCACTTTTGATCATAGGATCCGGGATCCGCCCCGGTACCTGGGTCGAGGATCCGCATCCGCGATCCGAGTGGTTGTAAAAACCCGGGAATTTACAATCCCTGTCATGTAGGTACTTATTATGAAGTATTTCAGGAAATATCAACATAGAAAATCTAGATCCGATCATATTCATCCATAAAGTAACAAAACTGGACACTTTTAACATCAACGATGGTGCTCAAAAGATCTATAATTATGACTTTTAGATGGATAACCTTCGGGTCACTAACATTTTCCAGAACGAAACCCTGCATAGTTATCTAATAACTTCCAAATTTGACAGTAGCAACATGTTCTGCGGAATTGCGAATAAGATGGCAAGTAAAATATGCGGCATCACCAACTTGTCCTACATCAAGGATAGGGTTGCACCGGATATCCGGTACCGGATAGTTGAACATTCGGTACCGGAAACCGGATAGTGCATCTATGAAAACCTTGCATATTCATTGCCTAACCTATGCGTAAATATATCTTAAGATAATATCAATAACAATAAATGTTGCAGATGTATGCATTAGATTCATAATGAATTACTATGCGCAAGTAGTGAGACTCTCATACGCATAACAGGTTTTCTTAAATTCGTTCAAACAAGCTTGTACAATATCAGAATTTATTGTTACATCAGTTTAACTATTATATTGACCACTTTTAAAGATTCAAAGCCATTAAACTGACTAAGTCATAATTTTCATCTGATCAACAGTTCAATATATTAGTTTGAAGAGAATCATTTTTTCAGGATATTTACGGTAAAAGCGATCAACATGTGTGTAAATGTACAATATACAATGTCATTACGTAATACTTGGTTAACATATGAACCATTCGGTACCGGATAGACAACTATCCGGTTATCGGATAGCAAAACCATTATCAGGTGCAACCCTAATCAAGGATCAATCAGGCAATCTTGTCAATCAGAGTGCCCAAGTCCTGAATGTTTGAGAACAGTAGCCTACGTGGGCAAAGTGATGAATGTAGAATACAAGTACAGTGGGAACGATGTGACCCTTTTGAAGGTCCGATGTGTTTGCTGGTGACTAAAGAAATACAGTTATCCTTGCCACATTGCAAGTTGAATAAAGCACCGGGTCCATCTAGAATAGCTGAGAAATGCTGTAAGTCTCACTCAACTTGAGCGCAATGGATGACGATGCTTTTCAGTTCAATGAAATGCTGATTGAAGGCCGCATCCCTGATGACTGGAAACGGAACACCCCGCTCCTGTTCACAAGGGTAAAGGAGATTTCTGTTTTGAATGTAGTTGGAAATAGTCAATATTGAAAGATGGTGGTTTTATTTTCTTTTTGTTATTTCTTACAATTAATTTCAGTTAACATCCGTTAATTATCTTCAGGCTCTAGTCAATTGCGGATGCTACTGAGAACTCAAACTCACGGATCACTCTGAAAGTTTTTGAAAGAGCACTCCATCGATGCAATTTTCACTGTGTGCCAATTGCAAGAGAGATATCTGATAATGTGCGCTATTTTGAAACATCACGACCTTGAAAAGGCGTCCGACTGGGTAGTAGTGCCCACTGAGACCGAGACGTAGTCAAGTGAGCACTCCGAAAATCTGGAGTTGAAGAATGTTTTGCTGTAACAGTTGTGAACCTGTATGAAGATGCCAGAACATCCGTGTGTTTTTTGATGAGATAACAGCAAGTATTTTGATGTAAAGGTTGGTTTGCACCAGGGCTCTACTTTAAGCACATTGCTCACTACAACCGTCACGAATGCCACCAGTGCGGTTTTGCAGGACTTCCTCTCGAAGTTCTCTATGCAAACGATCTCGTATTGGCTGCAGAAAGTGAAGAACTGCAAGAAAAGCAAAAAAATGAATAAATATATCCTCAGTGAATAGAAAATGTACAATTTTCTGCAAGTTCCTAGTGCGTTAAGTTAAACTGTCAGCGTCAGGTTCCAAATAGTTATTTTACATCGACATATCACTGTCATAAAACTGGATTTATGAATTATCACAACTGAATTTATTTCATTCGTGCTGTTCATTAACTAAAATTCTGCCGGCAGAAAATTAAGCCAATTTGATATTCTGCCGGTAGAATTTTTGTTTAAGTTTTTTTATAACCCATTGACGAGTTGCCAGCAAAAATTCGTCGTTTTTGAATGAAGCTATTCCAATTCCAAATCGTGCGAAATCTTTAAGCTGCATCTCAAAATCAGCTTGTTTAGAGACGACGGTTGAGATTGAATGAAGGAGACATTCAATGAGAGTTGCTGGCTGTGGTGTGGAATGACTTATACAATAAAAGGTAATGCATACGGGGCTTATACCGCAGCCTTTAAACAGGCTGATTGCTACCTTCCCATCGTGATTAATCACTGCGTAGAATGGAATAATAATTACAACCTGAAGTCATGATGTAAACAGGAAATACAAGTAGGGCCTATTGACAGTTAAAAAATAATTTTCTGTTGAAAGTAATCATCGATGGATTCCTCACATAAGTAGCACCGACGTCTAAGGGATTCATATGCTTTGCGAATTAGTGTATTCGAAATGCTTTTAAGCAACTGTCGCAATCCCTTTCATTTCATGCGACGCATATGGTCTTGAGGACTTGTATAGCTCATTGCGTACGGTATGTATCCAGCCAGAAGTGACTAGTTGAAGGATCGGGATGTATTGCATAGGTTCACACGGTCATGTAGGGCCCATGTATAAAGGCTGACTCGTCACTGAATCAAATGTGCATCACTTCTGACTACGTCAGCACACTCCTGTAGAATTGCTGTCGTATCCTTGTGTCGTCTGTAGATACGGTGATCCTTCAACGAATACTATCTTCCGTGCTTTTGAATCCTCTTCTCACAGGATCTTGCTGAGAATTGTGCTACACCAACCTCTTGCACCACCTTCCGCTGAGATAGGAATATACCATCCACGAATTCTGCGAAAACACATCACTAACCACTATTTTTAGAGTGTAGACTCTAGTGCCTACGGCGATGAATAAGCGTCGTAAAAGTAATTTAACAGCCATTGTTTGACCTGTCAATCGTCTATTGAGGTTAAACATCACTCTCACACGTATAAGTATAACAATTTGCAGCTTTGAAAACATGATGGGAATTCTCCAAACTCTATTGCTACTCCTCATACTTGGTAGCTAGGAGACTCTAAATAACTCAAAATAACATATCTGGCATTATAAGTGCATCGGAAAGTGTCTTGACTAATTGCTCTGTCCTGCTTCTCACTCAAAGTTTCGAAAGAATTTAATGATATTTAATAGAAGAGAACGTCTTTCCTAGCTCCAAAAAAACTCAATGCCAAATCCCGGTTTAGGTGGTACTTCAGTCAATGTAGATAAGTTTTATTTTTGACTTTTTATAGGAAAGTCGGAGCAATAGCCGCGATATCAAATTTGTACCGAGTCGGAGAGGTAGCCACCTCAAATGAAAATAATTGATAGCCATTAAAATGTTTTCGTGCGATGTTCCTCAACAGGTGCAATAAATGCCGCATTTGTTCACCAAAATAATTATCATCATCAGACAAAAGTGCAAAAAACGATTATGTTTAAATTTTTTGAGGCTGACCTATCCCATTCCAGATTGTTTTGAGCGAGTCACATCGATTCGATTGAAGTCACATCGATCATACTACTGTTGTTGAGGCGATGCAATTTACCAACGGATAGCCGAACATGCTCATCGCAAAATAATTTTAAGGATTAAATGATGTATCACATGTAAAATATATTTTTCAAGAAATCTACCCATGCACTTACCAAAATATTTCGCAATAATTTATATATCAGTAGTACGACAGAACTTTTCCAGAAATCAAATAGAGCGCGAATGGCTTCCTACTCAATAAAACAAATCATCTGATGATAATGCATATTTTATTTAACTCTCTCTATGCACTGTTTGCTTATTTATAAAAAATGACAAATATAGCAAATGAATAAATAAATATAAGGACCTATTCATAACGTCATTGGTCAGTTCAAAATGCTTTTTTAAAAAGTCGAATTCAAAATTAAATCAACTTTTAATTTTATGTATTTTTGCAATTTTCGCAACATAAATTAATGACACTTGTTGTAGATATTCGAAAACTGTACAGTTCATGGCACAATTTTTGTAAAGATTTTCTAGCCACACAACCATGTGCAAATTTCAAACGCCAGTGGAAAAGTTTTTGCATCTGCATCTGCTAAAAAATTACTAGGTTTTCTACAAAAAGTTATGGTTATCTCTATGAGGAAAGGCTGTTTTTGAGCTTGCTTTGGCTTTGATCTTACTTTGTTAAACAGAACACAATCAGAGGTAAGAGCTTCACCGTTCTCCGGTAATATTGCCCATTCTTCATGCAGTGCCAAGTTCCCAGAAGTTCATTAAATTAAATAATTTCCACTCAAAAATATTAATATACTGCTTTCCTCTTCATATGACACGCAACTTATGTCATCGTCGACGATGAAGTCATAGGATATTGCTGGCATAAATGTGCCAAATAAATCAGATCACTGTCGACGCCAAATCCTAGTTCTGATGTTCGATGTCTGTGGTCAACTTGAATTGATGTTCATAGCATAGGCATTGTGCATCGTGCGTCAATTTTAAGGCGACATATCTAAGCATGTATCTAACCACAACTTTCTGCCATGGGGACATGATCCATGATTCTCATAGAATGCAAAGAATACCAGACTACGATCGTGTTCAGCATTCATCGAAGGCATGGAACATAGAGTAAGAGCATGGTATGGAGTGAGATCGAAGCACTGCAAATTGGAAAAACTTTGGACAGTCTACATGCAAATCAAATAATCAACTAATCAAATAGAGGAGATAGTCAGCTAAGGAATGCGCATAGACATCATATTTTCCAGCCAAAAATATGCATTTCGATGCCTATGCAAAACACTCTATTGAAGAATGTATCCAATTTATGATCAGATAGCAAAGCAAATTGGCAACAAAACAGTGTACAACAACTGCTGCCATTGTTCACAGTGAAATAATCATTATTTTCTGACGATCATCGGCATCCAAAACGAGAGGAATTTGCTCGAGTCATAGAATGCTTACTCTATATGGGTAAAATTATAAAAATATAAAAAAGCTCTTTTCAATATCCTATCTAATACTTACTCTATGTTTCGAGTTCACGACTAGCAAGTTTAGTGAAAAGTCAAACAGGAACATTAGGTCCCATTAAGATGAAGATCATGGAAAAGTCCTCAATACCGGAGTAGGGTGATCAAGATGACATGACCAAGTACACAATCTTGTGAACAAGTTAAGTTTATATCTTTTAATGCTGCAATAATTATTTTTTACTATGTATAAGTGAAAAGAAATGTGTCAGCTGGTATAAGATAGTACAGCAGCCTAAATAAGTCACTCCGAAAGATTTTACAGACAATTTTTTGCTCGAAGTCAACTAATTGTTTTCGATCGTACTGAAATTTGGGCAGAATTTTAAGAAAATTAAACCGTTATTTTATTGTTGATCTACAGGCAAAGTTTTTGTTAATGAAATGCCCCTTAATCACATTTGACACGTTTGATAGCATGGCTACTCATGAAACTCAATTACACATCAAACTGTTTGTGAATTTGATACCAAATTGCTGTCGGAATTAAGTCCGTTATTATGATGCATCACAGTGAAGTTCATCCCATATGTAAAATGTAACAAAATGATCACCAAACATAATAGAAGACGTATATATGAGTATTTGAGACAGGTCGGGTTGCAATATTCAGGTTGCTTGCGATATATGTTGACATGATTGATAAGTAAAATAATGAAGTCACGAAATAAAATAAGTTTAGAAGCACCACTAAATTTCGGCCTTGCATTTATTGTCAGATCACTGAAATTGGGAATTATATACACATAAAAAATGTTTGCACAAAAAATTGGATTGACGCCGTTTGGACTGTCGAATGGTTAGAAGAAATCCACCATTAGATGAAATGGGTGGCAAATGTGCGTGCAAAATGTGATTTTCAGACAACTTTGCTCAGGAAATTCAAAGAAAACGTTTCACGTCGATTCTTCAGAGGTGGAAGATATACTTCTTTACAATGTTTTCCAGATCAGTCTATGAATGCGGCTTTGGATTCGTTTAATTCATGTAGTCACATTCAGACAGTAGCTCAATAGCCCAGTACTGTACCTAATCGGATAAATTGTGATCTCGAATTCAAATTGGAAGAAACCCATTTAACAAATCCATTGTCGAAAGAGCAGTCAATCAATCTTTGAATAATCACAAGGAATGAACAAGTCAATTATTCAAAAAGGCGCTCAATATTCGAAATGACATTTTGAAATTTCTATGCATTGCAACAGAGTCGATTCAGATTCGGTTGGGAGCACTGCAAACTCGCTTGGGGTCGTACGAGTCGGGCTTTCCTCGAGTCGTACAGAATTCCCATATCAAGTCAAAAAAAGCGAAAATGAATAGTAATTCAGCTATAATTGTTTGTCATCATTACTCCTCACATGAACACAAGAGCAGCACTCAGCAGCATAGCATTGACGAAACATCATTTCATCCTTAATAAGTCATGTACCTATCACAGTCCGGCAGCCAGAACAAGTTTCTGCAGGGATTGAGGCCGAAAATGAGACATTCAAACTTCTAGAAAATGAGACCGTAAACCCTACGCCTACTACAAATCTGCGCGTCCGCCGAGTTCTAGGTGGTTCCTATTCCTCTCAGACAGGATTCAATGAAAATACATGTTAATCCAATGGGACGCAGATAGCATTTTTTGGCAAAAATGAAATATTCTATGTTTTCTATTAAATCTATGCCATAATTTTTAGCAGGTCATTTCATGTGAAACTAATGAACATTTTTCTGTGAAGCTTAGCACATTCCGGTTTATTGGCAAGCCTTCTACTGTCGGCAAACACCAACATGTTTACAAAAAACATGAACGAATCACATCACAAACAGAACAATTGAGAGATGCAAATGTGTAGCCTGCAAGCACATAGCTGCAGTTGTATACCGTGACAACTTTGATGGAACATGGATCGCGTTTATTTGGGTGAATTTTCCAATACTTGCACTGACAGACTGTTCTGAATACTTGTCTCACAGATCATGTCAAGAGGTTCCGAGACTTTTAACCAAGCCTCAGGGCATGCGGCATTCACTAAAAATGTGAAATGAAAAATTACATTGACCAGATATAGACATAATAATCAATATACATGTTCTTGTATTCTGTCGGTTTAGGTTTTTATCTCATAGCATCTATCAAAAACTCGGTTGATTGTTAAATCGGCAATTTTTCTGTCGGTTAGATTTCAGATAATTAACTATAATGAGATAGAAAAATTAAAGATCAGTTGAATAGTAGGTTTCAATATCGACAGGCCACATTCACAGAAATGACAAATATGAACTGCAGCAAACTTTATCAGTGTGATAGCCTTTTTATGGAAGCCTCTAATTCTCTTCGAAAAATTCAAAACTTTAAATTATATTTGAGTGCTTGAGTTCACATTAGGATATTATAAAGACCTTCATTTGTGTAAAAATGATCTTGCATATTGCGACAAACACCATTTGTTGTATATATATAGTATGATATAAAAAGGCTTGCACATGTCTAATGAAAATGAAATAAAATAATCATCTACTAGAAGTCTAAATGCAAAATGAATTGCGTCAATCGATTTCATCGATACTCGGCTTGTCAAGGCGACTGAATATATATATATATATATATATATATATATATATATATATATATATATGTATTCATTCTGCTACTACGTTATTGTCATTTTTAATTTTTTATTTTCAAGTTCCCCCTCCCCCCCAAAAAAAGTAACAACTTTTCATGACCTTCTGTCATAATTTAATTGATGTTTATAATTTTCAGACATTTCATTGATTTGATAGAGCCAAAGATTGCCAAGTTATCATCTTCCATTTTTATCTATTATCATTAGGTGAAAGAGCGTTTTCAGCCCAGCAGCAATGACTAGCCCGTAAGACTTATTTGAGAAACCGAATATCACAAAAAAGATGTAACAATTTACTTCTGCTAAACATCATAATCATCGTTTAGTGTCCTTATTTTCCCATTATCTTGGGTTTGGACGTCCGACAACGGCTCTTCTCCAACTGCTTCTGTTTTGAGCTAGCTCTTCCTTGATTTCCAGCTTTGCGATGTCTTCTTCCACACTCCTTTCCACGTCTTCTTTGGTCTTTCTATCTGTCTCCTTCCATCCACTTCCGTCACAAGGCAACCTTCTCCCACTACATGGCCGAACCACCGAAGTCTTCTCTGCCTGATCTTCTCAGCTGGATCCACTACGGTACACGACACTTATCTGTTACCTCCGCGATAGCCTCTCCAGTCTCCACCCAGACATCTCACTCCTGCGATAGCTCCCATCATCCTTCTGTCGCAACTTCTAGAAGCTTCTTCCACCATCCTGTCCGTTAGTGGCCACGTCTTCGAACCATACAACAAAGCCGATCTCACGCACGCCTCATACACTTTCACCCTACTGGCTATATGTTCAGTGCACTTATTTACCAACAAACTGGCGATCTCTCTCCATCTATTCCAAGCTGTTGCCACTTTCGCTCTCATCTCAGTCCTTTCCACTCCCGCTTCAAAGTCCAACACATCAACCAAGTAACAAAACTGATCTACATCTTGCAAGACGGTTCCGCCGATTTCCAGTAATGATAATGGTAGCATTATCATCACCATTTGCTTGCTCACTTCCTCTCGCACATCTGGGACACGCGAAATTGTCCATCACCGTCATTCTTCTGAGTCCTGAGCATCGGAAATGACACCGATTATTGCACTGTGTGCACAACACGGAGTTTGGCCCCACACATCTCCCACAGCAACCACATGGCCATCTTCCGGACTCGATTCGTTTCTTTGCTTCTTTTCCTGTAATCATTACGTCTGTCTTTTTCTTATTGATTTTCATGCCTCTTCTCTTCATCCCTTCCTGCCACTTTTGAAACATATTGATCACCTCTCCTTTGCTGTCTGCTGTTGACACCCGATCGTCTGGAAAAAAAGGAGTCTCCACCAGCCATTTTTCCTTGATTCTTTTGTGGCTTCTTCCATTACTATAATGAATAGCAGCGTACTTAGGACTGATCCTTGGTGGACTCCAACACCGATGTGGAATTCCTCCGATGTTCCCACCACTGTCATCACTCTTGACTTTGACTGTTGATATAGTGACATAACCATGGTCATAAATCTTTCTGATATTTCTTGTCTTCTGAGAGCTCATTCAATAGCCTCTCTCGGAACCCTGTCAAACGCCGTCTCTAGGTCTGCAAAAATGTGACAGCCTTTTCTTGTAGCTGTCTCATTATGGAAATACTCGTAGCATCGATTGTGGATGTACTTCTACTAAGCATTCATAAACAAAGAGCAGCCAATCTCAACTCAATAGACATCATGAAGCAATTCATTCAAACCAACCACAACTCAAATTTTTTGGAAAGCTTTGACTGACTGTATTTTGATTGGCCTATGAACTACATTCAACAGCACTGTCAACTTTCATAACATTGTGCTTTTATTTGAGCATGCTTTGGCTTCGAAGTCGGAATCTACGTGTTTGATAAATGAAATCTCATTAATTTTCAAGAAAAAGTTTAAGTGATTTAAATGTGCAGAATATCTAAATGGCTGCACCTTATGAACTTGAATACACGGATAAACTTACCGATTAATTTGATTAGTGAGCAAACTAGAAGTTTAAATGGATTTGTTTGGAAAATATTTAAGCTTATTCAACTAATACGCGCCTGATTTGACATATGACATACATACCCCACATGTATTTGCGCATACCTAAATTCTATTTTCAATGTCAACAACATTTAGAATATGCTCCATAGATATAGCCTACTATGGTCGAAAAGTCGGGCAGAAGAAGTGACCTGCTTTGTTGCCCCTGCCCCTTGCATCGTTTTTCGCCGTCCCTGGGTGAGACCCCTGCAGTTTACATGAAAATGCTTGAGATTGAATTGACTTCTCTTGAAGATATGTTGCTACTAAGGTTCATATTCTACCATTTCTGTAAAATCTGCAGATACCACGCGATGTACGGTAAAAAATAGCTTTCAACTTTTTGTCAGGCGTGAGAATTTTCAGCGTCTCATGTGGTTTCTCCCCCCCCCACCCTTTGCTAAGTAGTGAAGAAAGGTTCTTGAGAGGACAGGAAATCGCATTTGTTAGATATATTCTATTTCTATATCAAGTAAATAAAGGGGAAAATGTTTTACAACTTGAAAGAAGCAGAAGGTTAAAGAACTCTATGAGAATGTGATGGGGGGGGGGGCACTCAGAACATTTCGGGCCTCATCTTGAGGTTGTGATGAAGCCCTATACTGTGATAATGATGCGCCCCCACCCAGAGATGATGAGGCTTCACTCTTGGATTATGATGTGTCCTACTCTGAGAGCATAGTACGCCACTCTCTGACATGATGGGGCCTTATCCTTACATTATGATGGGCACCATTCTGAGAACACGGTGGCTCCCCCTCTAATATAATGATGGGGCCACGCGTGTCTTCGACGGAAGAACATGAGTAATGAAAGGGAAAGAACGCAAGAAGAAAGCAATCTCAAAACTTTTTCTTCACTTAACAGAGACCACCTTCCAGCTGAATCAGTGCATGAGCGTTATTTATGTACTGAAAGATTGTGTTACGACTTTTCAGCGCACTGAAACCATGATCCACAAGTTATGCGACGAACAACTGTCAATTTTTCAATTTTTGGTTTTCCATGTGAAGCCTGTGAGTCAGTCGGAAGAAAAACTCCAACTTCATTGAAATTTTTGGACTTGAGTGATATCCCCATACTCTTAGACAAATTTTGATCTTCGTTGAAGCCAAGTCTCGTAATGCTGTCAAGAATGGTCTATCTAAAATTGACAAGATTTTTAGATTTTATGGAGAAAGTTCAAAAGCCTATTCCGACACGGATATATCTACAACTGAAACTTTCACTCAATAGCCCCACTCGTCAGGCTTTCTCAGCCCTCGATCATTTGGCCAGAGGTCATTCGGTGACATCCACACATCTACAAACATTATATGACTATCTACAACATCTCCTTCCTGCACAACATAATGTTATTGCTGAAGAACTGCAGTACAACATGCGACGTTTCCTCCCACTCTATCAACGAACAAGATATCGTTGTGTTTTGGTCTCAACTGAAGATGATAGGCTGGTATTGTAATTTGTGCGAAATCGCTGCCGTTTCTTTATCGATCTTTCATGGACTGATGATGGAGTCGTCATTCAACATCATGCGTGACATCGTCAGCACCAAGTGCTCCACAACGGGTGTCACCACTTTCATTGACTGTCAGACAATCAAGTGCTCTTTGCGTTCGAATGGCTAAACTGCAGTCGACCATTTTCGCGTGAAAATACACTCCGTGATCCCATCGACAAGTCTTCGATGTTTAAAATGTAGAGTGCTTGGAAGTGGGTAAACGTGAACAGAACGGTCTTGAAAAGATATTTTCTGGACGTATTAGGCATGGTACATCGAAATCAGCTTCTGATGCAAGGAAGAACGATGTTGATAATGCTATTCGTAAACATTTGAAAAAGCATCGTGCTCGTGCATTGCGCATTTTAGATAAGTAAAAGTAATTCGTTATTGGAAAAGCTGTCGAGATAGATAATTATTATACCGTACTCTTTTTTCATCGCAAATTTTGTAATTTACATTTAAGTACACAAAACAGGCCTTAGCTTTGGTTTATGAATTCATAGATATGTTGAATGCTTTTTTCTAAGTCAATCAATATTATTGATAAGTTGAATCGTGTATTACTTACAATACGTAATCAAAATGCGTAGTTTCATTGTTTTTTGCGCTCTATTACGCAATTTGGGTCTTGTAAACTCGTAAGTTACCTCATAACGAGGTATTAGGTATCGATATTTATGATTTTTCCAACTAAATTTCAATAATTGAAGATTCGTTTGTGAATGCTGTACACAACTTCGCAACGTAATACCCTGCTAAATATTGGTTTATAAAAGCTAATACACCAAAAATTATTTAGTGGTGCGCCAAATCTTCTATGCAGTGTGAAAACATATTCTGCGAACCAAGTACTATACATCAAACTATACCCTACGCCTAGTTCGCACGCCTGTTTTCTCGAAATTTTTAGTTTTCATATCTTTTTGTGCTCCTGATGCATTGCTTAGGTATATCTCCATAATTTTTACCCTATTAATTCATCGTAATAGACCAAAATGATTGATGTCTACCCCCATAGAACAATTGTCTCTTTATCAAAGGAAACTTCGATTTTAGCTTGATTTGAATTTACAGCCTAAATAGACAGATTGTCTTCAAAATATAGGCCTGATCGTTGAATTGACAAGAATACGAAATGGAAAGTTTACGTGGCCAACCCAAGAAAGTGCCAACCTGGAAATGCCGCTTTACCTAACATCCCTTTCGAGTTGAATAAGGACGATCACAATCCCTCAGCAATGTAGCGAAGGGATCTCCACGTAAAAGCAATTATACCCGTAGCAGGAAAATTCTGATGATAACACCCGCAACAGGAAAGTGGCACCAAGTTTCGATTCGCGACTCTTGAAGGAAGAATATCAACTTCTTAATACGTTGCCACATTAGCATTATTGATGAGGATGGGGAACACGCTCAAGAATGGTTACCGAATCGTAGATGTCAAAAATGTTATTAAATATAGCTGGGAATGACATCCTTGCAGATGCCTGACATTTATCACATAATCCAACTAATTGACGAAACGTGCAACAATGGACGCGAGGCTCGTGTGCGCTTCACGAAAAGTGCTGACATCCAAAAAAATTACGATTCTCAGGCCTAATATGCTACATTATTTTGGAATTTTTAATCACCGTGTTTGTCTAATGAGGCAATATCATATTCTTGATTAATTAATCAACAGTTTTTGAAGTGTCAAGGTCATAGAATGCTTGGTACGTGCCCCCTTCCCCACCTGCACGAATCTACCCTAAGCAATTTGTTATGGAATAAGTAAAGCCACTGAACCTGAAGTTTTCTTTGTGAGAAACATCAGCAACATCTAACATTTCAGAAACACAGAAACAATAAGCGAATTTATAAAACATTTTTTGCACGAATGTGCCCATTCTCCCGTACATTTTCCTTTACTTTTAGGAATACTTATAGGAATACCACAGAGGTAGATTCAGTAGCGTGTAGGTTAGTCTAGAGCGGACATAATCCTATCCCAGCCATTGCATTCAATAGTAGAAAGCGATAGAGATTGATTTAGATATTCGTCTCTCTTTGGCTTGTGTGATTGGCCAAGCGCTTGTATTGCAGAAGTAACTTTTATCACCGACCACATGGACATCAACTGTCAGATTGCAGTCAGGCCTGTCAAGTGAAGAGTTCGCATCTTTGACTCAATTTTCCTCCGTGATAAATTCGTCAAGTGGGAATGTTATTCACACCGTTCGACTCTTAATGATCAAAATATACTGACTAAAGATGAGCGTCGGGTAGGGTTCCAAAAATTCGGTTACAAAACAAGTCAAACAAAATTTCAACCCGAACCCGACCCGACCCGATTATATTTGAAAAATCAGAAATATTTCTATATATAAAGCTAATGCTTGATCCTAATGTGATACCGGGCCTAATGTGATGGGCGGTAGTCTAACTTCTTAGTAGTATTATTTTAGTATTTTATTAAAATACGCAGTAGTTTGTATATTATTTTCTCAAGGATAATAAAGTATTCAAACAAATACTAAACAAGTAGCATAATTACCCACGAAATTAATATAACATGCAATACATTACAAAATTCGGAATCTTTACAAAAAAAATCGACTGCTTCGCGATATATTATAGGTGTTGCAGCATACTCCTTCAAAGCTCCGATTGAGACACTTTGACTCTCAACGTTAATGAAGATGTCAAGGTCCAAGCAGCTGAGCTGCATCACTACATGTTTACAACATAATTCTGCAGATAGATGCTAACATTTCAATTATATAATATTTGATGTATAGTTAAGCTTCCGTTCCTATGTAAAGCTTATCTCAAATAAAATTTCATTTCTTTCCGTCCATCCTGCGAGGCACGATCTACGTCATTATTTCGGGTTTTTTCGGGTTTTAGATAAAAGAGATAATCCTACCCGACCTGAGTTCTTAATTGCTCTACCCGAACGCAACCCGAACCCGAGTATTCGGGTTCGAGTTTCGCGTCGGGTCGGGCTCGGGTTCGGGTAGGGTTTCGGGTAGGATCGCTCATCTTTAATACTGACTATAAACGTTTAATGTGGCGTCAATCTTCTGGTTCGTCAGAATTCAGGCTTGACTTTGCATTACGTTGAAAAGAAAATTGATCTTCTTGCCCCTCGTGGCTAGTTTTAGCCGTGACTATCAGTGCTGATTAATGTCATCTCTAGACGCAAACACGCAGATGAAGCAATTTATCTTTGCAGGAATACCACATCACAATCATACTACACAAAACATAATCACAATCTACTATATCATTATGTAGTTGTAGTACCAATGTGACAATGTGAGAGATAACTAAAACTGCGAGTGCATCCACAACCTTACATGAAAATGGAATATCGAAATCACTCCCGACAGTGTTTACCATCTTATTCGGAATACTAAGACAGACAAGTCATCCTTTGGCCCATGGTTTACAAGCATGTAGCAGATGTATCTAACATAATTTCCATACCTCCTTGGCATCTCTTCCGAACATCTATTGCTAAAAAAACAAATCCCTCGCATTTGGAAGACTTCTGCAATAACCCCTGTTCCCAAATGCTACTCTTCGAGTTTAGATGATAAGATGATAGTCGTCCGGTTCAGTGCTTTGCCTGCTAAAATACTCGAAACATTTGTTCTGCATTCTGTTAAAGAGCGACTTATTCAATGCTATGGCAGGAATCAGTTTGGCTTCAAATCAAACTCATGTACTCTGTGTGCACTGATTTCTTTGCATGATTGCATGACGCTGGTATTGTATGAACTATTGACTGTTGGAGCTTGATCATCTCATGTGATTATCTAAGGCTTTCAATGTGCTTAAGAGTAAGCTGATTGTGAGGAGACTGTCAAAGTGTAATTTTCCACCTGCTTTTGTTTCATGGATTTTTGACTATTTCTCTGATACTCGAAGATTGCAATTTGTAAAGATTTGTACAACGAAGAGCAACGTTATCGAAATGACCTCTGGCATTCCGTCCATTTTAGGTCCTATATATTTGCTGTGGCGATATCTAAGTGTCGATGAGTCAGATTGCCGTATGTTAAAGTACGCGGACGACATTAATACGTGTTTTCCTCTTTACAAGGACTCAAACAACACTCATATCACTGCCGTGCATAAACGAGTTCTCAAATGGTCTGAGGTCTGAAAATATAGCTTTAAAGCTCAATGTGGCAAAATATGAATCTTTCTTGGTATAGAAGGTCTGAAATGGTCTCATTGTAAATGATAGTCTCCTGGAGGTAAAACTTTCGATTTTAAGTGTTGCTTTTTACCAAAGGGAACCTGGAGTGCTCATGTAGACAAGACAGTAGTTACAGATTCTCGTCGTCGCTCATTCGATATTCGCCTCATTCGTCGCTCCGATCATCCTCCAGTTCTAAATTGGCGTATTTCTCTTTAATCCGATCGGTTATGGGGTGTTGTGCACCTCTGTTCGTATCTCTAAATTCCACTGACTCCAAGCGCCTTGATTCTGTCCAACCTAGATTCAAAAATTTTCTTGCCTCTATGTCTTTTGATTCCATTGACCTGCCAAGTCTTCGTGATTGCCGCATCGACTTGTGCTTGCGCTTCTTGCAGAGGGTGATGTCACGTGATCACGTACTGTACGATAAAATACCCCCTCTCACGATCTGGTAGGCTTTTGTTCCCTCAAAGGCGCACTGTCAGACGTAGCAATTCATTCTTTTCGTATGCCTGCACGCACCACACGCTAATTACGGTACTTATTGTGACCCATATCTTATATGAAACTCACTTTTTATTCTCTGAATAACTTCATCCATTGTATTGATTTTCATTTGAAAATATAGACGCTTTATCATTATTATATTGACACAAATCTGTCGACAAAATGAAGGACATCAACTCTCCGGTCTTAAATAGGCCTAGATCCACTGAAATGTGTGAAATGTTTCGATTCTTCCTGCCGATGAGCCCTTGAGATCATCTTATCAACATCAGCTGGTCTATCAAAAGAATAGGAGTGTAATTCATCAGGGTCATTTCATTTTGCATTCCCAACCTCTAATCGAGATGTCAACAATATCAAAACATGCTTAAACCTACTACTATGTGGTCGAAACAACTTCATGCCTGAAATCCTTAAGCCTTGAAAATATAATTATGAAATTATCGTATTTTTTAAACAATGATAGCACAGTAGTTCGACATAATTAAATTTGCTTTCTAAAGTCGGATTTCCCCCAGACCACCATACATTTCCGGCAGATTTGTGCGATAATGCCTGCAAATTGGCATATTGCTTCTTGATTCTACCCTTTATTTTTATTAACTGTCCATAACTGACAAATAGTTTCGAAATTGCACGATTTAATTAGCAGGTGAAAAATGATTCCTACATTTTTCACTACTGTCTGAAAGTTTCGCCAGCTGCCGAACATGAACCGCATTTTTAATTTACATCATTTCAATTTGCACTAATAGTCCGGGAGCTAGCGTGAAGTTGTGCAGGGAACGAGGTAGTACATAAAACTTTCACATAGCATAGTACACCTTTAACCTACTGCAAAACTTCGCGTCTGCCGGATCAGATCATTTGTTTTTCAGAAATAGAGAGGATAACACAATCCTATGTATTTCTAGTGGTAAAATTGTGACATTTAAAGTGTTGACTCCATTTTTTCGAATTTTTGCTCATAAAAGTTACACAAATTGGTATTTTGTTGAACTGGTTATCATAGAAATCATTTACAGATCATGATCCTTCAAATGAGTTATCATTCAGTGACAGAGGATGAAGTAAAGTGTACAAACAGACACTTTTCGTTAAAGTATATTAACAATTTTCCTGAAATTTCTATGTTGAAATTTGCAGTTACATCAACGAAAAGTGTCTGTTTGTACACTTTACTTCATCCTCTGTCACTGAATGATAACTCATTTGAAAGATCATGATCTGTAGATGATTTCTATAATAACCAGTTCAACAAAATAATCAATTTGTGTAATACTTTAATGAGCAAAAATTCAAAAAAATGGAGTCAACACCTTAAATGTCACAATTTTACCACTGGAAATACATAGGATTGTGTTATCCTCTCTATTTCTGAAAAGCAAATGATCTGATCCGGCAGACGCGAATAGTCCGGGAGCCAGCGTGAAGTTGTGCAGGGAACGAGGTAGTACATAAAACTTTCATATAGCATAGTACACCTCTAACCTACTGCAAAACTTCGCGTCTGCCGGATCAAGATCATTTGCTTTTCAGAAATAGAGAGGATATACAAAATCCTAATGTTTCCAATGGTAAAATTGTGACATCTGAGGTGTTGACTCCATTCGTTTCGAGGTTTTTGCTCATAAAAGTACATAAATTGGTATTTTGGTTTGAACTGGTTATTATAGAAAATCATCTTACAGATCATGATCTTTCAGAATGAGTTATCATTCAGTGGACAGAGGAGTGTAAGTAAAGTGTACAAACAGACACTTTTCGTTAAAGTATATCAACAATTTTCCAGAATTTTCTATGCTAAAATTTGCAGTTACACCAACGAAAAGTGTCTTGTTTGTACACTTTACTTCATCCTCTGTCACTGAATGATAACTCATTTGAAAGATCATGATCTGTAGATGATTTCTATAATAACCAGTTCAACAAAATACCAATTTATGTAACTTTTATGAGCAAAAACTCGAAAAAATGGAGTCAACACCTCAGATGTCACAATTTTACCATTGGAAATACATAGGATTTTGTTATCCTCTCTATTTCTGAAAAGCAAATGATCTGATCCGGCAGACGCGAAGTTTTGCAGTAGGTTAGAGGTGTACTATGCTATGTGAAAGTTTTATGTACTACCTCGTTCCCTGCACAACTTCACGCTGGCTCCCGGACTAGAAGTTTTGCAGTAGGTTAAAGGTGTACTATGCTATGTGAAAGTTTTATGTACTACCTCGTTCCCTGCAAAACTTCACGCTAGCTCCCGGACTATAATTGAACCCGCAGTGAAACAAGTTTTCAGACAGTCAAACGTAAATTTTACTTGTGGACGAAATTTTCATAAATGCGATGTCAACAGTACAACACGACTTGCAGCGCATCCTACGAATATAGGAATTTCCTCTATTAGTGGTATAATAGGAAGTCGTTCTATCAGCAATTTAACCACTAAAATTTCATAACTTAATGTGCGCATAACTTAATTTTCTTTTGATGTGACCGATTTTTTGACTGACGTTGTCATTTTAATGTTTAAAATGTACATTTTGCAATCTATTTTAGGATAAACATTTATTGGTAAGAATTGCAAACCTTGGTGGTTTCGCCTTTAGTTGTATTTTGCATGTTCAACTGTAGACCTGGTTTTCAAAGACTTAACTTCGGTCTGTGCAGCTTGACCGGGGACGATTCACTGGAATAACAGCAGATAAAAGCAACCGCTCAAAATGTCTCAATCCCATAGTGAAATGTTGCTTATGTACAATGTGTCGCATTATGAATTTACTATTGCTGCAAAATTGCTTGGTACAAATTTGAGTTTGCAAAAAGTTCAAATATGTTAATGCCAAGAAAACGTTTGAGCTAAAATATAGGCCTACATGTGCATGTGGTAGCTCTGACACTTACCTGCGTGCCTATCAACAACTGACAATTCAATAACAAGAACAAGAAATTGCACCGCGCCCGTATGTAATTTTTTCATATACTACTTAGTGCTCCTAAGTTTTTGAAAGATGTAAGCCACTTGGAGTCCCATTCTGAGACCTTGCGAAGATTTTTAGTGAGAACGTCGCAAAAATGTTGGCCCGTCAGATGTTCTTTTTTATTCTCTCCCTGGAATTCAAGTGTGTTGTGTCGTCTGCATACATTTCCAGTTTGCTCAACATGCAATCTTGAAAGTCATAAATGTACAACAGAAAAGCAGTGGTTCCTAAAATTGACTCTTGAGAGACTCATGTTTTGACAAAATTGATGGAAGACATTGGACCATGTTAAACGACCGATATCTGTCGGTCACCTAGGAGAGAGCTAATAGCGTTGTGAATTCGACCAACAATCTTATAAGAAGTCCCTGATGCTAGACTTCATCCAGTGCATAAATTGTTCAAGTCTGAGGTCATCTTCTTTCTGGTAATTGCCCATACGAACAAGCACTCAGGAATATTTTTGTATTTAGAATGCACGTGCATTACGCATCATTCACTGTTTTCTTCGCTTGACATCGCGATTTTTAAATGAAAAAAAAAACATAGTTGACATCTTCGAATAATAAGGTTTGGAACGCTTTTCCACTAACTTTCCTTTGAGTCTTTTCTCCATTATGCGTAAATTCCTTACCATAAGATTTTCCTGGAATATCGTTTGCGTATAGCGTGTATAACTGTGCTTCATTAAAAATCTGATATGTTGAGCATTGCTTACAGTACATGTATCAGGAAAAATAATAAGAAAGTTAACTGAGTCCATCCTCAATTGAAGTTTGAGCTTACTTATAATTTATACAGTCATTTATATAGAAGAAGTTTTGCAGCATAATGTGTTTCATGACTGCACATGCTCGTAGTTGGACTTTATTGTTCAATATCAAATGATACATTTTGATAATGATATTAAAATTTTGTATTTTACAGTGATGGATTCATACAATGCCGATGATGAAACGATGACCATTAACGATTCTAGAGCAAGAGCATCTACTGAATATTCCGAGAACAATGAACTACAAGATTGCGAAGTTGAAATTCAGCCTAACGAAGTTGTTGGTACATCTTGGTTTGCTGCGTCTTTTATTGTCATTAATGCTGCTCTTGGGGCCGGACTGTTAGCATTTCCTCAAGCTTATCATAGATGTGGAGGAGTTTTCACGGCCTTGATGGTACAGGCATTTATGCTTTTTTTCGCTTACATCGCACTTATCCTTCTTGCGTATTGTTCCGACATCGCGCGTACTGCTACCTACCAGGATGTTGTCTGGAATATGTGCGGTAACTGGTGGAAACGAATTTGTGGTATTTGCATTGCTGTATACTGTTTCGGCACTTGTATTACATTCTTAATTGTGATCGGTGATCAGTGGGACAGATTTCTTTATTTTGTCACTGGCGATCCCTCATTCTGTAATAAATGGTACATGAACAGACGTTTTTTGATTCCCATAACGTCTGTCATATTAATTCTTCCACTCTGCTTTCCCAAGCGTATAGATTTCTTGAAGCACGTATCCATGGTTGGAGTTGTAAGTATACTTTACATCTCAGTGGTAATTATTGCGAGATATTTCATTGGGCCTGTTCACCCTGGACCAATCAGGACTAGTCCAAGAAATTGGACGGACGTATTTCTTGTCGTGCCCACTATCTGCTTTGGTTATCAGTGTCATGTGAGTGTTGTTCCAGTGTATGCGTGTCTTCGACATCGGAGTCTGAAAAATTTCACGAAGACCGTCAGTATAGCAATTTTTGTATGTGGATTGTGCTACTCAACAGTTGCTGTTTTTGGCTATTTGACGTTTGGAGGCGATGTGCTTCCGGATATTTTGGAATCATACAAACCCACGCCGGACATCGTGGCGGGTATCGTGTTACTCGCTGTTAAAATCTACACAACTTATCCGATTTTACACTTCTGCGGCAGATCAGCATTTGAATCTGTGCTCATAGACGTACTAAGACTTTCTCCAAGCAGAGTGGCATCCGGAGAAAAATTCAGAAGATACTTAGAGACGATTATCTGGTTCTTAACCACTGTATTTTTATCTATCACAATTCCTAATATCGCTGATGTCATTGCTTTATTAGGAGGACTGGCAGTTGTTTTTATTTTAGTTCTACCAGGACTATGTTGGCTGTTCTTGGCCATTTTAATGCGTGAGGAATGGTCTAAGATGAAATATCGTGTACATCTAGTATGTGCTATTACATTTGTGGTCATTGGCGTCTTTATATTCGGGATAACGACAACTCAAGCCATCATAGATGACTTCAATGGAGCTAATGATGCTACTGTGAAAGGACAATGTATTTGATCGGAACATATATTTCTTCAACTGCGTCAGTATTAATTGTGATTCATTCCCTGACTCCGTTTTTACTTTGAATACACTTACTTGGTGCCATTTTTTCATACCCCGACGCAACCTACTTTTACATTTCCATTTTCATCACATTCTATTCTGCGATTACCAAGAATTTGATTTAGATGTCAATCATAGATGCTGGACATTAATCAGAGATACATGATACCTTTGTTTTCATGAATGATTGAACAAAAATTGACAATGTGCCATTCCAAGCATGTAATCAAGAAAATTACATATTAAATATATTTTTTTAATAATGATTTTGAGAATATTTGAAAGCACACATTTTGACATCATTTTCATAATAAATACATTCAAAATACCTATCTGTTTTTCATGGTTTTCAACTACCTTTTTAAAAATATTACTCTGAGTCAAAAGTGTAAGTTGAACTTTATAGAGAAAGGACGTTTTTATAGTGTCAAACAAAATCACCCCAGAAAATATCACAAAATCCTTTTTGAGTTATTATCACATCGACTTCTGTAGCACGATGCAATGTCTACTTTATATCAATAAGAAATTTGTCATTTCTCAGTTAATCTGACAAAAGGCATGAACGCAATTTTTGTGTATGTCGAGCATTATGCCCATCATAGATAGCCTATCCATGATAAATTGGCTCATTATAATTTGATTAAGCAAAATATCCCGGAGATTTGAACGAAGAACTGCCATAGTTACAGGGAACGCAGCTATTGCGGAAATGACATTGACTTGAAGCTAACTTTTGATTTGAATCAAAGTAATTTCAGAAGCCGCTCTATGAATATACTGTCATTCATATGGTACGAATGATGACTGCCACTAAAAGATAACATTTTCAATGAACTGAACTTTGAAAGTACCATTTTCACCTTTGATATCTTATCTTCCAGCCTACATTAGAATTGATATGCAATGTTAGTATTAGATAGTTGCGTTCAATCATCATGATCATCATCAGCAGATATGATTGTATACTGAATTTGACGATTAATCTGTTTTATCTCATTTCCACATGTGCAGCATCAAAGATGAACGAGATAGAGCCTCCCAGAAATTGATATTACCTCCGATCAAAAATTTGCCTCACGATTTGCAAGGCACGATGCCTTGCTAGCAAGCTAGGGATGGGGCAGCCTTCACACAAACGCAACTCAGCTCGGGTTGATGACCTCTAGTGAGAGTGGTGGTATCTCCAGAGAGGGGACTCGACTCGCACCCTGGACCTTCTGCTCTTCCTCACCGAATCGCGGCCCTTAACGGTTGACCTGCCCTAGAAAAAATTTTGCTCTATGCCAAGCAGGGTCTCCTGGACTCCCATTGCTCTAATGTACTTTTATCACTTTTTGGTGCAAACTAATCGACTCAATTTCATATAATCATAACTTTCAAAGCACACCAATGCTCCAATGCTTTAGAAACATTATTTTGATTACTAAAAATCGTCCGGCCATGACAATTTCCCGCTGGGAAAAAAGCTTGCGATTAGCTAACACATATCTCCAGCGAATAACGAGCGCATAGCTTCCAAAGATAGATTGTCTTTGATAGCTTCCGTTTTGTCTCGCAAAATGCTAGCGAAAAGCTTGCCAATTTAGGAGCAAAAACGCTGCTGCTCTCTCGCGATTACCGATGCTTTTCGAATGCTAATGTAGCGCGCTAATCGCTTGCTTCATTGAATCGCTTGCTAGCTGCTCGCCTGATATTCGCTATACCCTATTGCCATTTATGAAGCCTAGTTCGTTGACTTCCTGTAGATCTACTTACACATCCAACATAACACAAAAGTATGCTGCTCAACGTCATACTGCCACGAAATGCTCATAGATCAACAGTGGTGGATGCAGAACTGTCAAAACCATCCCGGTGAAAAAAAACTGTCGCTGAACTGTCGGTCCATTGTCGGGAAACCGACTCGGCATAATGACGGCAAAGGTCCTAATTCCCCGACTATCTGCCGACGAATCGGTGAGCCGACAATTCCCCGACTGTTTCGCCGACGCACTACCGACAATTCCCCGACAGCCACCGACAATTCCCCGACAGCCTCCGACAATTCCCCGACTGCTGCCGCCGACAATTCCCCGACAGCCGCCGACATCTAATTATATGTTCACATTCTTTTGATGAAATTACAGTTATAGCCTACTTGACGTTGTAGCAAAATATTGAAGAAATTTGCTGTTATTAGTGATGAATATTGTTGATCAAAGTCATCCTGCTACGAAATGCTCCAAGGATGAACAGCAGAAAAACTCATGCTGCTAAAACCAAAACATTTGGAGGCAGTGACAAGAATAGCCCTACAATATTTATACATTATAAAAATGCTGCTGATCGGTGTCATCCTGCTACGAAATGTTCCAAGGATTAACAGCAGAAAAACTGAATGCTGCTAAAACCAAAACATTCGGAGGCAGTGACAAAAAATGTGAGACTAGCATCTGCTAAACAATTGTAGGCTTGCAGAAGTTCAAAGTTTCTTCCATGCCATGAAGACTCAATGAGCTGGCTTTGTTACAATTAGTTGTATTTTCAGCATAAATTCCGGTAGACCAGCGGTTCGTGTCTAAAATGCAAAATAATGGAGCCTTTTTATTTACATGCAAAATTACAATTCATAAACGAACATTCGCATTGCTTACCGTTTTCACTGATTATTTTTATGCAATATAGGCCACACGTACAATCTACTGATGAACTCACCTCCCCAGTGAATCGAAACTTATAAATCTTCTAAGTTTCTTTTAAGATTTACTGCCAAGTCCTTGCAAGACTTATTAGGAATCTTAGAAGAAACTTGGAAGATAGGTCTGTTATCTTGGAAGATGAGTCTGTTATCTTAGAAGATAAGTTTGCTATCTTGGAAGATTGGTCTGTTGATTGCCTTATATCATGGAAAATATCAATGTTTCGTCTACAACAGCAACATGAAGAATTTCAAAAATGACTCAGTAGGTAATAAGCAAGCATGCTTTAATGCATGTAACGTAAATTTAGAAATCCTTCTAGCTG
>CAJQUW010012645.1:0-28763 GCA_907163375.1 Prostheceraeus crozeri
TTCTCAATGTACTTTCATTCCATAAATGATATTTAGTGGTTATGTCTTTTTGTACGATTTTTCCATATAGCGAATTCATCAATAATTTAATTAACTCATCACCTACAGCGTTTCCTTCTATTTTATATATTTTTCTTAAATTGAAGAGCTTTCAATGTATTTTCGAAATGGCGAAACGTGATTTTCTTCATAAATTATACCGTCTGTAATAGATGATATTTTTCCACCACATCTAACAATTTCCTGTATATCTACAGAAGTTAATACATCATAACATATACCATCCCTAAACCTTATTACTTCCTGATTGCTATTGTTTTCATTTTTTACCTTATCTTTCGCAGGGACTGGTTGGAAAAACATATCATCAGGATAATAAAATACAACTATGAATATCCCAGTTTTAGGACGAAATGATTGCGTATTAAATTGATCCAATATTGCTGGACCTTCTTATTGTCTAAATTTTCTAGCTGATTCAGATTTAGGGTATTCTGAATGGTCGTCATACATAGCTGATGGATATAAAGATGTTGCATCAAAAGCCATTAAGAATTCATTTCGTTGTTCGAGTAGTTTATGTTTAATTTCTTTACAAAGAGCATTCTTGTCTTTTAACTGATTATATTGTTTCATTAACTCTAGTAAATTACTTCCGGATAAATGCCGCTGTAATATTGGTGTCAAGATGTTACAAAATGGAGATATGTATTTTCTTATATTTGCTGAAACTCTTCCACCTTTAACAGATTTTCTAATATAATTTCTAGCTCATAAATCAGCATGAGAATGAATATTTATGTTGTCCTCTTGTACACTCTTCATCCAACAGTTAGATGTTAAAGCAGAGGATGCTAAATTAGTAGTTATATCTTCATCAACTAATTCTTTCATAACATAATTATACTTGTAGATACAAAATGCTAATGAAAGAACATCATTAATTAAATACGGTTTCCACTCATGTTCTTTTTCTTTATAATTCTCATTTGCAATTTCTCCAATTTCATAATTTAATTTACACACATTGGTAGGAATTTTAAAATTCTCACACCATTTGGATAGACTCGTTTTCACGTGTTGTAAGCTACATTTCATTACAATAGTTAGAAGTGCTAATTTGCCTCGAGGTGATGATTTTTTATTATTAAATCTAAAAGATTTTTGCATATATTTACTAACACTTGTAGTTGTAAAAGGATTTTGTAAAGAAGCAGTGAGTATTCCTCTTGATGTTTTAAGTGGTGCTTTAGTTAATTTAAAATTAGCTTTTATCGGAAAATAGGAATCAAACCCTGATGAATTGTGCGCTTTTACAGTTACTTTCGAATAATTAAATTTTCCAAGAGTTTTAAAAAATTGATGTATCGGACATGTGTCCTCTGGGTTTCCCCCGATCGAAAATTCATCTTGTTTCCTAACAAAGATTTTCACACAACGTTGAAGTTTATTTAATTCTATTTCAGTTAAGTTATTATATTCACTTATCTGTTTCTTAAGTTTTTTAATTTCATTTTCATCCTTACTACTTTTTATTTTAATCATATCACTTATCAAACGCGTGTCTAATTTTTTCAATCTTTGCATTGGTAAACAATATATAAATTTATTAAAATCAATAGCGCCTAAAGCATAGGGAATAGGATGAGCATTTGTACAACTAGGATCTGGATAAGTTTCAAGATCCCATTTATATGTTGAACCATAGTCAATTGGTTTCTTTGTTATGGTTTTATACGGAAGTGTTGCTAAATTTTCATCATTAACTGTTTTATAAATTGGTTTGAAATTATTTTCAATTTCTCTAATAGCTTCTGCTTTGTAAAATTTACTTATTAAACAATAGTGACCAATTGATGAACCTTCATGAAAGTAATTGTAATAGACATAATTATAAGGTGTTGTAATACCTCTAGGATTTAAATGACGATTCGTAGGGCTGAAATACTGAACACATTCTCCAAAGTATTTATTGAATTGGGAAAATTTGCAGTTTGACATTACTCCTGTTCTAGATGTAGCTTTCTTTTTATATAAAAAGTCATTAAACATCTCGAACATAATTTTAGGTTGTTCTTGATTGAAACATTGATGAAACATTTGATAAAACAGAAATCTTCAGAAGGAATGTAGCAATATTGTCCGATGTATTCTTTAATTCTATATTTCATATTAATACCAGCACCTCTCCGTGATCTTTGTACTAGCTTCATTCCAAAATCTTCGTATTTGATACTACCTGTAAAAATCCATTCGTTAGCATCGGATTTCTCTTCTAGATTAAACAACCATGTTTCAAATGAATTTGTATCATAAAATGCAGCGTAAAGCTTTCTATTGTGGCTCCATCTTCTTTAATCATAACACCAAATAAATTTAAAACTTTCCCACTTTATAAAAGTTCACGTATATTATTTACTACATTAGTAAAAAGTTCATTTCCATACGTAATTTCGTTCGGATTAAACAGATTCAATAGATCATCACCAAGTCTATCATCAGAGAATATATCAGTAATTGGTGTACCTGATGTTTCCTTGGTTCTACGGTTCTGTTTTTTAATCTTACGTTTACGTCTACGTAACTTTTATCTCGCGGATTCTTGAAAATAGCATAATAGTGTGTATTCAGGTTTCGTGTACGAGCTTCTTTTCCATCAGGAAACAAATTTTGTGTAATATAGATGATAAAGCACCTTTTATGGTGTGCTGCGCGAGTAAACATATCTGTAACATCTTTTGAATTCTTACTTTCTTTTAATAAATCATCCAATACAACAACATCATTAGACTGAAGTTTATCCACTGGAATAATTCCTTCATGTCGAATAAAGTTGCGACTTTGCAATTCCTGAAACAGCGACGGTTGATAAATACCATAACACCAAATCACTCGATTGATAGGTTCCTTAAACAACTCCCTTATTTTATCCAATAAATTCAGCGTGGAAACAGTTTTACCTGCATGAGATGGACCTGATACAGTCAGAACTTTATCACATTGAAGTCTGAAATCCATTTTATTACTTTGAGACTCAACATTTGCATAATTAACGCTTAGAGCCAAAGATATTTCCCAATAGGTTGCCCACGGCAGGAGCTATCATTGGAAGTATTGCTGAAAGGAAACCGCCCTTTTGTGTTAGAGTTTTCCTCTTTCTTTGAAGGGCGACTTTAGGATTGGAGATGAAACGCAATTTTGTAGCATATCGCTTAAGTAACTTTCGTTGTTTTGGCGCTAATTTCTTCGTCCTCAACTTCCTCACATGAGAAATAATTTCACAAATGAATTTATCGTTAGCATGTCGTATAGCATTGTATCGCTGATTTGCTTTCATTCGTCGGAGAGCTTGAATGGCTGAAGAAAACTTTTGACTTTTACGTTTCGTCATTTTACGTTTCGCCATTTTCCGTGTTAGTCTTTGCTAAAACCTATCTTTACCACATTTGCATAGGTACTAACTATTGCGACATAAGTGACACTCGAAATGAGCAATATCACAGTGGTAACATTGGCAAAGTTGAATGCAATTACGTATGAAACAGCGTTGACAAAAAGCATGCTTACATCTCTTGAAGATGCGCTTTTCATTTCCATCCTTTCGCTTACATACATCACAACACATAGTTTCACCGTTACTGATGTCTATAGCAAGTCTTTTTGAAGATATGAATTTGCTAGCCTTTTCTAAATAATAGACGCATGTACAGAAGGAATATACTTCGAGAGTGAGCAGACATAGCTCGAAAACCAGTTGTGCTACAATCAAGTACCACTGCATTTTCAATTTTTCTTTATGGAAAGTTGAATGTGAATATCTGAAATAGCTTCAATCACTAGACTGCTACCATGATGGTTAAATGCGTTAAGACGTTCAGCAATTTTTATCATATGTCTTTTAAAAAATTCTTCGGGGTGATCTACCACTTCCATTGAATAAGAAGCAAAATGGAAAGAGCGACTTTCCACCTCTTCCTTTCCAAAATGACTAAACTTAATTTTCGCAACTAATCGCGCCATGATAATGCTATCAGAGAATGTATTCATTAACTCTAGAAATAGAGTGCTAGCATCATCGACCACTGCTTCGATGTCGGTCTCATCTTTATGAAATTTTATCACATAATCTTGAACAGCTCCTTTTAAACTTTGCCTATGAAAACGTAATGTTCCGCAGTCGTTTGAGAAAGACATGATCGCCCTTTATCTAACCCATCCATTGCATGAAAACAACAACTCTTCTCATAGTAACATTTATTGAATAATGGTAACAAGCATGCATTATAAATCAATGGTTTGAAAGAGATAAAATAGATACAGCTGGTAACTATCATACAGCGAGCAATGATAACCATACAGGACTTTGGCAGTGTTGAGGTAAGGAGGAAAGAAGCATTGGTTATGAACGTAGCTACTACAACGAACAGACAAAATAGGAACACACAAATCCTTAAAACGTTTCGTGACTTCATGATAATGTTGATTCACTCTACTATCCCAAGGCGGGAGCAAAATATCATCAATGATTAGATTGGGAAATACTTTCCTCTCCTTACCAGGATTATTACAAAAGATGCGTATAACATTGAAAGCAGCTAACCATCGTTTAAAGTCAATAAGAAGAGCACTCTCACAAGAAAAGCCATAGTCTTGCAAATATTTCAGATTAAGTCCATGAATGTGTTTTCTCGCCCATTGATCAACATTGGGATCGCAGTTGGCATGTTGATGATAGACACTAACAATCTGATATGTCCAATTGTTCATAGCAATAGCACTGAGCTCCTGTACAGGTTCACCCTCACAATCCATAAAAATGATGATAGAAGCCTAAAACGGAAATTTACACATCTAAGGAAACGTTCTATAACATATTACAAAATGAAGAATTACATCGATGCTTTTCACGACAAAATACACAAATGATATGATGGCAACGAAGAAGTAAAATGTATCTAATAAGACCACGTCTACGACACTCAAAGCACATAAGCGAATTGTCATAGGGTAGAGTTAGGAAAGGACTAGCAATTCTCCTTCTTTGATTTGCGTTTTGATGTAGCATTCTTCTCCGACTTGCGCTTCGTACCACTGCTGTTAAGGATTTGATCAATTATGTCGTCCACGTTGGGTGGTTTCGGAATATATAGGATGGATTCCATATGCATGGAGAGAGAGGCTATTTTATTATCCTTGTGTCGACCATAATATAGCCCATTCACTTTGAAAAGGATATCCCAAGTACCTTCTCCGAGCTCATCACATCTGATGGGTATTGAATGATCTCCATCCTTCTTATAGTAAGTACACCAATGTGATACCGGTAGGCAAATGTGATTACCATCCCAAATCTTTCTATAGGGAGTATCCTTGTCATCTCTAGCCTTCCACTCTTGAGCAAGAGGAGTAGGAATGTCCATATTTAATGTCACGTACTCCTCAATAGTATCAAGTTGGTGGCGAATGTACGGACTCATGGGGATCAGTATGTAGTCCCCATACTGATTGTGCATTATCTTGACATCCGTGGAAGGGAGCATTCCCGTTTGGAGTACTACGCTATGATCATCATAACGCAAGACTTGTTTAAATTTACGCTGTAGCGGTGTAGGATTATGTACCTTGGTTGTTTCTTCCACTGGCCTCAGTTGTAGATGATCTGACCGTAGCGAACCTTGTAACGTTTGACCGCCATTTTGTCCTACTAGTGCAGTAGATGGAGTAGATGCCTGAAAATGAAAAAAGATTGTATTAAGTTTACGTTCAAGGGAGGAGAGGGAGGAAAGTAGCGACTTACCATTTTAGTTGGATAATAGAACAGGGAACTAGGGAGAGAGAAAATGTGCGTCCGTCACTCGTGTGATTCAACGATGGAATGATTCTCGCTGTGGAAGGCTCGCTATTTATAAAGAAATGCTTGATTCTCATTGGATGATGATCCTCATTGGACAATAACATCAAGTTGATTCCAAATCTGGCATCCGTTTACCAATCCGATACTTCGTTTTGAAGCTACAGCCCAAAACGTCCCAAATTCTAACTCTGTCGTTTTTCACCAATGTCCCAAAATCTTAAATGGCGTCTCACATCTAAACGAAGGCAGATACAAACAAGCCGATTCTTTCACTGAATTTGTCTCACTCTTAGCTTTCAAACGAGCTATCGCACGACAAAATCCGTCCACTGGAAGCCAAAATCGAAGCAAGCTGTCCAGGGGGGGGGGACGTCAGCCGAAAATTTTTTCTCACCGATTGCCTTGAAACTCACCCTACCGATGCAGAATTTCACGCTGAATCCGAATCTGACCTCCGTTTTCTCATCCGATGCTTCGTTTGGACGCTACACACCAAAAACATCACACACTATAGCCTCAAGACTAATCCTGGCGGTCGCCCACGTCAACCTAGACGGTCGCCCACGTCAACCAGGCGGTCGGACCAACTCACCCGAGTCTCACACTCTGTCGTTGCAGAGGGGGGGACGTCAGCCGAAAATTTTTTCTCTCCGATTTCGCTGGAAACATCCTTCCTAACCCAAAATTTCACGTAGATTCCGAATCTGGCCTCCGTTTTCTCATCCGATGCTTCGTTTGGGCGCTACACACCAAAACGTCCCAAATTCTAACTCTGTCGTTTTTCGAAAAATGTTGAAAATTTTTTCTCACCGATTGCCTTGAAACTCACCCTACCGATGCAGAATTTCACGCTGAATCCGAATCTGACCTCCGTTTTCTCATCCGATGCTTCGTTTGGACGCTACACACCAAAAACATCACACACTATAGCCTCAAGACTAATCCTGGCGGTCGCCCACGTCAACCTAGACGGTCGCCCACGTCAACCAGGCGGTCGGACCAACTCACCCGAGTCTCACACTCTGTCGTTGCAGAGGGGGGGGGACGTCAGCGAACATGTTGTGAACGTGGACCCACCTGGCCGGCACACCACGACAGACCACAACCTCTGTCGTTCCAGAGGGGGGGGACTCAGACACGAAGCACCACGGCGGCCGACCACGACACTCTGCCGTGCCAGAGGGGGGGGGACGCAGCGATGGCCGCCATCTTGCGCGGTCCAGAAGTGGAGTTTTGCTTACTACTAGCTCTACTTATAAAAAAGTTGTAGGATGTGGCCATCTATATGAATCCGATCACCTGCGGTGTGATAACAACGATGAACCTGAAGGAAAAATCAATTCAATCAATGTTAATTATCTTATAAATAATTTTCTTGTTGTAATTTTTGATAAAAGCAAGAACAATGCAGGAATTAGAGCAAATCGATTTCTGACGTTGACCACTTCAGATGGTCGAAATATAAGTTTGCCTTCTTATTTTTATCAAAAGTTAATTATTTTAATTATCGGTGTTTCTTTCACATGCATTCAAAATGTAATAAGTAAAAATTTCCAAATTTTTTTTTACTTTCCGGTGCGTTGTTATCCAAGTTGATAAGTTAGAAGAAGTTAGCGCCGTCTTTTCTGATGCCAGATTCCTTGTAAACCATTGTTTGAATATTTTTGCGTTGTTGAAAGGATAATAACGGAAATGTGATAATTTCCTAACCGATTCTTTGAAATTCATATCAACAGTGCCCGTGGCTAACATGTGAACACTACCACTTTGTCGTTTTTGTATTTTCACTTTCCAGCCAAAGGTAGCAAAGAATACTTTCCACTAAAAAGCGATAGCAATAAAGACGAATTTCTGTCAATGTTCAGTGCAGTCGTCCGTGTATCTGTTTTATATCTAGGAGTCCATGGCTCATCATGTCTATCATGATGAACCATGAAACCTATCTGTCAATCACAAATCATGCCTGCGTACAGCGGAGGCATAACTTGAAACATCGCCAGGAATTTGACTTTAGAAGGCAAAAGCGTGAGAAAAATATAAAATGTGTGAGGAGCTTCTTGAATGCGCAAGAAATGTTCCTTTTGTCGTTGGAGCGTGAAATGGGGCTGAATGTGTGAGTTTCAGGCCCAATGTGTGAGAGTCGGGAGACCTGAGACTGTTTCTCGAATCGGAAGTTTATTCATTATGAATGTAATAAAAAATAACAGGCGAGTTTTCGAGCCAAAGTTCTAAAGCATTAATTGAAGGTGTTGCAGTTGTACAATATCAAACAACTTAATAAAGGGGCATCCATAAAACATTTATAAACTTTCTATGAAAGCAGTATGCAGCGGAATTTGAATATAACTGCAACGGAATCTGCGTTCAAGAGTGGCGAAATCTCCTTGTGTTTGTTGACCACCAACACTATTCTATGAAAACTGAAGCTGTCAAATGCAGTAGGCATATTGTGCTTCATTATATTAATGGCTGTTCTAGCAGTCTTACTCGCACTTTGCATGATGTTGCCCATTTTACAATCTATTCAATGGAGCGAGTGGGATCTTCGGTCTTCCAAAGGATTCTGATGATCTCAAGGGCCGCTGCAGGTTAGCTAGTGTAATCAGTTGCCGGAATTTTCGAGAAGCCCTACATCGGGCAGACCAATAAGTGTCTACACTTGACTCCAGCAGCAGGCCACTTGCAAATTAATTGAATCGGATAAGTCAGCTTTGGCAGAACACCCAGTCAAACAAGATCACGATATCGATTGGCATGCTGCCAGCGTATTGTTGAGACAAACGAACTGGTGCCTAAGAACAATCATTAGAGCATGCTATGAGTGAGGGCTGATCTGATACGACATCGGGTTACCTAATGTGCAATGCATACAAGATCTTCCTTTAGTGCTTCGTAGCCTGAGGTATGAAGCTCGTCTATGATATTTGATTGCAGTACTTTATGAAAAAAGCTATGGATTCGAGCCACAACCCTTCATTAAACAAAAGCGAATCCAAACAAGTTTCCAAATGCGTCTCTTAGCCCAAATTCTCCTTTGGAAGATGCTTCGCCAAGTAAAGTTATTTGAATGACAAATTAATGGGAAATCAATTCACAGAAAAAAGTTTAGGTGATTCATATACGGCTTTGAGTTGTATTCAAATGCAGCTATTTAATGCTTCTATTACTCGAAAGTGACTTCTCAGTGCAAAGAATCATTTTAGCTTCCCAATAACCGTTTGAAAGCGCCACGCGAAATAGAGTGTTTTAATCTCAACGTTCCAATTAAATTTCTATTACATCTGAATAGTTGAACTGCCATTCATAACACAAGGATCAGGAGTTGAAACATGGAAACACCAACATTAGAAAGAGAGCATCCGGCAAATAGTCTACATTACGCGGCATTGTTAATGACATACTAGAATGCATAATGATATGAATGACACGCTAGCATGCCGATTTGATAATGAGCATATTGACTGGAATTTTTATCGCTCCCTCCTGCACTGAACTGATTGGGAACTTTGTTTCTACCATAATTATCAGATAATATGTGGGCATCGCTCCATTCAGCCAGTTGGAGACTCAAACTGTGGATGCCCGTAGATTACGCAACAATTTTTCAATCTGCGAGAGGAAGCCATTCGTAGAGCAGAATCATCTTTCACAGGCAGTGGTAATCCCAAACAATTCTGGAATTATGTTAAGTCCAAGCAAAGGACTGGAAGCACCATTAACCTTCTCATGGACCCTTTCTGCAATTCCAAACGCATGTCACAAATCTTGGGCGACTTTTACCAATCTGCTTTCACAACTGAAACTCTTCCTATCCATTCTATTAAATCAAGTACTCACCATTGCCTCTCATCAGTAATTTTCCACCGTGACAAAATTCTCTCACACTTAACCCGAAAGAACTTCTCAGCCCCCAGACCAAATGGTCTGCAATACATCTGTTCAAAGAAGGTGCTTTAATTTTGCTGCCTCAACTTTCCCGTTTCTTCACAGCATCTTTTGCTACAGGGAATATTCCTCAATCTGGAATGCATTCGCAACCCCAATTTATAAGAAAGACAGTCGCAAGGATGCAGAGAATTATCGTCCCGTTTGCTTGACCTACACCGCTTCCAAACTAGTGGAGTGTGTAGTTCGTGATTATCTTGGGATTTCTAGGATAGACATGGCATCATCAAGAAAACTCAATTTGGTTTGCGTTCAGGCTCATCATACACACATCAACTTTTAGAGCTTCTATAAGACATCACTACCTTTGTTGACCGCGGTGTGTGTCTGGGGTAGCGATAATTTGGGTTACTTGGTGTCAGGGTTGGTTCTTGTTGGGTTCCCGGCCCCTGCGAGCTGGTGCTTTTGAGGGGGAGACATCTTTGTAACTGGCAATGTGTCCCTGAGACGCCAGAGTCAGCGCTATTGAGAACGTCCCTGATGATGTGGAGAAACCGAGGTTAAGGAGCTTGATGTGGACCTTCCCATAAGAGCAGCTGCGTCCCTTGTCGGCTTAATGGAGTGTCACTGTATGCCTACATCCATTGCAACATATCAAGGCCTCCAAGGGTGTTGCAGGGCTGCTTTTAGTTTGGTGCTGGGTGGACTTGGCTAGATTGCTGCTACTCTGGGTCCCAATCGCGCCTTCGAGTGTCTCTGAAACAGCGGTGAGTGAGCTGATGCAATTTACCTAGACTTTGAGAAACCTTTAACTCTGTTCCTTTTATACGACAAACTTATATGTTGCTTTCTTTGGGTATAAGAGGCAATCTTCTCTCTATTCTCAGGAACTTTCTAAGTGATAGATCGGAGAGTGCTGTTGTTGTTGACGAGATGCACTCATCGCCTTATGCTGTGATTTCTGGCGTCCCTCAAGGGTCACTTATCGGACCAGATTTTTTTATCGCCTTCGTTAATGATGTCGCTGACACGCTAATGATTTCCAACGTCTTTAAATGTGCAGATGACATGAAAATGTGGTGAAATCCAGAAAATTTCGTGATTTTTTTGTCCCCAGAAAAAAATGTTCGATTTTTAATGAAGACAGGCTTCAAAACATTGTGATATCATCCTATTTCTACATTTTCACATATCAAACCACAATCCACTCAGATTTTGCAAATCTAGAAAAGAAAATTGAAAATCACGCCATCGAAGAGATGACTCAAAATTTTGGTGACATCGGTTTTTAGTCTCTAAAACTCCAAATAATTAATTTCACGACAATTACGCTATCTCACGTGGGTGAATGACATTATGTACAGCATAAAAGAGTTTTGGTCAGTTGCCTCCGAATATGCTTCACATGCTTTTAAAAAGTAGATAAATTTCCGGGGACATGCAAAAATCGGGTATTTTCAGAATTCAAGCGAACGAAAAATGTAATAGACAGTCTTGAAAGTATATAAAAAATGATGTATGGGCCGGATAGAGGCCATCTGGCCCATCTGGTCCAAGGGATGTCAACTGCATTTGAATCCAAAGATATGTTCAATCATCTCATTTGGATCTCGCAATCCTGACTCTCACTATGAGATGGAACAGACAGAATCCAGGGTTGACAGCGTGAAAGACCTTGGAATCCACATCTCGAAGGATCTCAAATTCTCACGGCACACCATCATTAGTGTCAAGAAGGTCAACAACGTTCTTTCTGCAATCCTGAGGACTTTCATGTCAAGAGACCCTAACGTGCTTATGAATCTTTACAGCTCCCTGGTTCGCTCACACCTAGAATATGCCGCCCCAGTATGGAATCCATCCTTATCCAAATATATTTCTCTGACTGAACGTGTGCAACGGCGCTTGACTCACTATATTCATGGTTTGACTAGAACAACTAAGACATTCAAAATCTACCATCCCTCCAATGTTGTCGACGTGTAATGGACCTAGCGGAAGTATTCAAAACTATAAATCAACGCATGCCCTGTGATCCAAATGCTTTTTTCATCCAAAATACGTCAACTCTCTGAAACTGGCAGACAACCGTGTAATCGTGACACGACTTATTTTTTTCTGTCAAAGAATTTTGGCTGACTGGAACGCACTTCCTAAAGAAATCGCTGTCTCCAGCTCTCTGAAAAATGTTTAAGTGTAAAGTGCTTGACTTCTTATCTAATAACAATGTAGCTGCTCATGTATATGTGACTGTTCATCATCCTGCCTTGATGCTCTTTTGCAATTATTGGCGCATTTGAATAAATTAAATGAGATGGAAGGTTATTAGGTCCCGTGATCTCGCTGACTTTAGAGCCCGGCATGGATAGAGTTTATGTTAGAAGCGCAAATTTGTCATGTGTTTGAACTACAATTTGATTTCCATAAAACAGCATTAAAGAAATTGTAATTTTTTAACACCATCGGATGGCATTGATACTGTTGCGGTACCTACTCAGGGCATTTAATGACACAATCTTTGAGTATAGACATTCAATCTCAGTCTTATGAAAAACTACAAATGGTTTCGTTTTCCAAGTGTGTGAGCAATGAGCATCAGAGTGCTTTATTCAGCATAGGTTGTATCTACAATCTCTTTCAGGCTAGCTTTTACAAGACTCATCGTATACACACCCAGGAACATTTTTCTATAAAAAAAGTGCGTACCTAAATAATGCACAGCCTCTTGGGACAAACCTCTAAAATTTTGCGGAAATGGTCAACCTAATGAAGACAAATATTCCTAAGTGACAACCCAAGATCTTTAGTTCCTCAATTCCCTGACAGTAACGAAAGGTAACAGAACATAAAAATAAAAGCTACGCTTCTTAAGACAGTGTTTTAGATTTAAAAACATTTTTCGAATCATACAAATTCAAATTATTTGAAAAAGATCACATGTAAATTTGATTGAATCAAGATAATTAGTTCGATGGATTCACAAGCAAACACTTGCAAAAAAGACAAAATTTTCACAAAAATGGTCGATGCACAAAGGACTAAGTTTTACATTAAAATGTAAAAAGAAAAATACCTTACAGAGAGCACTGCGACGCTTAGTAACTTTGACATGATGACTCAATACACTGCCCAACTTTCACACTCTGATGATGATCGGCTAGTTAAGGTGTGAAAGAAGCCATTTTACACTGTCACGTAGATAATTCGAATCACAATATTTTTCAGTTAAAAGTTTTATGACCAGACATAATTGAAAACTTTCATAAAACTACTTGATAAGTAACCTCCGATATCAAACTGGGTGTAGTCTTAAACCATCTCTGAGAGCGAGTTTTTTTTTGAAACAATAAACATAGCACAGTTTTGAAACATAGTAGGCTACAAAAAATGGTTTTGAAAGTAAATAGAACTTTACGTTGAACTGCTATTTTTGTCCCTTTGGCAACAAATCTATTCAAATGATAGTAGAAGCTTTGATCACATTTAGTAAAATGCAGTATGTGGCTTAATTAAGCTAATGTGCATGTTAGGAACTGAGCATTATTGCATAAATGACCATTAATGACTATCATCAGTGACCATTATTAACTACTTATGACTATTTAAACGTTTATCATGACATCAGAATGCGATTCATTCCATTCTTTATTGAAATTTGTAAGCAAGATTTCTATGACATGATGCAGAAGCTAAAATCAGGCGACCTATTGAAATTAACAAAGTATATTAGAGCTGCCAAAGAGATCAGAGCAATGAAGCAATCGGAAGTGGATATCTGTTGAACAAGTTACCCATGATTCATTCACAGTAGGGCTATCTTATTCATATAGTACAGCTTGCCCTAATCGAATTCACCGGAAATTTAAGAGTTATGTATTTTGCACGTCATTATCTGCTGAATCTGTCTCTTTAGCAATTATACAGCTTTCAATTTTAAATAAAATCGGTATGTTTGAGAACATTTTTTTGGCATATCAGAGGGCACAAATTGAAGACCTTATATAATCTCTGTGAGTAGTCATATTCAAAAATTTCAAGCGGGCATTGATTACCTTGCTTCGTAGTTCGGGTGATGCTTTTTGACATCAGGTAAAATAGAACGAATCAGACACTGATGGTGCGAAATCTATTTATTTGCTCAATGATGGACACTATAACATGATGATTTATGTCAGTGATTATTAATGTAGGTCTATACATATGCATATGCACTTGTATCATAGGCTAGTGGGTATTAATGTAGGCCTACACATATACAACGTAAAGTTCCACAACACACCAAAAAAAATAGACTTACATATCTAGTTGACTTCATCATAATTTATTGTACTATATCGACCGTCAAGTTAATCGTCCACCTATCATCACGAATCTAACACCAACTTGCAATGACGTTGTTCGCTATTGCTTGTTATTTTATTTTTTATCGAAGCTTATAGCCGAAGCTTAATAATCAAATTCTTATCAATTTAGAAAAGGTCTTCCTTCAACCAAAAAATATATATGAACTGCAAGTTTATAAAATAACCACCACACATCTTATTTTGTGTACAATATACATTTATAGAATAAAGCATGTGTGTGTACTAGGATGAAACAAAGATCTCTCATAAAGCAGAAAAAATGCCAAGTGAAAAATATGAAGCTTTAAAATACTATTTCATAAAATTCTTCATTATGAATGCCTACAAATCATCAAAATGTGAAGTTAACTCAATCATCTAAATGGATCGTTTCCTACAATCTGATGCAATACATACGCTTCTTTGATGCTTATGGGTTATCTCTCCCAAATTTATCTAGAATCTGCAAGAATCGTCACCAAACTTCGAATACACGTACTTAAGCATATTTTCTACCTACATACAAAATTTTGTGAGGATCGGACAAGTACTTCTTGCATTAGAGACGATAACGCAAAGTGTAGCGATGTCAACAGCTTGATCTGACTTAGTCTGTTCGACGCATCATTGCTACTCGTGTGTGAATTGTTATCTCTACTTCTTCGTCTCATTCACTGCCATTTGAGGGATGTGGCGCGGTCATCATCGCTTCACGAGTTGTCGAGAAATGACTTTGTTGACCTCAAGAGCCTTCTGCTCAGACGTTGAGGTCACTGACAAGTCAGATGAAGCTGCCGGCATCGCTGCACTTCAAGTCATCGCTTCTAATTCAAAAAATATATATCTGATTTGCCAAAATTTGGTATGTGACTAGAGATATCCTCACTTACGTGTGTCTAAAGTTTTGTAATGATTGATTCATTTCTACGGCTTTTGGACAAATTTGAAAACGTTGGCCATAACCCATAAATACTGTTTTTTATTTGTGTTCTGCATTTGTGACATGAGTCTCATTCGCCTGACGATGACTGGCTGGCTGTTTAGGAAAAAATTATACACTGTTGAACGTAAGATTGGAAACTTATTGCGCCGCCGAACTAGTTAAGTGTTAATGCCGATGTCAGACGTACATATGCGTTGGAATTAGCTGATATTTGTTCGCAACGTCCAGATATAAATTCGAATGCACAGCACTCGAATTTTGATTAACATAAGTGATCAAGCCAAAGGCGAAACGTTGGTTTATTTTATACAGATTTACAATATAAATTTCGTTGGAAGACCTTTTGTGAATTGATACAGCCTATAATATTCTAACCGATAAAATCAAATCTACTTAATTCAGTGTCCGATGTCCCAAATGTTTTAACTTGCTCCTGAATGTTTCGTGTTGCTTTCCATTTTTTTTTTGTTGTGAATATAGTTTTATTTTTCAGCGATTGCCGGAAGCCGAGGAACTATTGTGTTAATTGCTCAATATATTCAAATGCAATTAATACAAAGTATCTGCAGCTTAAGGCAGGATCATCATTCATCATTTTTCCTTATTTGCATGAGACCGGTCACTAACTAACAATCAATCATTTAAGTGATATATCGATATTTTAGTGATCATTTTAGTGAATTGAAATCTAAAACTGATCAATGAATGCATGAAAAACAACTGGTTATCAACAAGAAGATGAAGTATTTGTAGATTCCAGACATAGATTACAATATGTTCAGTGGGCAAAAGTTGGTAAATGCATTAATATAGGAAACATCATATAGGCCCACATCAATGTGTAGATAAATGAGTGGTTTACGGTCGTCTATTAAGTACCTTAGCAATCAATTAATTTCTATGCCAAATCAACTCTGACATTCTAGCCATAGAAATGGAACTTCACCTATGTCTTTGTCTTCCAAACGTCTACGGATAACTATGTGATTTTTCGCTGATTCATAGTTTTGACATAGCTATTTCGTCCCTTCCATTTAATAATTCACACGGTGTGCCCGAAATAAATTTAGTGGTCTAACAGGACCCGGCTTAGATTCCACTTTTGTAGGTTCGTATGGACCTTTCTGATAACTTTAAAGTAAATTTTAAAATCTTTCATCGAGGGCTCTCTTCTGTAGGCCTACAAATCCAAAATGGCGACCTGATTTCCGTATATGGCAGGTGAGAAAAATAATTTTGAGATGACCCGTCTCAGATTTCAATCTCTTAGACTACTATGTATCCAATATTGTTCAAACATGTCATTTTTAGAGAAATCGACGTGGGCCTTTCTGTACAACCCCAATAATATATGATATGGCGATTTAACTTCCATGCATGGCAGTTGTTTTCACAAATTGACAGCATTGGTGTCATCAATTGTCATTAAAGCTTGTTGTAATTTTTTATGGTCCTAGATGCCGATAATTACCTACATTTTCTGTACATGATTCAATTAAAAGGAGCCTTATTAGCAATAACTTCTAAAATATGCTTCCATACTACAACAGATGCCTTCAAATAGCTGAAAACGTGTGTAGACCCAACCATGTACGCTGTTGATGTTTTTCAAATAATAGTCGAAGTTAACCCGTCATTATATGTGTTGGCCGTTGTAGTGGCGGATTGCTTGCCACAAACGAGACGAAGTCTCAGGATGATTTATATACATGTAGTTCACTATCAAACGCTTACATGTCTCGTTAAAATATAATTGGATTTGAAAATTTGAATCCATATCTATGATTGCATTCATTCTTTTAATGTCGAAATCTACATATACATGTTCTACATCCACCATTAAATATTCGCGCGCTAAGCTATCTTCAGCAGAAGTCCAAGCGAAATTGGTGCAATATTAGAACTCATGAGCTCTTCATTGAGCCGCTGAAATAGATTCGAATTCAATTAGCCGCATGAGCATGATGTACAGTACATAACATGCAAGCATCAGTGACATTGAAACGCACTTCTTGATTGTTGACATGCAATGTATGCGGTAGACAGCGCTGGATAATATGATTCTCTACCATCAATCATCATCTATAGTCAGAGAACTGAAACTTAGTAGTTCTTACGGTATATAGCTTAAGTTGAGGACTGTACATAATACAACATAAGTAACGTTGCAGATTCAGTAATAAACGCCATGTAAGCAGGAACCTAAGTCGCCGTCTTATGTGTCTCTGGGGTTTCAGAGAAAAGTCGATTTCTCAAAAAATTACATGTTTGAACAATATTGGATCCATTTTTGGCTATGAGATTGAAATCTGAGACGGGTCATATCAAAATTATTTTTCTCACCTGCCATATATGGTAATCAGGTCGCCATTTTGGATTTGTAGGCCTACAGAAGAAAGCCCTCGGTCAATTCCTCAAAAATCGACATGCTTGAACAATATTGGATACATAGTAGTCTAAGAGATTGAAATCTGAGACGGGTCATCTCAAAATTATTTTTCTCACCTGCCATATACGGAAATCAGGTCGCCATTTTGGATTTGTAGGCCTACAGAAGAGAGCCCTCGATGAAAGATTTTAAAATTTACTTTAAAGTTATCAGAGAGGTCCATACGAACCTACAAAAGTGGAATCTAAGCCGAGTCCTGTTAGACCACTAAATTTATTTCGGGCACACCGTGTTCAATGATCTTCTGTTATCAATTGAGATATCTAATAAAACTGCTTATAAGAGCTGGCGAAAAAGTAATATCATAGATGTCCCCACAAATCATGCTTTGATTGCATACTTCACTTACTTTGATTCAGACGGTCAGTCCAAAATATTCTACTGCAAAGGACTGATAAGAAGTCCGAAACACATCTTTAAATTCGGCGATTTCAAATCAATTTGGTAATTTCATTTCAATTACAGGTGAGACAAACTTGAATCCCTTTTCTCCTACCTTTAATTAATATTAAGCAATGATATACATGTACATAAAATATTTTTGTTGCTTCCGGACCTCTTGCTTAGTGAATAGTAGTAGTAGTAGTAGTAGTAGTAGTAGTATGTGTTTATTCATTTGAAATGGAAATCATGCATTGCAGATACACAGATGAAAATTACAGGGCTTGTACAGTATACAGAAGACATGCACAGTAGCTGTAGGAAATACATTAGTTAGCATATTTCTGCTAGGTTATGCAAAATAGAGCATCTGGGAATAAATGACAATTGGCGTTGTTGGGTTCTTGAAAAGGGGATAGAGACAGCGAGGGAATGTCGGGATCTTGAAAGTTTGGGGGGCATGATTTTATGCAATAAATGTTTTGGTTCTAACATTTTTCTGAAAACTGTTAGGGCAGATCTTTCCCTTCTTAGGGATAGGGGGGTGAAGCTATCACAACTGCACTTTGGTCCGCAAATAATTTTGTGAGAACGTCGCCGAACCTTTTCCAATTTTTCAACATTAAGCTGGTTCAGTCCAACGAGGAGGGCAGCATTGTATTCCAGCGTTGAAAGGACAGTAGCAATATAAATCTGAATGAGTTGGGACACAGAAAGGCATTGTTTTAATCGCTTTATGACATAAAGACGCTGGTTGGCACGTTTGCATAAATTGTCTACAAAAGTATTCCAAGATAGATTTGAGTCATAAATGACTCCAAGAATCTTTATACTATTTACAAAATGAATATCACGAGGCACTAAAGAATTCTGACTTTTAGCGATAAACATGCATTGGGTTTTTTCACAATTTAGTACTAGTCCATGTGAGTTACACCAGTCTTTTAAATAATTGATCTCGTCTCGAATTTGGAGTTCGATATCAATTGAACGGAAGGCAGGTAGAACAATCACAATGTCGTCAGCATATTTAGAAGTCAAGGCATGTGGGTGTAGAGCTTTGAATGATCTCATATGGGTGCAGAAAAGAAAGGGAGAAAGTTTTCCTCCTTGCGGAATACCTGAAGTAACTGGGATGGTAGAGCTCGTACAATGTCCTAGCTTCACATATTGATGCCGGTTCACGAGAAGATCACTGCACCATAAAATAAAATCCTTGGGAAGATCAGCCTCGATTAAGGAGCTGATAAGACTCCCATGATTAAGACGGTCAAATGCTTTGGACATGTCGAATGAAAGTAAAGCGACACCAGTACAATACAACTCGTCCAATGATAATGTTGTGAAGTCGTGAATGCGGATGTTTGCGTGAAGCGTTGAGTACGACGGTCTAAAACCAAATTGGTCGGTACCGTATGCGTCAATGAGAGATGGCTTGATCGAATCAATTACATATTGTTCGAGGACTTTTGAGAATGCAGGTAAGACCGATATAGGCCGGAAGTCATTATGTTTCTTTTTGGGGATTGGATTTACTCTAGCAATTTTCCAGGCATCGGGCACTGACTTGGATTCGAAGGATAGGGCGATAAGATGGGTGAGCGGAGCAGCTAAGACATCACAGGCAGCTTTTACTAGGAATGGCGGGATGTCATCACTACCGGAGGACTGGTTTGCTTTCAATTTTTGGAGTAAGGCATAGGTTCTTTCAACAGAGATATCAGTTTTCCATTCCTTTGCTTCAGCCTTTTCTTCAACTCCTCGCAAAATATCAGGCCAGTTAGGAGGAGGGGAGAAGTTCGATGCAAAAGTAGCATTGATAGTCTCTGCTGCATCATTTGAAATTGAAAGACTATTTGATTTGATATTATTCGTTGCACTGAGTACTTTCCATAATCCATTTGGTTTACCATTTAGGCTTTCAATCCATTTCCTTTTTGCGCACTTCATTTCGCTTGTGACTTTCTCTTTATAGTGATAATACAAATCAAAATTGCCTTTCCTGTAGGCATCATAGCGGAGGTTTATCATCATTTTCAATCTAGGTGTGATCCATGGTTTCTCTCGACCAGACATTCTTACAGTTTGTTGTGGGATGTTTTCCATAGCATTGTGCAAAAAGCTGTAAAAAAATATTACATTTTTCTTTGAAGGGAACATCCATTCCATAGAATCTTTGCCAAGGAAAGGCATCTAATGAATGACAAAATTTGGCAACATGACTATCACGAAAATCATAGACTTTAGCAAAATAAAACTTTTCCTTAGCTTTCTGCATGACATTATTGCAAGGTCTCAACGTAACAGTACCGTGATCAGAACCTCCAATTGGGGGTCCTACTTTGATAGGGGAGTTGAGACATACAGGACATGCTTTACAATAGTAGGATGAAAGGACAGAGTCAGACAGAAGGATTTTATCAAGAATATTACCTTTCCGTGTAGGACAGTTGACTACTTGCTTAAGATTCAAACTTCCCTCAATACAGTTTGTAGGGAATCTATTTAGGTCTCCAACAATCATGAGTTCAAAAGATGACAATGAATCGCAAACATAGATGATAAAATCATTCACTTGCTGATAATTGGAGCTATTCAAATTCGGAGGAATGTATATGACCAGTAAAGCAATACTTATTGAATTAAACTTTATACAAAGACATTCAATAAAATCCAGATTATCAACTAAAGGTTCAACAGTATGAGGAATGTTGTTTCGTACGTAAGCACAAACGCCACCGCCTCTTCTGCCATCATGTCTGTCTTGTCTATGAAGACTGTATCCTGGAATTATTAGCTCGTCATCAGAAATATTTTCATGTAACCAGGTTTCACAGAGGGCAATAACATCGGGTATTCTAGCGGAAGAAATTACACACAATTCGTCGTGCTTTGGACGTAGGGATTGTATGTTGGATAAAAGGATATAGGGGGGTACACAACATGAAAAACAATTTATTGAAAATTCTTGATATCATCTTTCCTTGTAATTTTGTTTTTGTAGATGACGACGTCTTCCCCATTTCCTCTTCTGGTTTTCAATTCGTCACGAAGAGCCTTTTGTTCCTCCCTTTGTTTAAATGTCAGGTCATTATTTACAAATATGTGACGATATGAGTTCGAACTTCTGAGGGACTTAGAATTTTTCAAAATAGACATTTTCATTTCAGAGTCAGACAAAGTCACCCGCACAAGTCTTGATCTTTTGGAACTAGGCTTCCCGATTCTTGCTACAGAGAGCACAACTGCAGAATGGTTGCCGAGCTCGCGAAAAATGTCTTTAACTTTCGTTTCATCGCTTTGTTTCCGCTCGTCGACAGATCCACTTTGGTTCTCTGCTAATCCAGATATAACCACATTCGATCGTCGATTCATCCGTTGCTCTAACTCATTTACAATGTCATCAGAGTCAAAGCTGATAGACTTGGTGGATTTAGATTTCTCCTTCAACTCATTGATTTGGATTTGGAGAGAATCGCACGTGGAGCGTACATTCTTGAGACTCTCCATGGTTTGGGATAACATTTCTTCAATTAATTTGAAATGACTATTCAGTTTGTTGTCCATAATCTCAACGATGACATCCTTAGTAGCATATGGAGTGGCCGTTTGTCCCGCTTCTGGGGCATTGCAATTATTGATAGCCTCTCTCAGGACTGAAATCAATTGGTCTTTCGACAGCTTGGACATTTGGGCATTTGACATGCGTTTGACTAGTCCAAAATCAGGATGCGCCTTTTCTTTCTCACTCATGTTGTATAAAAGAAAAGTGACAAACTAGGACTTGCTGATGCGAATGACTAGGGGCTCGAACCAGAGTTGTTTAAAAAGTAACCAGCGATTGGATCCACACGACTATCATCACACACCTCAAGCGAGAAGGAAGTGATGCATAAATCGCGAGTCTTTGGGAAAAACGCGCGTAGGAGGGGCGTATGTCCGTGATGATCGAACAGCTGATGGCAGCAGCAATACGGTTGAGGGTCTCACCACACTGGGCTAATCCACTACACTTGGCCTTGGCGTAGAAAAAGGATGACGCGAGTCGCGGGGAAATCCAAGGGGATCAATAGTGTGAGTGAAACGAGACGGAGAGGAGATATCAATGAGATTTACAGACTGCGGGATGCCCAGGTGTAAACGATGCTGGGGTTTGCGTAGCACAGCAAGAAACAGCAAAGTTGAGGAGATAAATGCACGGCGTGTTAAGAGCCAATGGGAGTGGAGGAAAAACGTAGTTGAGGAAGGAAATTTGAGCATGGACTGCTCATTTCACAATGTGATGTTGACGATGAGCTTTGCACAGATGAAGGGATCAATTATGGGCACCACTCGTATCGAATTTCTTGAAGAACGGATGGCTAGAAACTCAGAAAACGAGAGAATCATAGGAGAGAAACGGGGGACATTCGCAGACACGTCTGCTCTCCATGACGGCCAAGCAGTGTGTGAAATAAATAGTAAAATAAATAATGATAAGTTTATTATAAAAAGATCGTACTAAAACAGATTACCCCTGATACTAAATGGATAATGTCTTTCTGCCGTTTAAGCCATCCAATTAACATGTCGCACGATTTATGATGATAAATGACAAAAGTGTAGTTGTATGTCCTCTCCTTCCACCGTTACTCATGTTTTTCTCTCATATATTTATTTTTCATTCACATAACTTGGTAAAATTGTAAAGACTCTTCATTATATATGTAAATGCCTCATCCAATGTAACGTATTTTCTGTGATAGAAAATAAAAGTTTTTGACTTTTGACTATCGAATCCATCCATCTAAACACCAAAACTGACTCTTAAAAGCTGGGAAGACGTTATTGAAGTAAATTTTTCATTACTTTTCAGTAGTAAGCAAACCCCCACAATAAACACAGCGCCCCCCCCCTCGGTTGAGAGTCTTGGTTGTCCGTCCGTGTTGACTTGGGCGGCCGACCAGGTTGGTAGACGCCAGAGTTATTGGCAAATTTGGGTTGGTTTTGGGCTGCAGCGCCAAACGGAAGCATCGGATGGGAAAACGGAGGTCAGATTCGGAATCTACGTGAAATTTTGGGTTAGGAAGGTTGTTTCCAGCGTAATCGGTGAGAAAAAATTTTCAACATTTTTCGAAAAAACGACAAGAGTTATCGGCGAATTTGGGCTGGCTTTGGGCTGTAGAGCCAAAACGAAGCATCGGATGGGAAAACGGAGGCCAGATTCGGATTCAGCGTCAAATTCTGCATCCGTAGGGTGATTTCCAGCTCCATCGGAGAGAAACAATTTTTGGGACGTCCCCCCCTCGGCAGCGTTGCTTCCAACTTTGGTTCTAGAGATCGTAGAAAGTCGTGCAATAGCTCGTTTGAAAACTAAAAGTGAGACAAATTCACTGAAAGAAGCGGCTTGTTCATATCTGCCTTCGTTTAGATGTGAGACGCCATTTAATATTTGGGAAATTGGCGAAAAACGACAGAGTTAGAATTTTCCAAAAACAGCTCCAGCGGGCAAACGAACGCTCGGATTTGTAAACAAAGACCAGATTTGGAATCAGCTTGATGTTATTGTCCAATGAGGATCATCATCCAATGAGAATCATGGATTTCTCTATAAATAATGAGACTTTAGAGTGACAATCATTCTATTTTTGAATCGTATAAGTGACGGACGCACGTTCTCTCAGCTCATCTATCCTACTTTTCAACTAGAATGGTCAGAAGTCAACTAGAAGTCAGAAAACTTCCCTCCACCTCCTTTCTTGAGTGTTTACCTAATCGCATCTTTCCGCTTTCAGGCTTCTACATCACTTACCAGACTAGATGCTGATGTCCAGACGGTGCAAGGTTCACTACAATCAGGCCATCTACAGTTGAGACCGGTGGAGGAAACAACACAGGTACATAATCCTACACCCCTACAGCGTAAATTTAGACAAGGCATACGCTATTTCGATCATGCTATAGCGCTGGAAACGGGAATGATCCCTTCCACACACGTGAGTGTGAAGAGGAATCAGTATGGAGACTATGGCATCACTTCTGTAGCTCCATACATACGTCGTCAGCTTGACATTATTGAAGAATTTATGACACTAAATATGGATATCCCTACTCCCCTTGACGAAGTGTGGAGAGCGAGAGATGACAAGGATACACCATATAAAAAGATATGGGAAGGTGAACGACTTTCTCTACCACTATCGCATTGGTGTTCTTACTATCGAAAGGATGGAGAACAAATAACACCCATCAGGTGTGAAGAGCTCGCAGAGGGCACTTGGAAAATTCGTTTCACAATAAGTGGACTATATTATGGTTATCATAAGGATAATAAATTGGCCTCTATAGCAATGCATACTCAATCCATCCTATATATACCGAAGCAGCCAGATGTTAATAACATTATTGATCAAATCCTCAACGAGAGCAGTACAAAGCGCAAGTCAGAGAAGAATGCTGGCGGTAAACGCAAGCCAAAGAAGGAGAATCGCTAATCCTTTCCTATCTCTACCTTATGACAATTCGCTTATGTGCTTTGAGTGTCGTAGACGTGGACTTATCAGATACATTTTACTTCTTCACTGTCATCATGCTATTTGTGTATTTTGTCGTGAACAGCATCGTTGCACTTCTTCATATTGTAATATGTTATAGGATTTTTCATCCGATGAGTAAAACTATGCAATTTTCTTTTTAATCATCCACCATCATTTTTATGGATTGTGAGGGTGAACCTGTACAGGAGCTCAGTGCTATTGCCATGGACAATTGCTCATATCAGATTGTTAGTGTTTATCATCATCATGCCAAGTGAGATCCCAAAGCTGATGGATGGGCGAGAAAACATATTCATGGACTTAATCAACAATATTTACAAGACTTTGATCTTCCTAGTGAAAGTGCTCTTCTTATTGACTTTAAAAGATGGTTAGCAGCCTTTAATGTTGTACGTATCTTTTGTAATGATCCCTCCAAGGAGAGAAAGCTTTTTCCCAATCTAGTCATCAATGATATTCTACTTCCACCTTGGGATAGTAGAGTGAATCAACACTATCATGAAGTTACGAAACGTTTCAAGGAACTGAGTGTTCCCATTTCAAATGTTCGTTGTAGTAGCTACATTCATAATCAATGTTCTTTTCCTCCTTACCTCAACAATGCCAAAGTAAGGTTTGGTTTTCATTGCTCTCTGTATGATAGTTACCAACTGTATCTATTTCATTTGTTTCAAACCCAAAATTTGTAATGCATGCTTGAAGAAGTCATTCAATTAAAGCTTTATGTAAAGACTTGCTGTTTTTCATGCAATTGGAGAGACAGATGCAGGATGACAATGTCTTCCTCAAATGATTGTGGAACATGGCGTTTTCATAGACGAAGTTTAAAAGGGACTATTCAAGATTATGTGATAGCATTTCATGAAGATGAGATTAACATCAAATCAGTTATTGGTGATACTAGCACACTATTTTTGAAGTTAATGGATACGTTTTCTGATAAAATTGTAATGGCGCCATTAGTTGCGAAAATTCATTTCAGTCATTTTGGGAAAGAAGAGGTAGAAGATCGTTTCTTCCACTTTGCTTCCTATTCAATGGAAGTTGTAGATAATCCTGAAGAAATTTTTTGAAAGACATATGGCAACGTCTTGATGCATTTAACCATCATGGTAGCAGTCTAATGATTGAAGCAATTTCACATATTCACATTCAACTTTCTATAAAAGAAACTTAAAGATGCAATGGTACTTGATCGTAGCACAATTGGTTTTCGAGTTATGTCTACTTACTCTCGAAGTATATTCCTTCTGTACATGCGTCTATTATTTAGAAAAGGCTAGCAAGTTCATGTCGTCAAAAAGACTTGCTTCAGAAGTTGTTAGTAAGAGTGAAAATATGTGTGATGTATGTAAGCGAAAGGATGGAAGTGAAAAACACATCTTTAAGAGATGTAAGCATACTTTCTACTAGCGCTGTTTCATACGCTGCTGTATTCAACACTGTCAATGTAGCCACTGTGATATAGCTCATTTTCAGTGTCACTTCTGCCATAAAAGTTAGTACCTATGCAAATATGGAAAAATCAAGTTGCGACAATGGTAAAGAGAAAAATGGCGAGACGTAAAAGTCGAAAGTCTCCAAAATTTTCTGCAGCCATTCGAGCTCTTCAACGAATGAAAGGAAATCATCGATATAATGCTATACGACATGCCAATGATAAATTTATTCGAGAAATTGTTTATCATGTGAGACGTTTGAGGACAAAGAAATTATCACCACAACAACGAAAGTTACTTAAGCGATATACTACAAAATTGCGATTCATCTCCAATCCTAAAATCACCCTTCAAAGAAAGAGGAAAACTCTAACACAAAAGGGCGGTTTCCTTTCAGTGTTACTTCCGCTGTTAGCTCCTGTAGTAGGTGACCTATTGGGTAGGATCTTTAATCCTAAGCGTTAATTATGCAAATATTGAATCCCAAAGAATTAAAATGGATTTCAGACTTCAATGTGATAAAGTTCTGACTGTATCAGGTCCATCCCATGAAGGTAAAACTGTTTTCACTCTGAATTTGCTAGACAAAAGAAAAAAATGTCTAGGGAACCTATCAATCGAGTTATTTGGTGTTATGGTATTTATCAGCCGTCACTCTTTCAGGAATTGCAACGTCGTAACTTTATTCGAAATAAAGGAATTATTCGAGCTGATAAGATAGAGTCCAACGATGTCGTTGTATTGGATGATCTATTGAAGGAAAGCAAGAATTCTAAAGACGTTACAGATATGTTCACTCGCGTAGCACATCACAAAAGGTGCTTTATGATCTATATCACGCAAAATTTGTTTCCTGATGGGAAAGAAGCCCGCACACGAAACCTGAATACGCACTATTACGCTATCTTTAAGAATCCACGAGATAGAAGTCAATTTGAAATTTTAGCGCGACAAGTTTCACCAAGAGGTTCAAAAGCCTTAATTGAAATTTTTCAAGCAGCAACTGAAAAACCACACGGTTACTTATTTATTGACTTTACACAGGAGTTTCCGGAAGAATTTAGATTTCGAAGTGATATTTTGAAAAAGCCTATGACTATCTACAAACAATGAGCTCCTATTCTCGCATGATTGTCAGTCCTCAGGATGAATATGTGCAATTGACTGCTTTACAGCAAGTAAGGCAACCTCTAAGTAAGAGCTGGATCATCAGGAAAATGCACATATTAAAGATCCATATCGCGCAGTTTTATTACAATCAGAAACTGTTGAAGAATTGAAAAGTTTGAAGAATAAGATGCGTGACTCTGTTTCGACCGCTACACCTTTAGCATCTCGTGCACATGCAATAGCTCTTTTCAACAGCATTGAACCATATCTCAATGAGAATGATAGAGGTGAAATCATTACAGATGATGATAAAATTATTAGCGCTTCGCGTTATGAAGACTTGATTCAGTATGCAACGCGTAGAAAACGTCGACAAGGTTATGTCCCACATGGTTGGCCATATTTTCTTCAACTATTGCAAAAGCATAATGTTCCAAAATTTGCATTGAATAATGAAACATTGAAAGAACTTGATTCTACTTCAGAAGTTGGTACTACTTCAAATTATAAATCTGTTCCTAAAATTAGGAGTGTTACAATGCCGAGAAATTGGTTTAAGAGTTCACCTTCTACATCTCCTTCCACACTTACTAAGAAAACAAGAGGAAGAGAACGACGTAGATCTACACCCTCTAGGCAAACAAGAGAAAGAGATAGACGTAGAAGATCTCCACCAAAGAAATATATGTTCTCAGTCTATCAATATGAAGCAGATGTGTTGCTTACCATGTAATGAACCGCCAGAGGTGCATGCTGATGTAACATGTACTTGCTGTGCCAGCTCTTTCAGTGAGACTCCTAAGCAATGTGAACATGAACGTAAATCTGCTCAATCTTGTGGCTGTTGTAAGTGTAAAAAGACAAGAAAGCAAAAACATGAGAAAAAGGAGGAAGAGTCAGTCGTCATCACATGAACTTTTAAAGTCAATATACTATGATGTAAAACATCCAGCAGGATTTGCATCTATAAAGAAATTGTTAAAAGCGAGTGGTCTTCCACAATCACAAGTGAAACGATGGTTAAAGGGTCAGGCTACCTATACACTCCACAAAAAAGCGAAAAAGAAGTACCGTACCCGTCATTATATTACTCATGACATTGATGAACAGTGGCAGGCAGATTTGTGTGACGTTGCCTCTATTTCAAAACATAACTCGGGAAATAATTTTATTTTGACCGTCATTGATATTTTCTCGCGATATGCGTGGGCTCAACCATTAAAAACTAAAGAAGGGAAAGGAGTAGCAAAAGCATTCCAAACAATTTTTCGAGAAGGTCGCATTCCAAAAAGAATTCAGAGTGATCAAGGAAAAGAGTTTGAAAATCAGCATGTGAGAAGATTATTTGAGAGGCATGACATTGAGTTGTTTAGTGTAAAGAGTGCCTATAAGGCTGCATTAGTTGAACGTTTTAACCGCACATTGAAAAATCGCTTGTGGCGACATTTTACTGCCAACTTGACACAAAATTGGACAAAGATTCTACAAGATACGGTACATGCCTACAACCACTCTGTACATCGCTCTATTGGACTCAGACCAGCAGATGTGAATGCTGACAATGTAGATGAAGTGCGTAAAACATTCCAACGTAAGCGTAATAATGCAAAAAGTGATGTAAAAATAGGCGATAAAGTTCGCATATCAAAAGTGAAGAGTGTTTTTGCCAAAGGTTATCTCCCGAATTGGACAGAAGAAATTTTTACAGTTTCAAACATCAATAAAAAAGACTCTCCCACAACTTACAAGTTAAAGGATTACGATAATGAAGAAATAGATGGCAGCTTTTACCATGATGAGATTGAGGTAGTCACTGAAAGTGA
>CAJQUW010012647.1:0-57821 GCA_907163375.1 Prostheceraeus crozeri
TGAAACCTCTAGCATCGAGAGAAGTACGAATCTCATCAATTGAATGTTCAATACCCATCTAGCTCAAGACAACGCGCGCTGACCGGAGTCGTCGGGTTTATGACTTTCTAAGACGCCTCCGTCCACTTTGACCGGCCACCACTGTCACCGATCTTCATGTTTATTTAAAATTTGTGGTCGCTCGTAGATCCCAATTATCCTACAATAAACCCCTCCCCTATCCCGGCAATACCCAGACCAGAAGATCTGCTTTGGCAAAGAATCAACAACATCAGGGACAACATATTTTAATTGACTTCATCAGAACTTCCGTTGATTCGATGCCAAAACGCATCAAAAAATATTGATCGGCACTAAAATTGTTTTCATTTTCAATTAATAAGATACCTGTAACTGAACTTTCATTCAGTGTTTAAGTAAGAAATTTAGAGAGGGGTGAAATAATTATTGCTCATGTGATCTAACGTTAACGTCTTTTAAATGGACACGTATAAGAATTTATATTAAGCATAGATTAAATAAAAAAAGTGTAGTTATGTATGAAAATATAAGTGTATACGGTTACATAGAACAACCTGGAACTAACTGTAAACACGTACGACAAATACCATTTTTATCATTTATATCTATCTAAAAATCTTAAAATTTTTTCACACCACAAAATCAACACATTGGAAAAGAAGAACATGTCGCGTAGACAGTTGGGGATGTCTTGAAGAGGAGGCCACAAATTGAAAAAAGAAAAATTATTCAAGATAGAAAGAATAATGGAAGGTGGAACCACTCGCACTTGCAAAGATAACCGAATTATTAATTGAGGTAAAATTTACTGACTAATTTTGACACAGAAACTTGAATATGCCTTTGTTTTTTATGTTTAATTTTTGTGTAAAACGATTTAATACCTCTGCGTAAATATCGCCAACTACTGGATTTTTTTATAGATCTCAGATTGTGTTATCCTATAACATATCAGAGTGCCGAATTAATAAGAGTATTCGTGACGAACCTCGGAATATCTCGTTACACTAAATCAAAATGAGTGCTGTGTTCCTTTCTACTCTATTCAAATATGACTAGGCTTCAAGTCAAGGATCATTGAAACAATGCAAATATGACATATGCTTTGCCACGTTTGATTTCAGTAAAGTCAATCACGGCCAAGATTGTGACGAGACTTCTCAACAGAGCTGAGAATGAAAGTTTCTGAAGTGCCAGGAAACTCTCCTGATCCAATTATATTTATCAAACTGTGATCGGGTGCAAAAGAAGCAAATCAAGGTACTAAAACATTGTAAGCTCAATTGTTGCATGTTTATTTATAAATAGTGAAATATATCGACGTAACAATAGTTTTTTGAAAAAGTCTGTTTTACTCTATATAATTCGAGCCCCTCTGTAGATCTTTTAACGTATTTTGCATTGTTAGATTTCAAACATTTGTATCAACTATTTTAATACCTATGCGAAATTATCGCCATCTATTGTTCTTACACACTTATTTTGATATATATCAATTTGATTTTTCTAATATTGTTTTCTCTTATAGAGCTTAGATTGCGTTGTCCTATTCATTATGTGAGTAGGGTGTATTTAAGGCCTAAGCGAAATAAATGTTCAATGAAAAGATTCAATGAATGCCTAGGCATGTATAAATGTTGACTTTAAATTGGTCTGGTAAAGTCGACTTTTTTTCTGCCTGTGAGTACGTCAAAAAAGTCACCAACCCTAACGGACAAAATCTTACCGAATTTAGACTAGTTAAAAAACTCTCCTATTAATCGACTTATTTACGTCATCCTGCTACAGGGGTGAGGTTCATTAGATTCTGCTCCTAAATTTTGATGTCTGAAACCAACAAAAATACATTATAAGGGAATTAAGATAGCAAAACGCAGACAAACTATGAATAATGATGTAAAACATAAACCATGTGGAGCTCTCCCCTGTAGCAAAAAGACGCAATCTAGACGACTTATAGACCAATTTTTAATACGTCTAATATTTGTTAGGATTTGACCATTAGCGTTTTCGTCTTTTTAGACGTCCACAGCGACGAAAACCAGTCGTGTAATTTAGACTATTTTTAGACTATATCATTTGATGCTATGTGGCTAATTTACGTCTAGGACGTTAAAAAGTCGAGTATTTTGCGTCTTAGACGATATATAGTCAACTAATAAACGATTTCATTACGTCCTACGAACCAAAAATACGCAATATTTAGCTGCGTCACAAAAACAATTATTACAAAAAACAGATTCATTTATGTACCATGATCAAACAACATGTACCATTACAAGCAATATCTGAAGAGTTTCCGATTGGAAAGACATCCGAGATAAGAAAGATAGAGAAAATACACCATTACAATTATTACAAAAAATTACTTACGTAAAAAAAATTACATCAAACAACATCTACCATTACAAACAAGATCTTAAGGGTTTTCGATAGGAAAACTTCCTAGACTGGAAAGACAGAGAAAATATCAAAAAGAGGTTTAATAGGGAAACTAGAGCGGACAGAAAGGCCTTTTGCAATAGAGACTGATGGCACCAAGCAATTTAATGATAAAATTTCAGTTTAACAAGACTTTTTCCATCGGTTTGTTTTACCGACGATAAGTGGCTACTAACTAATTTATCAGTAGATCTAAATATTGAGCTTTATGAGATGTTGTGAAGATCATCAAAACGAGAATTTATTATCATTGCACAGTAATTCAAGTAATAATAAAGTCATCAAGCATTAAGGAGTAAAATTTGATTGTATGTAGTACTTTGAAGTATTTATTCAATTGCGATAGCGTGCAACAATTTGAAAGTGGACGCAATAATTGAAATCATTAGTCCGCGCTCGACCACACGACAAATCTTGATTAGTGAATTTTACACCATTGTTTTCTTATTAGCTTTGAGGACATCATTCATTTTTTACATGTTATCCAGGCCAGTTACGTGAAGACAGTACACACTTATACCCTCGCCATGAATTGATCCATTTCGTGTTCAAATGTTTGCAACAATGATGTAGTGTAGATCATATTGCATACTCAAATGGCTGCACTTGAAAATCGTTATATCAGTTGAGACACCGAAACACTTGTCGAACACTCAACAGGATTCCTCATTGACGCCAGATTGGTTTTGATCAAGAATAAAAAAACAGCTAAGTACCGTTGTTGTAAAAGGCATGCAATTCCATAAATAACAAAGTCCCTCATTTGGTGTAAGCGCACCTCATATCACCTCGCTCTGTTGGATATTTCCGCAATAAACGTACGATGAGATAAGTGGCTGATCCACATCTATTAAAGGAGTCTTATTGTCTCGGTTTACTGCAATGAGAAGCCATTCGATGAAAAAGACTGCCAAACCTGCGCATGAACGCACGCGCGTGTGCGTGTTGGAACTGATGCATACCGGTTCCTCTGATGCTTGCAACGAGTTACTAACATATCGTTACACTTATCAGTGTGTGTTACCGGCGCGCGTCTGTTACCAGATGCGTGCTGTGTGCGTGCCACCGGTGTCGAAATTCATGCAGAGAAATTGCCATGACTTGGGCGTCTGTATTCTGCCAAGCCATGAATTTCGCCAACCATTTTGAGCTGTGTGCACCCGTTGCAAAATTAAATGCAGTTTAGCTACTTAGCAGCACTGTACACATGACCGTGCTTTTCCTCTTTAAATCGTCATTCGAACATCATTATTCCGCGTTTGCATCAAAAGTGGTTAGCGCAGTCGAGTATTGAAACCATGATTGAAACATCGGAATAAGAAAAACCGACAGAAATTTTTCCAGTAGATAGAAAATCAACAAAGAAAAGTAACAGCCCATACATTTAGTATTGATAATATCAATTATCAAGCGAATTTGATGAATTCGCAGGTACTTATAGGTTATTCACCCCACGTTTTCAAATGTCTAAAATCCGTAAAAATGAATCAACTGTCGCAAAACTTCAGATACACGTATTTAAATATTTTCTACCCACATACAAAAAATAAGCAGATTCGACCAGTGCTTTTTGAATTAGAGACGATGACGTGAAGTGTAGCGATGTCAGCAGCTTGATCTGACTTTGTCTGTTCGAAGTGGCGGCTCGTGCAGTTCAGCTGAAGTGGGGCGCAGTCCAAACTTCATTATTTAAGCTCATACATAAGCTAATGTGGTCTCAGTTGCAGCTAACTATACATCCTACAATTACTATTAGTTATACATGCAAGCCTAGACTTATATGAAACTGTTTAATTATGACATGGCAAAATTGAATTGTTCCATTTGCTAACTAATTATTTGCCTTAATAATAAAGAATTATTTTTATAATAAGGACTCTCAATCAAGCAAAAATAGACAATATGTTTGAATTCGCAACAGGTAACTGAAATAAAAAATCATTATAAAGTTCTTTAATTCAATTTAATTTCAACTTATTCACAATTTTTAAAGCTAAATCGGCTTTCAAGGCAAAAATATGTCAAAACTATTGAGCAACTTTTTCATTTGAAATTCGGAAGGTTACAAACAAGGTTTTGTGAAACGTTAACGTGATTCCTGATTATTCGTAACCTTGGCGAGTCAATACTTCTTAATACGATTTTTTCTTTATATGAAATGCTGAAATAAATTCTTTCTTGAGAAAAATAATCTGATTGAATTTCAATCGAATCTACACGAGAGACACCAATGAATGGTGAACGAATGCGTTACGATCCCATATGGACGGGCCGCCGCTGTCTGTTCGACGCATTACTGTTACTCGTGTGTGCATTGTTCTCTTTCCTTCTCCGTCTCATCCACTACCAGAGGCGTCGCTAAGGACACATCATTGGGGGGGTGTTTGCTAAATTTTACCTGATTTACAACTAAGAACCAAAATTTACCTGATTATTGCACACACGCATACTCACACACACATTCCAACATGTTTCATGATTATATCCTGCAGAAGAGGTACCTAGTCATCTAATCGGCCGGAAATGACGCCTATAAATGAAAAATAATTTAATTGGTGGTTCATACGAATATTATTCATATTGAGTAGTCTCGACTGCTAAGGAAATTTTCGATGGTGTTTGCATCGAGAAAGTTAACACGCTGTTAACAATAAACTTCTACGTACAGAGAGGACGGTGTGCCTTATTCATACCGTGCGCTTTCCGCGGTGCGCGTGTGACTGACGCGGTATGAGGAAGGTTCGATGAAATCCACCGTAGAGATGACGTCATCTCCTCAAGGGACAACGCAATAGCCAGAACTTATATGAATCAACGGCTAAATATACACTACACAGCTAGGCAGAATGAGTTGCAGGCGTTTCAGCGTCAGGTGATTCAGTGCCAATATTCACTGGCCACATTATAGGTAGGGTACTGGAATTACATTTCAATTGCACTTAGATATTTTAAATTTAGTAGAGCTAACTCACATCGCCTTATGCTCCAATTTTTAAGAAAATGCGAGGCGACTGTTCCTCCCACAGAATTAGATTCATCTGCGCGGGCTTCGGTTTCCTAGAAAGGAAGAGTTATATGTAACCTTAATATCGAAATGGTACATCACAGCTTGCTCCTTCTCGAATGGATAATTCGTGTATTGCTTGCTATTGGAAATGGCAAACAATAAGCTGTCAGCACAGGACAACAGAGCCAGTGAGAGATGCGTGCGTGCTGTGATATCACTCCTCGCACACACCAAAACACACATCGATGCCTGGCTTCCATTCAATGTATGCACCATACAGTGAGCAATGCCGAGGAGAGGATGTGAAATCATCAAGTGAACTAATTTTCGTACGCCTGCTACTTTCTTTAATAATGATTGGAAGGGCCAATATTATGGAGAAAAGGTGTGGGCAATGATCTGAATTCTTCGAATCTGAAGGAATTTTGGCAATCGAAGCACTTAGCTGGAACGCACATTAATCCTTTTAATCCTCACATTCACATTAATCACTTTTTTTCCTATCTCTGTAAGGTATAAGGAATTCCTTTTTGCCCACCTAATAGGTTCCTCAATGTGCCGTCCATCACATTCTTCTATCACATTCATCAATCACACTTCTAGCAAACCGAAGCAGATAAACAAAATATTTAATTCTGTGGTTCCTCCTGCTCGCATATACAGTCATCCCGGGTAGAGGTCGTTTTCAGCGCGCTATGTTTGACCGCTTTCGCGTGACAAATCAATATCATCGACAGCAACTAACCATATACTTTCTGGTGTCTAGAAAGGGTAAGAATTTCCCGACATTATGAATTGTTTTTGTGACAAGACGTGTTTTTGTGGCTAAGAACAACGGCAGTGAATATTGGAGCTGAATCGCCGGCAAACCGGCGGTTTACCTGACATTTCTCATTTTACCTGAATCTTTTAATAATTTCATATTGGGGGGGTGTCACGGTCCCCCACACCCCCCCCCCCGGTCGCGACGCCTCTGTCCACTACTATTTGAAATCTTCCCACGACCACAGCCCCACCACACATTTCTTAAATTAAGCACACCAATGGAAAGGATGTGGTCCGGATCATCATCACTTCTACTGCAACGTTGTCGCGACATGACTTTGTTGACCTAGTGCTATCTACTCAGACGATGAGGTCAGGCGAAGTTAGATCAAGCTGCTGACATCGCTACACTCCACGTACGTCATCGTCTCTAATTCAAAAAGTACTTTTCAGATTTGCATAAAATTTGCATAAAAGATTTGCATATAGGTAGAAAATATACTCAAATACGTGTCTCTGAAGTATTGTCATGATTGATTCATTTCTACGGATTGTACACAAATATGAAAACGTGGGGAGATAACCCACATAAGTACCAATTAGCCTTACAGATAAATATCGATATTCATCGGAAAACAATAAAGTCGCATTTTCCCTTAGACGCTAACATGAGCTCATACCAGGAGGTTCCGTTTTGTAATCAGTTTATGGTCCGAAGTTGATTCATCTGTTGTTATTGTAATTTTGATATCGGTAAAAAGACACGAACGTATGAAGGAATATATATTCATTACAAAAGATTAGGTACTTATGGGTTACCCCCACGTTTTCAAATTTGTGTAAAATCCGTAGAAATGAATCAATCGTTACAAAACTTTAAGTGCACGTGAGTGAGGATATTTTCTATCGACATACCAAAACTTGTCCAAACTGGACAAGTTCTGAATTAGGGGCGATAACTTGAAGTGAAGCGTTGCTGCAGCTTGATCTGATTTCTTCTGACCTCATCGTCTGAGCAGAAAGCACTTGAAGTTAACAAAGTCATTTCCCGACAACTCCTGAAGTGATGATGACCAAGTCATATCCCTTACGCTAACATTTTCAACTTAATAAAGGTGTGGCAAGGTAGTGGTCGTGGGAAGATTTCAAATAACAGTGGATGAGACAGAGGTTGAGAGAACAATGCACACACGAGTAGCAATAATGCGTCGAACAGACGAAGTCAAATCAAGCAGCTGACATCGCTACACTTCACGTCATCGTCTCTAATGCAAAAAGTACTTGTCCGATCTGCGTGAAATTTTATATGTGGGTAGAAAATATGCTTAATTACGTGTACTGAAGTTTGGTGGCGATTTGATACATTTTTGCAGATGCTAGACAAATTTGAAAACGTGGGAGGGCGAGATAACCCATTAATACCAAAGATTATACACTTATGCGCACATATGTCAAATTTAACTGTAAGTCAGAAAATTTATTCTCTCGATCACTGTCGTCATGTCATCATCTACAAACGAAAATAAGATGACAACTATGTTATAAGTACTAAAGTTGAGCATGCGAGAAATCTAGGTGAAGCATGGGTGGCAGGGTGATACAACAAAATATCAAGTTCTTTGGAAGACTTCAGCCTTTTGGCCACTTTTAACAATGTGTGACACGCTTTCTTTATTCACTCATAAGTCGAATGCTTCTGTGTGCCGAACTTCACTTTACTTTGAGTATTGTCCAACAATTCATTTGCTTGCCTAACTCCGATCAAATCGCCTTTTTTAATGGCTTCCTGTCATACTCAATTTTTATCCCTTTCATGCAATAAGATTCTTCACTCGTCTAATGCCTCATGTTTCCTCTTTACAGATTTGACAGCTTCAAATATTGACGCCTCTTTCATGATAATCTGTCTTTATCAGTAGCGGTTGCTGATACATGCACGGATCAGACTCCACGTAGTATCCCATCTTCCCCCCCCCCATTTACTAGGATTAAGCTAAATGTACCTTTTATAACTGATAAGATAACGGGCATGAGATAATGCATACGATCAAGCATCTACCGTTTACAATCCAGTCATAAACAGTAATCACGTATATAGTTTAACAAGCCTACAAACTCACGAAAACTAAACAGCATTTCCTTTTTGGAAACGAAGACACTGCAAGACGCATTAGCTCAATAGAAAACTTTGGCATATCAAAGGCCGTAGAAAGATGCGTTCAAATAAGGAAAGACTTATAACAAACCAATGACAAACATTTTAACAAATGTTTTAACAAACATTTTAAGAATCTTTCCAATAAAACCAATGACAGTTCCCACCTAGTAAGCGGACATCAGACAAAACTCCGCCTTTTGTCCCTATACAAAAATCCTCGCGATCCAGCAACGGATAGAAGAACATCGCAGCAGACTAAACAAATATGAAGGATTTCATCAGGATTAATGAAGGATTAACAGTTTGACTTAACGGGTTTTTGCGTAAATCACACGGATAAGATTTCGACATTATACATAACTGCTGTACTCAGGATGATACTAAACCGGAATCAAACCGAATAATACTACAAATGACCACAAATTTCACTCACTTGAATTTTTTTCCTGCTATACATGCCGTACACTCCAATAATCAACTAACTCCCAGATCATACTGTTAATATTGTAATCAGCATGACACAGGAATCCACTGACCATCGGTACAAAACGACTGAAATGAATACATCAATTAAGAAATATATTTGAAAGATATGCCGACCCAACCTCAAACAACGTAATCTTAAATCCAGTGGCTAGTTGCACAACAGGACTCAAAACTTACGAATTTGAGGCAATGAACAATCTGAAAATGAAAAAATTACCAGAACTCACGTTAGGTTTTCCATGTCTCATCTTCCTTCAGAGATCAAAGTCGCAGAACTCATGAGAACTGAAAGAAATAAGACATTCACTATTAGGTACTTGCATTGAGATTATCATGGATAAACATCAGATGGGAACAGGGATCGCAATTCACCCAAGAAAACGGAAAATCGGGAAAAACCGGGGTTTGAATGCATAAATTTGAAATATTCACGTTGGACTAATTTAGTAAAAAACGGAAAATTGCGATCCCTGGATGGGACATTGAAAATATTGAGGCGCATCGCATCATAACATTGCTACGCGTTAGCAAAATGAGTAATCAGAATTCAATATAGAATAGCTTCTATGTTGACACTGCTTTCAACCTCAAGAGAAGGCATATTCAAAATTCAGTAGATATTTCTAAATTCAAAACACAAAAATATCTCCACGAATTAATCAAACTCACAATCTTTCTATATTCCAACTTCAGAGATTCACCTCGCAATTTCCTAAGAAACACATAAAAATACCTGAAAGAAATGACGCATCTACTGAAAATATTTGCGTTAGTCAACAAGAATGAAGTTTGACCAGGTTACGAAACGCATTATCACCTTATTCTTCCACGTTATGACCTCAAACAATTTTGTTGATAAAAATGAGGCTATTGAAAGACAAATCAGGTAGTTATTTCAGGGATATTTTATTCTTTTATACTTCCTGATTCCAAGTGTCTTCTATTCCAAACCACAAATTAATTCAGTCTTTGGTAATGTAAAAGCTGATAAAATATATAATGACAAAACGATTACGGTATGTAAACGAACGTGTATTTTTAATTCATACATCGAAAGGTTAACAAAGAGTTTTTCTTCGATAACCCCACTAATATTAAAATACAATTTGCGTTAGATTTACTGAAAAAATCTGATATCCAAAAAATATGAGTGATTATCTGTTCCGAAGTTACCGTATAATATTTTTTCCAACTAATTGCTTAGACTTTCCACGTTCTCTTTCTTGACTAAGTATTTACGATTACAAGTATTAACTAATAGTCAACGGCAAATTTTCCGTTTGTTGCCACCTGCACAAGTTTCCAAATAAATGGCTTAGAATTTGTTTTTGTTATTAACATAAAGAACTTTGTTACTCACGTCTGAATCTCAAGTAACAAAATGAAGATGGAATATTATCCTCAACAGAAATACATACACCATTCATTCGTAGTTTCCATTCATGAAGAAAGTAAAAGCGGCTAACAGATGAAATCGGGAACTCAACTGCTAACCAGGAGGGCGTCGTTAGGCTCGCATTCATGAATCAAGGGGCAATCTCCCTCTTACGTCAGCAATAAAGTTCAAATGATTAGAGGTCAAAATAAATTAGAATAAGTCAAATTCTAAGAGAATATCATGAATGAATGATAACTATAACTCATTATATTTAATTGTTGAGGAAGAGCCAAGGTTTTAGTGATGTTTTACTTTAATTATGATATAATTAATATCGGTTGCTATTCGGCAACCATCATCAGATAGAAGGAATTTAACATAAACGCAAAAGTCATGAATTCAAATTTCGCATTAACATAGGAAATAAGGGAGTAGACAAGAAATCTAGTAAAAACTATGTTAACAAATTTCAGTAGGGAAAAGGAGGAAGAAATATGCGACAGATAGTATTGGACTACATTTTACCAATAGCAATGATCTGACTAGATTAATTAGTATTTGACATCATTCTAGTCAGATCAATTACTATTGCTAATGGTAAAATGTAGTCCAATACTATCTGTATCAAGACATCTTCAATCATCAACTATAACTCAGTGTGACTTGCGACGCATCAGAAAATGTAGCAACTAGCAAGATTACTCGATGCGCCCTTTAGGTCTTCTAAATTTATAACACGCGACAAGGGAACTCCATTCAGAATTCCTCAAGAATATTTAGAGCAATTTCACTGAAAATGCCCTAATACGCAAGTCGGCACAGTAAAATATGTCTTTGTGGTCGACATGGAGCATTCATTACCGATTGCGGTCGTTGCTTGAAAGCAACTTGAACCTCTATTAGGATTGTCCAAACTTTATACGGGCGCGGGCAGCATTTGGGAAGGGAAATAAGGCCGCGGACTGCAGTTCACATTATTCAATTTTTTCACTATCTACGCCTATTAGACGCAAGTATAACAAGTAAATTCCTAGTTACTAGTAGTCACTGCACTTTGTAGGTCAGTTTCTTCGCGTCAACTGAGGCTTTGATAGACTTTATTGTGGAAAATGTTTGACTCACAAGGACAAATACTTCCAAACAGTGAGTGAAAGCGTAATCCAAAGCGGATCACTAATTGGGGTGGTGATCTTCAAAAAGAAGAGGCCAAAATCGAATGATTGGCAGAGTAGCCTTGCATAGGCAAAACTGATTAATTTTTAAGCCACACAATTCAAGTTGCAAAGCTTCATCTGCTTCTGATATAGCTATCGCTAGCGGAGCATTGAAGACATTGAAAATTTTCTCAATGTGCTGGAAGTCTTGGAATCGCTTGACGGTCTTAAATCATGGTATAAAGGGCTTCAACAACTGCTGATACTATTAGTCCGGGAGCCAGCGTGAAGTTGTGCAGGGAACGAGGTAGTGCATAAAACTTTCACATAGCATAGTACACCTCTAACCTACTGCAAAACTTCGCGTCTGCCGGATCAGATCATTTGCTTTTCAGAAATAGAGAGGATAACACAATCCTATGTATTTCCAGTGGTAAAATTGTGACATTTAAGGTGTTGACTCCATTTTTTCGAATTTTTGCTCATAAAAGTTACACAAATTGGTATTTTGTTGAACTGGTTATTATAGAAATCATCTACAGATCATGATCTTTCAAATGAGTTATCATTCAGTGACAGAGGATGAAGGAAAGTGTACAAACAGACACTTTTCGTTAAAGTATATCAACAATTTTCCTGAAATTTCTATGTTAAAATTTGTAGTTACACCAACGAAAAGTGTCTGTTTGTACACTTTACTTTATCCTCTGTCACTGAATGATGACTCATTTGAAAGATCATGATCTGTAGATGATTTCTATAATAACCAGTTCAACAAAATACCAATTTGTGTAACTTTTATGAGCAAAAATTCGAAAAAATGGAGTCAACACCTTAAATGTCACAATTTTACCACTGGAAATACATAGGATTGTGTTATCCTCTCTATTTCTGAAAAGCAAATGATCTGATCCGGCAGACGCGAAGTTTTGCAGTAGGTTAGAGGTGTACTATGCTATGTGAAAGTTTTATGCACTACCTCGTTCCCTGCACAACTTCACCCTAGCTCCCGGACTATATCGTCATGGAAAACGAAATCATCATTGTGACATCTAAATATGCAATTTCAACTCGAAATATATAATTTAGAAAAAAACAATCAATATTCAACGCAACTCTACAGATGTGAAAAATGAAACGATTTTTGAAAATTTCAAAAGGACGTGGGCCGCATGCGGCCAACGGGCCACACTTTGGACAACTCTGAACTATATTGATGATCCAACGACAGCTCAAGTAGCCAGTCACAGGAAAATATCAACGAACGAATTATTTCAAGCAGAAATTCTCATTTTCAGATTTATCTTGAAACTCAATATCCAGCGCAAACACAGCATCAGATTACAGGCCTTCTTCAAGAAGGAGAAATCTTCGTAGATCCGAGAAGAAGTCTACTTGCTTATAGTCCTATCATTTGTGTCATTGCAACTTTTCATGACTTACTGCAATTGCCGAAGTCATTGTGTCCGCTTGATAATTTATATCCGTCTTTTGAAACCTATTTTACATTTCCTCTATCACAAATTCTTCACCAACAAAGAAATGAATCGAATGGATTTAATAATTCACTGCATTGGATGCAATTAGGAGTTATGGCATCTATCCATTCCTTATCCGGATTTCATTTGCTCGACGTTTTTTCTGTAATGCGCTGATCGACTCCAACTGCCACCTGAAGTTCAAAATCGAATCCGTGAGTTGATTCGATATACAACTTAGCGATTTTTCGACGAAACATTGGAGGGCAGTGAGAAGATTTATCACTGGCTTAACGGATAAATTGTACATACAGAAGTACCGGTACTTACAATATACAAACTTACCTGTCATAAGATTGTAATTAAGGTTCCGTTCACAAGCAGGCAACACCAACATCAAGCTTCGACAATTTTCATCCATACAATTAGTAGATAACTTTGACGTATACAGACCTCCCAGCCGATTCGAATTTAAAAAAGTGAAAAAAAGAATCCTAAACTTAGAAAAGCGAAAAAAAGCGAACCGAAAATTTTTACATCAAAACAATGTAGAAGTGTCATAAAGACATCATATGTCATCAACCCATGCACTACCACGAACACTACGAACCTGTGTAGATTGCAAATATTAATTGTACAAAAATGATAACTTGTCGGAGTACCACTTAGGAGGCATTTTACTTGCATCTTGCTAAACGATTCGCAAATTTGTCGATGTAACAAAAACATTCCTGCATACTTATGTAATTGTTAGCATTAAATAGTGCAGTAAGCGGACTTCTGAAATCATCTGTTTAGCCACATGATAACAATGTTTACGTCAAATGATTGAAAAATCACAACTTTTTATCACTAGCCAGCAGCTGGTGTCAAAACGGAACCGAATCTCCAAGACAAACACGTGAACAATGGAATTGAACTTGAACAGTGTAACTTGCACTAGGGAAGTCGATGAACATGCAGTTTGATTTCACAGACAAGGACAATAGCAGCACCCATATTCCCCATACTTCATTAATAATTGCAGCTCTACATTAATATGAGCGTTTGTTTCTTCCTTGCATGCCTTCAGTCGAGGACTTCTGTATAATACGATCGAGTGACGTCGTAACAACATCAATCTTGCCTTACAAGTAGGATCATTGCTCTATAGAGTGACTCACGCATAGTGTGCGCGTGTCCTCGCCGTCTTTGGCGCGCATTGACTTACTTAGCGTTTCTTTTAACAATGCGTTACCTTACTGTCTGGCTATACTGCTGCGCTCGTTTCGATATGCGCTCCTCAGTCGAACAGAAGGGCTGTGAATTGTAAAGCTTTCACTGGATGTGCCAACGACTTTTCATGCTGATTCTTTACATTGGAAAACTATGATTTCGTGAAACTTCTTCGAATTAAACGAAATACGATAGGAGTGTGAATCGAATACCTGTGTGACTCAATTTCTGTCGATTCTCTCAAGTTTACGTGCTGGTAAGGATATAGAGCGGAGGCCACGTAAAAGAAGGTAAGACGATCACTCATGCTACAAACCAAGTTATTATTCCATGAAGTGTGAGTTAAATTGTATTTTAGCTGTAAGCGTACACCTTCATGGACCTTCGTCTCCTTTTTGAAATAATGTGCTTGAGATAGAAAAAAAATTTAACATTTTTTCTAGACCTACCGATGCTAAAGTTTTTGATTTAAAAACAATGAATATTTTTCTGAAATTCAGTAGGAAAGTTCAAGCGTCGCATCATTTTCAGCGTGATCATACTGTGCTTCAATTGAGGGTTCCATTTCTTTTTCTCACTCCCTGTGGGAACGCATCTTGCTAATATCAACAGATTATCTGTCGAGGTAGCGATTTTGTGGATAATTTTTTTAAAGGTTCATTTTCGTGTAAAAACTGTCTCCGCATGTGAAAATGGTCATCATCTATCCAAAAACATGTGTAAAATTAAAAAACGACAGGTGGCGAAAAAGTTGCTATAATTAGTTGGTAGATATTTGTTTACTAATGCGAGCTGATTTTTCGCCAACCGGCGAAATCGTGGATATTGTAGCAACTAATTAGTGGTAAGTAGTTATGTTCGTATATTACCTTCACATGAAAATATATTGTATACTCGGTCTGATTTGATAAAAAGGGATCTTTTTTTAATTGACGAAGGCTCAAACTAAAAAAAGTATTTATCTTCCATAAATGTCGCAGTAAATACTATGATATTATTCAAATATTTGTCATTGTTGTAAATTATTGAATGTCAAGAGATGTTATGAAAATTGATATATGCGGATTCTCTATATTCTTATCATTATCAAAGAATGATAGTCTGCACTTTTTTCTTAGATAGATTAGCCATATGTGGGGGATAGTGAGGAGGTGAGGGAGAAAATAGAGCCTCGGTTGTAGAGGCGGATCACTAAAGAAAATAAGAGAGAAAGTCAAAAGTAAAAGGTGACATATAGATCAGAGCGCGAATTGTCGCCGGCGAACTTCGCCAGCGAATATCCCGCAAATATGACTGAACTTTAGCATGATATTCTGCAGCTGACATTCGCCAGTTTTTCGCAAGATTCGTTCCCACAGGGCTCTGACCCGGGTTTCATTCGGGAATAGATATTGGAGAATGTAACACGGCTGTTTTATACTGGGTATGAATTCAAAAACAGCTTGTTTTACTCCTTGTTCATCCGGTAGATGTAGTGCGTACTAGGTTTACAGCATCAAGGTTCAGGTAGTATCAGGCAAGGAAACTAAGTAGGCCAATTGATAGAGGGTAACATTATAAATTGGAAATTAGTAAGATTTCTGCAATTTTTTAAGTGTCATGCTAAAATCATGAGTTAATGAAATTGAAAAACATGATATTATAATATACTATAAAATGAACCAACACATGAGGTCTTGAAATGAAACCTTATTTTCTCAACCACTGAAACGAATTTTTATGCGCACATTCTGCGGTCATGACTCAAAATAATTCAGAAAGCAGCGCCACTGCACTCGGTTTATACAGCATGTTTCAGACAAATAGTAGGTGGATACTTGCTTTTTTTAGATGGGGCTGCATGAATCCAAATGGTCCCATCCCCTGATTAAGAAATAGGGCTCAAGCTAGCTACATTAGACGGCTGACCAAACGGACCTCATTTGTCATTTAGCTGGTTGTAAAAGTAAGTCGTTTAATTTTCATAACGACTAATATGTCAGAGCTTCCGAATGTTTTGTAATCCTGGATATTTTGTGGCAAATGATATTGATCGGCAGTCGCGGATATAATACTGAGTATATTGTGAAGTACTTATGTTGCATTCTTAATATTTTTTGAATTGTGTTTGCATGCAATACATTATTATAATTATGTCTGCTTCTATTTGTTGACTGTTGAAAACTGTAACTATTTTATATTTCCTATCTTAATGTCAAAGTGAATGTATTTTGAACCAGTCCTCAGTATGTGGATTGTGCCATGTAAGTCATCATGAAATTTGTGTCACAATATATGGGTTCTCTGACAATCATGTACTACCGGTATCTACTTAGTCTGGGGGAGGAGTGTACAGTCACAGCCACTGGTTGACTGGATTATCATCACCTCGATAGAATTCAATAATAATCAATAACTTGATGCAGTAATGTGTAATACAATAACTGGAATTCAGTAATATTTTGCTGAAAACATTTTAAACATATTCATCACTCAAAAATTTTAAATTGATAAGATTTCAATACCGCGTTGAACCAGCCCTTGCTCCCAAGACTATGAATTCATTGTCACATATTCAACCAGTATTTAACAGAATTCTGTGGTGACTATTTGGCACCACACATTTTAATTGTCTATTTAATTGCTTTTACTTTGACTACAACCAATTAAGTCTTCTATGAAATCCTCGCACGACGACTTACAGTCGTTGGCAGCTCAGAACTAATTTATAACGAAGTTATCTAAGGATCACTTATCAAAAGTAGCGGGCACTATAACAGATCTTTGGTCTTCATATGCGTCTCTAAATTAGTTTAGACAACTAAGAACTCAGTCACAGTGAATTTATTGGTCATTCTTATTTGCAAATGATTGTAGAATTTAAATTTAAAAATTAAATACCATGACTGCAGCCTCCAAAAATTGATATTGATAGAGAGCATGCAACTTCGCATAACAAGGATGAAAATCTTTAGCGGATACGCGTTTCCGTCAGTGTCCCTTGAAAGGCTATAGTGAATTTTTTTTAATTCTCTATTTATGGCCCACGGAATTCTAGAGGATTCCGTGTTAGGGCCCTTCAAAGGTTGATTTTTTGTCAGAGCCCCTAACTGCCCTGTGATAATAGGTCTGTGATAATAGGAAATGTATGGCTTCTTTTAACTTCTGTTTATCAAAACAGTGATATATTTTTTCATTGAGCAAAAGGACTTATCATATCCAATGCAAATAAATTTCTATTTGAGGAATTAAACACCAAATCCATAATAGCAAATATGTGATCTTCAATCAATTTTTGATCAAGATTCGTATATAAGGTTGAAAAATCGAAAACTTGCAATGAATGAACCTGTGTCGAATTTAATCTACATGTATGTAGAAATTCTTGTGTGGACTTTATACTCCAGAAGCAATCGAAAGCGCTTTTTCTCTTAATTGCCATACAATATCTCTGAAAATTGTCACGCAAAATACTTAAGGCTGAATTTACTTTGATGGAAAGCTTTTTCGATGTGCATTGTCGTGCTCCTGCTATGAATCTAAATTTGCATGGAGTTTTGTGAAATTTTGGAATCCAATATAATTTTGGTAATTTTCTGTCTTTTTCACAGACAGATAGTTTAAACTCGCTTTTCATAATTGTTGTGTGTTGCTCAATTACATTCTGCGCTAAAATTTGCCCTGGACCATAGGTATCATTACCCGATATGTTCGACGTGGAAATATCAATTCCCAACTCGGCTAAGAGAATTTGGAGATAAAACTTTTTGCAAATGAAGGCATAATTATTAGATGCTTTATCAACTGGCGTAATTATGACGTCATTCTGCAATTCTTTCAGATTTTTACCCATTTTGACCTTAATCTTGTGTCGATTACTGTGTGCGCGAAATCTATTCGAGGATTTCTTGGCAAGATATATTCGATCTTTAATCAGTGCCATGATTCTTGATTTCCACGCTGAGAATAAAGTAGCCTCAAGCTTCTCTTCCTTACTTATTTTTGTAATATGCTCATCTAATGAATTACTAATTTGAGTTGTTATGGCACTCCAACTAAGGCTTTTGGGGATTCTGTGTTTGGTACCAAAACTGAAGAGTTGACGTAAGTCTTCATCATCCACAATATCCAGATCACCCGTTATTACGTGGCCGTGGGTAAACAAAAAATTGCCTCTTGCTACATGAGCATGGATTGTTCATGATGTGCATCACATCCTGAAACTTTAGGTTATTCAAAAAACGCCCATAATTGCAAAACTTCAATGCAGTGGGTTTATCTAATTTATAGAATATTTTCGGTGGATAACGTTCTTGAATTGTGCTTGGAATTAGCTTGCACACACTGATTGGAAGTCGTATGCTGTTGCGCAGTGACCTGAAATTAAATTGGTATTTTCAATGAGTATTTTGTTTCGAGTTACTAGTTGTTAACTAGTATTTCTAAATTATACAACGTACTCGTCATATGTACATGTAAATTTAAGTAAACTTAACTTCGATAAAATTTCGACCTTAATTTTTATCATTTCCGACTGTCCCCAGTCGGCTGCGCTATTTTTACGATTTTCTCGAGTGGCAACTATGCTCTCATCCCTAATTTGGTTAGAGTATATATAACATTGAACTTGTTATTAGACACGATGCTTTTGGTTCACGGTAACTGAGTCCGCAGCCCCTTTTTATAGCCAATTGTGTACTTATACTGTCAAAACACAATCAATTTCCCCGTGTAAGAATTTAATTAAAATATAGATTCTCTTACTTTATTCGAAATTTTTATCAGAATGATTTGTAAATGAATATATTCTGGCGACATAGACATTCATATACGCTACGTATTCGTAGAAGTAGCGGCAACTGGCAAGTCAAAATGTCTCTAATCGCTTAAAATTGATTAAAATGAACCACGAAAGCTTCACTATCAGATTTTGGTAACCGAAACGTTCTTAGGAGCATCGAACCCCACTGTTGTGTTTCTGTTACAATTTAGACCATGAAGCCTAAAATTTTCACATGAACAGGTTTTTAGATATTGCGGAAATTCGAGGCTCTCCGTGGGGGTTTTATCATATCATCATTTTACTGAAAGATCATTTCGTCTAAGAACTGTAGTCTAATCTTCGATTGTATGATATGGGTATCATATGAGTTGATAACAAAACTTTTGTTGTGACGAAAAAATAACATCAATATATCATTCGTAACTACCGTGCAGATTTGAGGGTCGGTGGAATTTTTGTGGTTTTAAAAAATTCCGCCGTTTTTGCACTTAAGATGTTCTAAAATGATCTTATAAATTATGAAATTTTGGTGCTGTCATATCTTGTTGCATGATAAATTGATCTTTGACTTGCTCTTTGTAATTAATCCTGACAGTTGGAATATAAACCTTTCCCCATTCATGTATAAGAATACGATTTTCAATCATAAATTATCTCAAATCAAAGATAAAAGTATAGTTTGTGTATTGAGATTTTTCACTAATTAACTGAGATAAGAGATTATCTTAAAGATTTAGCTCAATTCAACTGTTAAGTTATCAAATCAATAGTAAATAATCTAAAAACAAATGTAAATGTTCGATGTTTCTGAAAGAAATTCACTTTATCCCAGTTCTTCAATTAGTTTACCGCTAAGACGGTCTATGCTTCAATTATTTCAACCCATCAGGTTTGGTTACGGTCTATTAGAGATGACGTTTTCTTAGATGAAGGTGGTCTAGTACTTTTAAGCATTAAGAATTATCGCTCCGTTGAAAGATAGTACTATTTTTTTTTACAAAAATATCACTTAACCAATACTTTGTTAAATACTTGATATGTAATGAAAATGCGAGTACTACTAAATAATTATTTTGATTGTATCGATATTCGTAAATAGATTAATCAGTAATGTTATTAAACATTTAGGCTTATAACTGTAGTTCACATAACTGATAACTAAGGCAAAAAACTAAATTATCAGCATACTGTAGTCATATGCATTCACATGTATTGGTTTATACGGCAGATACATGCAGAAAACGATGATCAATGACGGATGTAGCCTTGAGATAGTGTTCCTCAAAACTACTGGAAAGCTTTGGACTTCAAGATGATATGTTACATGGCCTGTCAAGAAAGTCATGATGATAGCGTGGGAGGACTGTCAATTCCCTTTAATCGTGTTTAGTGTATAAGATATAAAAAAATCGGCGGATTTTTCCGCCGCGCGGAGTTTTCGTCATTGCGACAGAGTGGCAACACTGCAAAGCCCCCATGACTTTTAGTGCTTTATTAATTATGTAGAATTATACACGTATAAGCATTACAATACCGGTACGAGATGTACAAAAAAAGAAGTTTTATGGTTTTGAAAAGTTGCCTATTTATAAGTCTCATACATGTATTCACTAAATATTCAGCGTGGGTTGTTAGTTTACTTTGTCACATCAAGTGATGATCCGGTTAAACAGTAGAATTTCCTATTCTGAATGATAATTGTTGAAATCAGGGCTTGGACCGGTTAATTTTTTGTAACCGGTTAAAATCGGTTGAATGATGATTCCTCGCATTTACTCAGTTGTCAAGGTTTATCGACAAATATAGACCTTGTCGCTTTGGGTTTCGACCGAATTCCTCCACTTACAGTGCATTTTCATTGTATTTTAATCAGACATTGTAACCGATTTTAACCGGCTAAGAGAAAATGCAACCGGTTATCCCAAAGAATGACCGGTTAACCGATCCCAGCCCTGGTTAAAATGTAAATTCATGATAATTATGATATTCCTTTGACGTCGAGTTAACGCTTTATTCTTTTTGCAGAGGCAGTTCGGAAACATATACCGAGGGCGACTGACTCGGATATCGAGCAAGAAGTTATGAAATTTCTGAAACTGGCATCAGACCGGGAAGGCGGGCGGCAAAGGCGGAATAGGAGATCGAAGGCAATCAGTGCATGTGACGATAGTAGCAGTGACGATTAACATAACTGTGAAAAAAACTATAATACATTTTCAAGTGGAATCAAATATAGTTTTAAAAATTCGAATAGATATCAAAAGCAAGTAGAAATACTCAATTATTTTCAGTATCGGAAACACGCTTGTATTGCGGTTAGTAATTGATGAGAATAACCGGGAACAATTTTACTGGTCGACGGCTGCTGCGCTACAGTCGCGGCAACGCGTCGCCGTTGCACCGCCATCGATTTGCCGGGACATGATCGACGCAGTCCCGACACAACTTATCGCGGTTGGCCCAACTCCAGATTTTTTACTGGGCAAAGACAACAATTAATGTCATTCATTCTCATTTATTTTAAAACATAGTTTATATACAGGCAAAATTGCAATCTCCCTTTAGTTTTACGAAAGTTAAAAACAATAATTACTAAAAGTTTCGTCTAGGACGTTTCGGGTCTCCAACCTTTATCAACGAGAAGATTCACTTTTTAAAATACGTAGTCAACTTCTGGATCATTTGGAGTAGTGGAAACGAAAATCCTTAAAAAGATGGAATGAATTTTTATAGAACCTCTGAACTGAATATTTTTTGAGCAAGTGATTTATCTTCAGATAACTATCATAATCGTACCTAGTTCGCGCATCCGATCATGTCTACTTCAACTCGCCGATATGAAAAAGGTCACCTGTAACGAAGCAGAGAAAAAAGTTATCAATTGAAGACAGGTGGGAAGTCAATGACGAATTCCAAAAGAAAAGAATATATATGTAAATATTGCGAGACTCCATCAAGATGGATGCATTCAACAGAAGATATTAAAGTAGCGACACGAAATAAAATTAGCGTGAACGAAATAAAAAGGAAATGAAAAGTCAACTTAAGACAGATTTGCAGTTTGGAATATTCAGCACGCATTTCAAAGTTCTTTGTCTTCTATGATCCCAAATCTCCTATTTCAATGTAAATGCTCCTCTACTTTGCTTTTTACGCCATAGCTAGCTTTTTTATTTCCTATCGGCAGTCAGTGTTTGCATCTTTGCTCCCAAAACACCGGAGCGGAGTTTTACACTCAGATACAAATGCACTGACTACCGATGAATGGCGAATTTTAGTTTTCTTCGACGTGTGTAAATCCACTAATTCACTTGCAATTACAAGACATCCCTCCAAGTGGAGTAAGCACATTCGAGCACCGATACGGGAAGTTGACCATCTGTACTTGAATTATGCTATTTGGGAGGGAATACCTTGTTCTGAACATATAAAAGTTGTAGATATTCTCCTACAATGAGTTAAATATATTAGTCTAGCAAATAATTGATAAGTCTCTCTACGATCTAAAAAAAACGACGAGCGTGCGTCAGATTTTACTTCAGATGGCATCAAGTTAACATGATCATTGATCCTCGTCAAAAATTTGGTAAAGGCAAATTTGGTTCACCTATTCATCGGATGAGACATCGACAATACAGACTTCAAAACAAAGGAGCAATCAAAATAAGGAAGACAAACTTAGAGGCATAAAATGGGTCAATTAATGATAATGAAGCTTTTTTTCGACAAGTTTTGTTGTTTTCTCTCAGTGAATTAAAATCAAAAACTACTCAGCTACTCAGATTTCAGAAGCGGGCGGCGTCGTGAGAGTCTTTCTGGGATTCAATTTATGACAATCAAATTCCGAATTCTTCAAATAGCTTGCCATCTGCAATCGAAGATGGACACTCACGTAGTATCTATGGTTGGGAGAAGATTAGTCTCTCCTCGATTAAACTAGGTTAGCACAAACTACAGTTGGTGAATGTTTGTCTGTCCCATGAATGTCATTGAAGAAACTTTGAAGGTGCGGATATTATTGTTTCATTGGTGCTAATTTGGTTTCTTGAGCCATCCACGTTCATTTTCAGTCAGGGATTTAAAATCACATTTTCATAAGCGACTTTGATGAAAATAATATTTCAGATCGAAAGTTAAAAATAAAAAAAAAACTTTGCTTATACAGTACTCGAAAGTACATGAAGCGAGACGCCTTTCTTTCAGGTGGTTGAGTTTTCATTAATACAACTTATTCATTTGGTTGAATGAACAGAAATATTGCAGAGTGTTCCTATTATAAAAGTCACAGGTTTCACACGACCAAGGTTTGAAAACAGGTCTCCTGGACGCAGAGCAAACAATAACACAAGGCCGATATTGTGGCGTGTAGGAAGAGAGGACTCGGTGAACCATTCTTATGATCTTATATGAAACTAACCTATGTCATTCAATATCGAAGTGGAGCTCCTGACAGATACAAACGTGAAGAAGAATTACATATTACATTTTACAATTTGATCTATCGTTTATTTAATTTCATTGTTGTTAATAATACAACCTCGGAAGAAAAAAAAGAGAACACCAAGGCGAAACTGAATCCTTCTACGTACGTTGGGACAAAAAGGAAATTAAGGAAAATTCCTAATATATAGGAGCGAAAAAGGTTTGTATCTCTTATAATCAATCGAAGCAAGTCTCTTGTGTTGAAGAAATTCCAAAGAATTGAAGAAATTTCCAAAAATCGGAGCGGGAGTGTATTGAGCACTTGGCGATCGAGACAAATCTGCTCAAAATCTAGATATGATTAATTGGTAAGATATATGAGTAAAAGAATAGTGTTTTATCAAGGTACCCTCCTCAGAAAGAGCACAACGAAGAAATGCATGCCCAAAACGAGCGGGGAAAAGAAAACAATGATAATTCAGGTCAGCCTCACAGTCAAATGGGAGAAATTCATTCCCCAAAACAAATGGAATCGTAGAAAAGAAAACGACGCTGCATAGCTCTGATGTCCATCTCACACTCACCACTAATGAAGTGCGGTTGATTGGCTAACAATAAAACCCACCACCCAAAAACGAAAATTGATAAAATAAAGTGCACTATCAACCAAAAAACATGTTTCCACATGTTTTTAAGGAAACCTGGTAAATTGAGGTTTTCAGCATGCTAAACAACGTCGACGCAGCTATTTTCATTCAAAATTCGATCATATGATGGGAATAGGAGTAGGCAAACAATAAAAAAAAATCAGTGAGGTCTGATGTAGGCCCAACATTCTTCTAGGTACCTGACAGATGTTCTACACAAATGGAGCTAAAACGTAGGTAGAATTTTTTCATTAGAATAATCTCAGGAAGGTGCCATAAAGAAAGTTTTGAAACTTAATGAAATTTATGTAGGCCTGCTGACTCACCGACAAATACGTGGTGACAGAAAGCACCACTACTTTCCTCTACAATTTTCACGAAAAATTGTGACAAGGGAATTTTTAATCGGAACTCTTTCATGGTACCGACAACTAAAAGCCTGACTGATTCAGCTCTTACTTTGAAAACATACTCATTTCATATAGATTGATGAAGCATGACTGATTCAGGTTATATCTCAGTTTCAACAACAAAAGTAGTGACTGTTTGCACTTAAGTGTCTTTCAAATCTCTTCTTTCATTTTATCCTGCAGCAATACATGCTTGACTGAATGAGCTGTTCTGGCGAACAGAAAAAGGCATCCAAGATCAACTGATAGCTTGTTCTGAATGTAGAATATAATGCTAAGAAAGTTGTGATTGATTTGCCAAATAATGACTGCCTTTTAGCTTGCAGATTTTATAGACTCGGAGGGATTTGTTCGTATAACATCTTAAACAGATGCTATTGTATGTACTCATGGATGGTGATTGTGCTGTTTATTTCTCGACCAGGGACATTGGATGGAACTATGGTTTCTTTATTCCAAAAAAGAAACATAAAATGCGGTAGATTACACCTACTCCTTTTCCGATTGCAAGTTTCTAATTTTGTTAGCCTATCACGTGTATATGTGGATTAGACACTACGGTATTCCTTCTCTTTCGGAAACGTGGACACATCTCCACTAAACACTTTCTACTGATCGGATCTTCTTTCTCATAGTCAGCTGTCAGAATGAGCACCTACATCACATGATACAAGCATCTGCAGGTAGACCTAACACCGAGATAGAAACTTCATATTGCATCTTCTGCCTACGTGTCATCAATTCGACCAGTTACGTCGTCTAACTGCTGGCCATGTCATCTGCAAAATCAACCGCTTCAATATAGCGGGAATTTGTAATGCTGGCACCGTCTCATTTTGGCCTGCTCCTCACACGTGACGTTCACCTAACAGGATTGCTAGAAGAAACGCTTATATAGTGCAGTTTCATTCATCGGACCACAACTGATCATCATGGAGTGCTAGCAACACTCACACATCTATAAATATTCCAAGGGAGCGCGGATTGTAGAGAGAACTTGACAATGAACTTGACGGATTCCGCAACAGGGTCCAGGAGACCATGCTTGGCAGGTGAAGCACTTTTAGGTCGCATCATCAAAAAAAATAATAATTGGAGGTTCAAACTAAACATGTGGCTTCACTATGTCAACTCAAGAAAAGTCACGGAAGAGGTTTCGCATATATTCATTGTTTACATTTCTACACCTGACTGAATATTGAAGAATCCTGAAAGACCCTACAAAGCAGGACAACCGTCAAGAACTATAGGTCTGTCAAATGTTTCTAAATTGATGGTCAGAGTAGTGTAATGAAATGCAACATCAATCCGCCTCATACAAAAAGGAAAAAGCAGATGCTGAAAATCTACTAAAAATATGCAAAAAATAATATTTTTGTCAACATTATATACTAATAAACAGTGCATATTTGATATATCAAACCAACATTAAACAACTCTGTCAATACTAGCTTTGGAGAACCTTAAAATGACACTTTTGTACCATGCAGTTATTCTTTGACTTGTGACTTACTTCCGGACATAATACTTTGGCACCGATGTATTGACGATATTTATATTTTGTCATCTGTGGATCAACCATTGGAAGTCACTATCAGAATCTCTCCACAAATAAAATTCACATTTGAAGATGTTATTGAAGATGGTTGTATAAATTATCTTGGCTTAAAGATTTTTACTCGCTAAGTCATTCGCACAGGTATGTATATTAAGGATTGTCGTAGTAGCTGTATCATACCATAGTCATGTGCCAAGATCCCAAAAAATAGATGCTATCATCGATGAGTGAAATCGAGTAGCCGATATTTGTTCTGACAAGCAAACACATGATGAAGCTATTAACATTTTGTCACATCGGTTTCTGGGCCATGGGTATCCGAAAGGAGATGTCCATCGATAGTTGTTTCGTCCCATTCATAGAAAATGTAACACAAACCATAATAAAAGTATTAAACAATTTCTGCCTTACTTAGGGGAACGGTTTGTATATCAAACTCGCAAAATAGTGAAATCGAATGGTTTTGAGTCTACATGCAAACTGTTTTTAGAAATACCAGTGTCTCAGTCCTTGCAGCCATTAAGGGGTCATCGCGTATGTTCTCCACATCGTAAATCGCGTAAATATGCCCATAAGCCAAAAATGTGTTATTCTAAATTTGTTGTTTATGAAATTATTTGTAGTTTTTGTAATCGTATGTATACGTCGGCGAAACGTGTAGAACTTTTGCTACGCGTTTCAAAGTACATTTCGCGAGTGCATTTCAAGATTTTGGCGATTTTCCATCATCTAGCCTGTCATGATGGTAACCCTATGTCTACTGATTTGCCATTGCAATGGACATTTTGGATAAAAACCCAAAGCATCCTAATGTTCGATGCTCTGTAAAACCCCTACACATAAGAAGAAACCAGCGATCATTAATGAATGGATACAAAGGTAGAGAATTGGACGCGTAATAACTTTTCTTGTCGATCACGCAGTTATGATGTCATAATTTTGATCAAATTTTAGTGCATGCTATTTTGTTGTACTTACCTGTGTCTGTGTCTTGTACTGTAGTAATTCTTTTTTTTAAATGCTGTTTCATTCATTGCCTGTTGTTGCATGTTATTATTCAGCTATGTTGCGTTTGGTTTATTAAGACCTCCTTGAGGGCCTGCTTCGGTAAATCATCTGACGTTTACGATTACCAATCCGTGACTACCAACACTTCTCCTAACTGCATCTGATTAGAGCACATGATTTTCACCTGATGAAGGCTTCGGCCGAAAATTTGTAATTTGCCTTAATACGTTCGAGTTCTATGCATTTTTTTAAAAATTACTTTGATTAATTCTATAACCGCACCTGCAACTGTGTCGATGGACAGTGGTCAAAATGCAAAATCGCCTCTTTTAGAAATCGCAGTTTTTCAACGTACACATGATGATGAATCAGGCACGAGAAGAAAGCGTTTTCTCTAAGCATTCCTTTGATGTATTGCTCGTCGAAATCGCTGAAAATTTATAGAAGTTATGACGTGCTAAATTTCATCGCATAATTTTGATTTCGACCGGACAAGGCAAATGGGTCAGTTCAACCAAGTACGAGATACGAGGGTTGAGTCATTCCACGTCTGAGTATATATCCGCTGGGGGTTCGTAACAGAGGTCTGAGGTTCATGGTTCGTGACATCACTATATTTTAATACAAATGATTCTGTCAACACAAATATTTAACTGAAATTTGTTCAGAATAAAATACATCACGATGAGCAAGCACAACTAATTTTTGTTTTGTGTACTTATCACACTCGAGGACATCTTTTGACAGTATACAATTGTAGACATTTGCTTTTGTTATCAATTGAATAATCCTGCATGCACATATGAGACCTTTTGATCTTCCAACGAATCTCTATCGTCCGTGGGGTCTCCATGAATTTCAATTCATTGATAGGCGTTGCTGACAGCATAACGTCGGGACGATGACTGACATAGGCGAGAGCAGTGACATGAATTCTCTTTGAGATTTATACTCCTAATTTCATACTACTTAAAAACAAAATAGTAAACATTTAGCTTTATATACACATGATCTAACTTAGCAGTGCAAGGTCCCATGGTGTAACGGTTAGCACTCTGGACTCTGAATCCAGCGATCCGAGTTCAAATCTCGGTGGGACCTCCACTTTTTGATGCAATTTGTAATGCAAATGTAATTTTTTCATTCGGTCGAAACCAGTGGATAGCCTAGAATTGTCAAAGATAGACAACATTAACATATCTGGAATGCCGAGCAGCGTTCATGTGCATTTGAAATCAAGAGACAGAAGAAGTCGGATTTCTAGGGTGTTAACGTATTAGACGAATACTTTCTTCTTAAACTTATTCTTTAGCGTAATTGACGCAAAATTCTACACATTTTCCATTTCTATTTCAGAAACCGTATTTCCTCAATTATAAGCAATTTTTTTATTTGAGAAAAACCAATTAAGGAGTTGTTAGGCAAGAGATTATTCTCCGAGGGTGCACGTTACGTTCAGGTGGTCGTCCTATAAAAGGCCGATTTCAGCCGCGCGTGGGTGGCCATTCGGTTACCTTCGCTGAGTGGCGTCTGGTGGCCACACATTTACAGCTAAAGGAAACTCGAGGGCTCCATCAAAGGAACAACTACTTCAGTGGATTGTCGAGGCTTGGGAAGAGATTCCTCGAGATCTGATTCTCAGGTCCGTGAAGGCCTGTGGAGTCACCAACGCAGGAGATGGCTCAAAACACACACCATCTAATTCATTGCTTTAAAGAAAATGAACAGGTGGACATGTTCTGACTCAAGGCCGACAAGATAATCAGGACTCTTTGGAAAGCAGAATCGCCGATGACGGAGGACAGGTCATCATGGAAAGAAACTCATCAATTTGAAGTCCATCTTAAAGCTTAATGAGCATAAGTTCCGAGTATTAACGGAACTTAGACTAATAAGCAATTCTTGTGCATTACTTAAGATTTTTTAGCAAAATGCAAAAGGTTGGCATTAAAACATACACCACAGTAAAATAAAAATAAAGTGTTTTTTCCATGTCTCTATTATAAGCAACAAGATCGAAAATTAAGTCAGATTTTACAAAAATGGAGGTATTAGAGGAAATATGGTATTTCCAATTGAATTTCAGATATCTATCAGAGACTCAACTTTGAAGATGTCTAAAATTCAATGGGAGAAATCTGAAATCCATCGGGATTCTTGAAATGTCTGAAATTCAATTGGAAATATCTGAAATAGACATGGAAAAGATGTAAGGCGTCAGCCGGGTATCACCCCTTTGAGGAGATGTCTGGCGCCATCCCTGTTCCGTAGGCCATTACTGAATGACACGAAAATCTTTTGATTTTACGTCGGTGTGGATACCGTAATCGATTAGGTGTTAACAAAAATCTAAGAATGTCAAGCTGCATATGTTTTGCTTTTCATATTTGATATATTTCCGAAGACGTGTTGGCTGAAAACGAAACTGTAAAAAATGTTATTTATCAAAATGATTGCTAACTTCCCAAAGGAAAAGGATCTCTATAGACCTATATCTTTCGCATTCTCATATTTTGGTTAGATTTTTTACTTTCTTAAAGGTGATTTGAGTACGCTACATATTGAAATCCATTCTGATCTCATAGATTGGGTAATAATTACAAAATTGACCTATAAATCAAGGTTTCATCACACTAGTGCCATGAATAAGTGACTGCTTTTTCCCTGAGAACTTATCAACTTGGTTTGTCTCTGAAAATTATCTTTCCTTGCTTTTGTATTAACGATTCACCATCACATGCAGATCTAGAAATGTCAAAGCAACCAGACAGGAGAATTTCCGTTGGCATCAACTTACGAAAAATTGATTCATCCCCTAAAGATGCTTACTTGCCCTACATCTCACCACATCCACGTTTCTTACAAATGACAGAAGTAAACTGCTCGTTTGACTTGTAAAGTTCTATTGACTATTAAGCAAATATCTGAAATCAGTAAGCAGGAAAATTATCTCATCATCTTTGGCGATCAACAGTAATGACGACGATGTCCATTACATTGGTACCTGTCAGACCTCCTTGTCTCATGTTGATACCGCCATTCAGTTTTTCGAATAGGCCGTAAGCATCACAGTTTCTCAATGCGTCTTGCAAGTCCAGTCCTTCGCTTTCTATCTGGCTTCGTGTTTTGTTTGTCACCCACGCGCCTGCTTTGTGAGTGGGACCATCGAGGCCATCCGTTGAGCCGACCAGAATGACAACTTTCTCGTCCTGCAACTTCTGAAGATTTCCAGCGGCTGCTAAAGCTGTTTGGGCCGCTCTTCCACCAAATCCGGCATTTTGCGGGACCTCAACAGTCACTTCTCCACCTACGGAAGGTAAAAAATGACAGATGATAATTTGAATACAATCAAGATAAGTACATCAGAAAAACAGGAAGATCATTAAGTCCTAATCTAAGGATGGACCGATCAGATAGCAAATTCTTTCCATCAAAAAAGCGAATTTCCTTGCGTCTGTTACTGAACGCTAGTCATCAAAAGATGGAACATGCTGTTCTTGAGACATAATCATTACACATATTATCAAAGCCTACATTGAAAATAAATGGCTTGGAGACTGTCCATTATCGGAATTCATGATTGTTAGATATACTGTATACATTGTATTATTATGCATGTTTGATAGATAGCACATTATTGATAAGGAGATAAGTAATTTAAGTAAACAGTAAATAAATATGTTTAATACATGAATATATTTAAGTGCTGACTGCAAAGAAATTGCAGCTACTTCTCAATTAGGCTACGTGGCTAAACATATGATTGATTATAATTACAAATTACTCATCAGAACAAAATGCAATCAGAACTCATCTGAAATGCTATTATATAAAAAGTTAAAAACTATCACTACTTTATAATCTGGAAGATTAAGGTGTGACGGATTGGCAATAATTTGGTGTATTTGTCGTTATTGACTAATAATATATACAATGCCATTAAAGTTTACATTCTTCTTGCTATTAAGCATACTAGATAGCTGTTTAACTACTATTGGAATGAGTGACCCACCTCCTAAATATTATACAGGTATAAAAAGTTTGGGTAGTCCAAGTAAAGAAAAAGTAGGATATCTGTGTCATTTTTCTGTCTTTCTACGAACAAAATTAATAAATTATGTCGAAGTATATTTCGCTGGTTTGGCCTTGCCAATTGGTCAATCAATTTGTCAGTTATGTCAGTAATGGTAATAAATATGAAACATGTAGATCATTATATCCACTAGACATTGAGTTGCATCTTCAGTTGTAGAGTAGGAACAAAAATGAATTGACGACATTTCATCAAATATCAGGAATCATCAACAGTCCATGTTCACACTCCTCAATTCAACAAATCCCTACACTCACGCCAATTGAATGGCGGCTATTCAGGTTAGTTACTTTTTGAGGATGCAGCTCAATATTCAATTCTTGAATGTACACTGCTTCTGAAAAACAGTATTCATTAATATACTGATACACTAATTTAGATGAAATGTCAGTAGTTTGCTAAAAGAAATATTTGATGAAAGCTCGCAGAAATTAACTCAATATGTTAATTGCATGTCTCAACGAAGCATCAAAGAGGTACATGTTATACAGGTTGTCTCAAAACGAAGGAAAAAAGTTTTTCGTAAAAATGACGCACTTAAAATTACGCTATTTCGAAGACAATTACAGTTTTCGAATCTTCAGAAAATGAGGTTTTTTGTGATATACGATTTATTACTTAACAAAACAAAAATCGCTTGATTTGAATGACTTTTAAAAAAGTAAGGTTTTAAGTTACAAAACGTCCTCAAAATGCCTTCCACCGGCTTGTAGCATCAAATCTTCATAATAGCATCAACATGCTTTGTTCTTCCTTTGTCAATAAAGTTTCAACGGTTCAAACAACGGTTCATCAACGTTCAAGCATGAACTTTGTATGAGGCGGGCATGATTTCTGCTCCCTTCAGTCTATCATTTTGCTAAGTCTGTCATTTTTACGAAAAACTTTTTTCCTTCGTTTTGAGACAACCTGTATATCAGTAAATCCGTGTAATATTCTCAAATCAGGATGGATAGCTGGATAAAAAGACATCAAGCCAGTATGAGCTTGATAGATTTGGGACGAGTGATGATCTATTTAATCCATGCATTGTGTCAGACCTGGAACCTGTCCACCGGTCCGGTACAGATTTTCGTCGCTCCGGTCCTATCCGGTATAAAATTTCAGACCGTTTCTAGCGCAATTATAGAATCAAATATCTTCTACATGATTTTATTTCATTTTTAGTAAGTTATGTTGATTTTTATGTTTTAACATTTTAATGTCTAGCAAATTGAAGGACACAAGTCGACAGTCAATTATTAGAATTCGTCAGTCACCTAAGTTTGTCGTCTCATATGACATGCATCATTACGCAATTTCGAAGAAGCAATTGGTGTTTCCTACAGAATAAGATTAACTTATCAACAATAAAAGAATTGGCGCCTTTCTGTGGTGTCTCCCATGAACTTTGTCTTAATGTTCCGCTCCCTCACAGAGATTGGGGTCCAATGACGAGCGTGCGCGTGTGAGTCATTGTGTACGAGGGCCACAATGTGATAAAGTGAGTAAATCTGAATTTATCCGTACTGATGCATGACATAGCCTACATACCGACATCAATAATGTACACATATATAACGATCATTATATACTGCCAAATAAATTAATACTAAAAATTCTTAAGAGAGAATAAAGAAATTTAGCAATTTTGTTATACTACAAGAAATTATTTATGTAGTAGGCCTATATCTTCCTCAGCAAAAGGATGTGGTCTAAAATAAACCTAGTAAAAAGTAAATGTTAATCGAATTGGCGCATTAGATCAAAACCTTCGGTCCTATTAAACTCACTTAAATCAAATATCGAACGATTTGTACGCTTAAATGAGCGTTATTTCAATCATTTCATAAATCAAGAATCCCTCTGTCAATTTATAAAGTAAATCGAGTGCTCATTAGAAGCATAAAATAAGCAAAATTAAATTTCCGGTCTGAAACGGTCCCGTCAGGTCTGGTCTAGGCTCTGTAAATAACCGGTCCGGTATGAAATTTTGATTTCCGGTCCGGTCTCCGATTTTTCAGACCGCCGGTTCCAGGTCTGCATTATGTTCACTTATGTGCACGTGTGAAATATGATGCACCGATATAGGAGAACTCGAACAAGTTTACCTGCCAAAAGACAGAACTTCTTTGCTTTGGATAATTTCCGAACCATTTCATTAGTGTCAGCATTGATAACGCCACCATTCAGTTCTGTCAGCAGTTGAGTTAAGTGCTTCATCGTTGCACTATCCAATGATTCATTACAGGACAAACACAGTTCAACAATTGACACTAGGAGCCTGGCGGTATGCACAGCATCTCCTCCAAGTCTACGAGTGAGGATGAAAGGGGTATAACCCGCATCTATGGCACATTGTTCCGCAGACTTCAATGCTACAGAATTACTCCCAATAATTAAGTTATTCACATGATTAAAGGATGAAAACGTTGACTTCTCAAGGTTTGAAAGAGCATTTTGAATTCGTTCAGGAACCTGAAAGTGGATTCAATAAAACATGAGATGACCTTTTTGTTTATCTGCAGTCTGAATGTTCATCATATTCTCACGAATAAGACACATTTAATAAATTATTTCTTTATCTTTTTTTATTCAAACAAAAATGATCAACAAATCTCTCGTGGCATATTCAGCTTTCATTGCTAAAAACGATTAAAGTCATTTTACAAAACTTCTAGCATTCGATATTTGAATTCAAGCTACACATCGAAAAAAAGGATTCAAATGTTAAGTTGACTTAAGACCGAACACATCTATCATTCACGCTTAGAGTGTATGGCCTAAGTTTGATGCCTAATCCATGAGAGTACGAAAGGAATCTAAAGACGTGGCTAAAAGTTAATGATAATTTGCAAATAAAATATGAATTTATCAGATAATATTTACTGGTTGATAGCTAACTTTCTAATAGCAGCCAGATTTAGTCTGAAGACATTTTTGATAACAATTCTAGATGTGATATGAAACATTTCATCACAATTTGCTGCCTCAGACAATTTTTAGATTAATGGCTATAAGCCTACCATTTTCATGATTTTAGATAGTTTTTTTACAATTTCACTTCCTGTCAGCAAATTCTCAAGAAAATTGTTTGTCTAAACTAAAATACCTAATGAAAGTCAATTTTGATGCCGATTGATAAAAAATCCAAAATATTCTGTCTGTGCGTCTATTATCATGCACCAAGGATAGCAGAAATCAGTATTGTGTTGAGTAGCCATTGTTCTTTTAAACACTTAGATTCTTCTCGGCATTGATTCCAGGAGTCGTTGGCATTTATGCTGAGGCACCTTCATCCATGCCTGCTTGATGCTTTGAGCAAGATCGCGCACGTTGAAGATTACTCTGGCTTTCATGCTGCGCTAACAATTTTCAATTGGATTCAGGTCAGAGTATTCCCGACCGACCCATTCCAAATCCTCAATTCCATTGCCTTCAAACAAGTTTGTGATTTTCTTAACGAATGAATTGGTATTATCTTGATGATGAATGGCAGTCCGCGAAATATTAATAATTATGCTCTCCTGCAATATCTGGAAATACCTCGGAAGTCCACGGCAGCATTGGAAGTCCACCACCTAAAACAGCCCGAGACTGTGATGGACGGTGAATGATTAATGAGCTTCAGAGCTAGATAGAGCTCGTATCTGATGATAATGGGTATTTTAGGAGTTACATTTAAGAACAACACACTCAAGTTTCGTGGTGGGTACCTTACTTCAAGGCAGAATGTACATCAACGAAACCCTTGTTTATCCGACTCATCATAAATTATTATAAACTTTTTTCCACATCTGTCGCCCTGAAATGGATATAAAGAAGACTACAGCAACGATCAAAACTGTAAACATGTCATGTATAAAGCGAAATGTCTCAGTCACACTGCCAGCTTTTCCAAGCGTTTCCGAGCAAAGCGTTTTGCAGTAAATATTAAGTCATCATTTGCAACAGCTGTAGACTGCCACACAGCCAGCAAAGCGATTTGTAGCTAAAGGACATGCGCTTGCTAGGGACACTCGTGTTTGCTGTGCTTTACTTTCAGTGAGCCTGAAGCATAAATCAATCATTATAGAAAAATCAAGGTGGTTTTCCTTGATTGATAATGATGGCTGTGCTAGTATTTACCAAATTAAATTAAATCACGACATGGGTAAAAAATTCGATGAATCTAGGAAGCGGAAGAAATCAAAGTTAAACAACTACCATGGTGCAAAATCGTGCAATAAATTAGATTACTCTAAGTCCAGTGCGTATAAAATTAAATTAATACTTAAAACATAGAGATCCATCCTTAGTACTGACTGAGTAGGATGCGTAATATTTACAACGGCTAGTCAACCGAACTTTTAAGGGGACCGGAAATAAATCAAAATTTATAATCAATTTTTATTTTTATTTATAAACTAAAGATGAGAATTCGGCATGAGACATGACGAGAAGCTAACAAAAATCATAAATGATGAAAACCGCGAAACAGAAGAAACAAAATGAGATCGCTATGCACGGAGTCATCAGGGAGGAACCATGTGGCTGCATAAAGCAAGGTATCGACCCCTAACCTCCAACCTGTACCACATGGCTGGGCCAGGCAGACCCGTAGAAACATAGAAATTGACAACAATAAAACCTCTAGAATGGAAATTAAGCTTCATGCAATACACAATAACGGCACAGAAATCGCACGCATTTTCACTTAGATGCACCTGCCAACGTCTGTATCATTGGGTTAGAATCAGTCACATGAGTAAATCGAAGCTCTTAATTGGCTCTTCATGCCCCAACTTAGTTCCCTCGGATGTGCCGCGACCTTGAGTCAATTTCCATTCTAGTGAACTTCAGTTAAACAGTTTATTTCTATGCATAGAAATAGATTGTTTAACTGAAGTTGACTAGAATGGAAATTGACTCAAGGTCGTGGCACCGCCGGGGGAACTAAGTTGGGGCATGAATGACCAATGAAAAGCTTTGACTGAATCGACTGAATTGACTGAATTGACTGTATCGAATGAACGATAAGAAAGGTCTCTCCAAACCTGAGGAAACATAGCAAAGAAATGGTACATTTCAGGGCTCGAAGTCGCGAGAACATGCTTCCCCGATTATAATAGGTGTTGATCATCAGTTAATAAGTGAGCTGACTGCATCTGTATCATTTAATTCACAGTTTTCGTCAGTGTGCTGCGTTATTATATATAATAATGCATATTGGACATCTTTCCATGCGCATAGATAGAATTCAATGCTTGGAAGTTCCATGATTTATGCCATAAAAATTTGTCATAGAAAAGTAATACATTGATATCCGATCATCAACAAAATGAACCATAGAATTCTGCGTATGAGTTGTCTTGTCGAACAATAGAAATGAGTGTGTCGAACAAAAAGACTAGATCCATGATATGGATATCTTAAGTGCTCATATATGGATTCATATGTAAATATATAATGTAATATGTATATATGTAAATATATATGTAAAAATATATGTAAAATATAAATAATATACGTGTACAGCATATATATATATATATATATATATATATATATATATATATATATATATATATATATATATATATATATATAAATCTATACATGACTAGACCCCGAAAGGAAAAAAATCAAGAGGTGAGAACAAAATCTGACTTGAATCATTACGGGAACTACAAACGTTTCTGGCTTATTTGCCGTCATCAGTGTAGCATACTCTATTGTAGAGAATCAGCAAATCAGATGCCGATAAATAGTCATTCGACCTCCAGACATCTACAATTAATGAAATAATTCAAATCTTGTTCTCAGAGCTCGGGTTCAAAAATTTGAACTTGCAAACACGAATGCAAATAGCGAGTGTTATACGAATAAATATCCACACATCGCAGTGCATGCAACCTAAAGGTATAAATGTTTTCACATAAATTACACTCATGTTTAAGAAAGCTCAATACTGGCACCACACCATCAAAAATGAAATTTGAAAACAGCATTTGGACATTGGAAAATAAGCAAGTACCTTGTTCCATAGCTTTCGCTGATTCAAAACTGAAATCGCATCGTTTACAGACTGCGGATTTTCAACTGTAGGACCGCTGGCGATGGTTTCCAATGGATCATCTACGATATCTGACAAAATGAGAGAAACCACCTGGAAGACAAATATTCATTAGTTTATAAGTTAACAACAAGTTATATTTCTAAATGAAAATTTTAACATGTTATCACTCGGTGACAGTGTAAGAATTCATATTCGAGGGTGCGCTAATCCACATGCATCTACAGTTATTGCGATTGTCAAAGTGTGAATGATTTGCAAGTGTTGCGCATGTGACCTATCAACAAACTGAGCCGATCATTACATAGATGACTGCTTATAATATATCAGGAATTTTAACTAAACTTTTCTAGCGTTTTCCATAAACGTTAATAAATCGATCGTGGTTCAACCTATAATAGTCAGACTTGTACATGGGTCAACATTTTCATACATGGCTTGACGCAATTCCATCAAATTAAGTCTGGCTCGTGTGAACGTAAAAATTGGGCTTGTTAACATAATTCTGGATTAAAACGAAGCAGAACCGTGACCACACATGGCCAGACCAATTCATTCAATTCAGTTACAGCCCAACTATGCACATAACCGAAATAAAAGAAAACTTTGGAAACTAAAAATCGAAGCTACGCAACACACTACAATTACATCGTTTCGTCGCCATTTCCTCGTTCGCGTAAACAAACGGACATGAATCATGAGAAAAAAGTGTTCACTCCCTTTACGAGCCAAATTATATTGTTGTGTTAAAAAATAAATGACAGCACCCGACGTTTGAGCCGGCACGTCCTTTATCAAGGGTAGGTGAGGAGGAAAGTGCGGACAATGAATACATACAAATTTGAGACAATAGATGAGTGACCGCTCAGCTCAGTTCATGTTTCCTGTTCATCTTCGGTTTCAATTTATCTATGTGATTAGCCTCTGAGATACGGGTTTTAACAGGATTGTCAAGCTTATCAATAAGTTTTATTGAGAAATCGCTTCTGTACATATTGACGTCATTACGTTTAAAAGAGGCATGAACCGATAACACACTTTTGGAATCTTTAAGTTTAAGACTTCTATTGTGTTTTTGAAAGCGAAGATTGAAAGGCTTATTGGTAGAACCAATGTAAGTGTCACTGCAGATGTTACAGAGGAATCGATGTACTACGTATTAGTCATTGCAATTGTAGTAAGTTGGAAGAGATTTGCAGACGTCACAGGAACAGTCACAGTCAAATTTGCTATTATTCAAGTAATTGGCTTGAGATTTTCCAGGTTTATTGGCTGATGGGTATATCGTATTTCTCAGCGGTGCGGGACAAGCGTCTGGAACATTTATCACCAACAAAGTCCAAGCATGCACTACTATTTATTTTTTGTTCACGTTCTGGAATTTTTGTTTTTTCTGTCTATCATTGTCAGTCTTTCTGATTGCATCAATTATTCTTTAGTCTGTTGTCATCAACATTGTGCATTTTGCAGCCCTGTGATTGCAAATCTAGTTATGCATGTCATTCCAATTGATGCTAATATCGAAAATACCTATGAACTTATGTCCAGTATTAAATGAATTGTCCCTAACAGACAACTTTTTACGGATTCTCACTTCAAAAATTTGGATTTCATGAAATTACTCTGCAATTGATATAACATTGACATACTCTGCATAACCTGATCAACGTGTTTTCATTCATTGGAAATATGCGCTTCTGATATTCTGTTATTCTAAGCATCGGGGCACACTTATTGTATAGATCCTCATCGGAGCATCTATCTTTGACATACTGAAGGCTGCTACGTACAAAATTAGATTTAATATGGGAGGATACCCAGCTTTTTTGTCCAGAGTAATGCCTGAATGGAATTCTTTACTATACCATCTACAGTGAACTTTACATTTGGATACATAAATGGACAGGTCGAGGAAATTTGTAGTATCACTGTCAGGGATATCGACAGTAAACTCAATAGCATTATTAACCGAATTAAAGACGTTGAGGATTAAGCTAAAGTCAGTGTTGGATTTGCAAAAAAAGGTCAAAAATAATGTCATCAATATTTATCGTTGAAACAAAGTAAAGGTGATATTGTGTTCATTATGGAGGATGCTGAGAGCGGAACTCTACACATGGTCCATGAAAATAATGGCAAACGCCGGGGCAGAATGGGCACCCATAGGGCAGCTAAACGGACATGACCTAAACGATGAATTAGTTCTTCTGATTCACATAAGTATTGCATATTCATAAATACACATAATAAGACCTCATTTTGTAAAACCATTTTACCCGCTTGTTTAACCCTGTTCAATACCTGACATCGATCAATTTCATCGAAAAGAGTGCTAGCCAAGACTTAATAATGATGAGAGAAGCCCTGGACTTCGAAGTTTGTATCTCTCTTTGAATGGCCACATGCAGCGATTGAAAGGACTTGCATGCAAAGAGATATAGAGACTTCGAACGAGTCCGGGGCGTCTCTCAACAACATTGAACCTGATATCAAGCACTATAGGCATCCGTTTTCTCTAACGAATTTCACAATATGAATTTATAAGTTGATAGAATGATAGGTCTCCGTGAAACAGTGGTTAAGTGCTTGGCCTTTGGCCCAGATGTCAACCCCGAAGGTGTCTACGAAAGTCGGCAGGAAGGGCATCCGGACCACACTGTGTTCATCTCACGTTTACGGCCCATGTCTCAAGAACAATCTCATCTTACTTCGCAATACAAAGACATTTCCGAGTCAATGAACTGATGTAATTTCTTCAAAAGACTTGTTTTCTTTTTGTTTATTTGGCGAGCTTTCATGTGATGACTTCACCCGTCCTCAGGAAAGTGCAAGTAAAGAGTTTGCACATCCGAGTCATCTTTTTCACAATCCTGGCAGCCACCTTAGTCGTCTCCCTCATTTTCAGTGGACTTGACTTCTACTTAGCACTCCTAGCCGGTTTGCCGCAAACCACTATGAAACGCCTTCAAAGTGTGATCAACGCATCTGTCCGTATTGTATTCTTAGTTTCTCGTTTCCAGAATGCGTCTCCCCTCCTAAATGAGCTATGATGGCTTCCAGTGAATAAACGCGTAGATTTCGGCTGCATGCTCAATAGTGCCACGGCTTATTTTTCTGAGCTTCTCCAACTGACCTCCTCACTCCCTAATCGCCTGTGCCTTCTCAGAATATTAGTGGACGCTGTTTTCCCGCATCAGCCTCAAAAGTATGTAACAGTTTCACATCTACCGTTCAAAGATGTGCCTGTCAGTGCTTATAAAAAAAACTTACGTATATACAAGCTCTTGATTGTTAGTTGTGATTGCTTTCTGAAGAAATTGTAACATGGTCTTGGAGTTTATATGTGATATTGCGCCAACTCATTTTTTGTCAGGTTCTTTTATTAATAAATAAATAAACGCTGCAGAGAAGTCTGACAAAGTCAGCTCAGTCGAAACCCCTAGAATGGGAAAGTTTTGTCGTTGAGCTTTATAGAAAGATTTAAAGCACAAAAATTAAGTGGTTTTCGTTCTTTGGTCGTTCATACATACATTGTGTCCTTTAGCGGAGCATATTCGATTTGAGAAATTTGAAATGTAAAAATTTCTTATCACCTGCATTGGATGAGCTCTCACAGCCAGTCCACCACCTTTCAGTTGTTCAATCTGTTTTCTGACAGTATTCATTTCATTAATATCGCATCCATTTCGTGACATTAACTTGGTAATTTCCATCATATCCTCCAATTCGATGCCTTTCAGAGGTAATGATAGCAATGCACTTCCTCCACCTGTGATGATGGTTAACAGAATAGCTCTTTCATCATCAATACTATCAACCAGATTCGCAATTTCTTGAGACGCCTCGACACAAACTTTATTCGGGATGTTGTTCGAAGGACCGAAATACACATCAACATGCGAAGATAATGAAGATCGCAAATGTGTGATGCTGAAAAAGAAAGATTGTTGAACTATCATTTATATCAACACATATACATCATCGCGTAAAATATAGCAGAAATCTTTCATTTGATGTTAATATGCTTCAATGATGGCATTCATGAGGCAAAATATTGCAAAGTGTTGAAAATAGTCGTACAAAATTGCTGACTTCAAACCGCTTCATAAATAATTGCACAAAAGATCAGCTCATTTTCAAACGTAATTTTCTTATTGAAGTAGTCCAATTTTAATGAAACCCACTGTTCCATAGATTAATTTGACATGCAATTTAGTTCCATTAATAGATAGCTGTAGTCAGCAAGTCAAACAAAAGAAAAATGAAGCTTTTCATTAATTGACACAGGATTTCGACATGATGACGACAGAAATTTTTTAAAAATTCACAGCCAGACTGAATTATCAATCAGTTTTTTGATTGTGCATGGGTTTTAAGATTCACTGTATGCACAGAAAGAAGCTGCTCGAACTAAATTTTGTGCAAAATTGTTGCTCAAAAACATGATTTTTTCATTGACGAGTATGATCATTTTCAATCAAATTTGTATCGTGGGGTTTGTTTGGCTTCGCACTGGCTCTGCTCAGTACTTCAATTTGGCAAAGTGTTTATGCTGTGTCTGATCAACTGTGGTCAAACTTCAAGTTATGAAATTTTGTATAAATTCCTTACTGACACCTACAGAACATGCAACAAAAATCATTGAATCAGACTTTTGATAAGTTTTCAGATGACATAATAATTTTTCTTGTTTTGATTACATTTACTTCTATTTCATTCAAAAAAAGTTGCACAATTTTTGCAGCCATCAGTGACAGATGGTGATACGATCTGTCAAGGAGTGCCTGTGAGCAACGAACTAACAATAACATATAACAAGAACAAAAATGAAAGGAAACAATAATAAAAATAAACCAATTATCAAAGACAGAATGTCGGGCTTGAGTCAATGATTGTGCTGAATGTCTCCCAGTCATAACGTAGCGGTTAGCGTCTTGGCGATGGCTCATCGCCTTGCAATTGCTAAATGTCTGCCTCATGCTTGCCTTCAAGCATCAATTAATCGATTACAAAAAATTCAGAATGCGTGTGCCCGATACGTCCGTCGACTCCCCAGATCGGCTCATATATCCGAGACCCTCAGAGAACTGCATTGGCTGCCAGTACGCTTGAGGATTCCTTTCAAGATCTGTTGTCTCGTGCATAAATGCTTATACGGTAATGCACCGGTGTACCTAAAAGATCTGCTGAAAATGTCAACATCAGCCAGCATGTCAATCTCACTGAGGTCACAGAATGCACCTGTACTCCATCTTCCACGTCTATATTCGATGAGTGCCAAGGGAGCTTTCTCCATTGCTGGTCCGACGTTTTGGAACAGTCTGCCTCCGGATTCAAGATGTATGGATAACTTACCGACTTTTTGTCGGAGACTAAAAACATTCTTTTTTGCGCGTATCTAATTTTATTCACTTTTTCTATCTTTACTTGTGTCCCCACATTGAATTTTTTTGTACAGATTTTGTGGTTAAATATACATTATTATTATTATTATTCATGCTGGCTGTACTCAATGATGCATGAAACTGAAAATTTGTGTTTACAAAACTTCAGACAGCCATAAACCTAATTAATGGCTGTCTGATCATTTAATCATTAATTCCTGAAGAATTGAGGGATAAGCACTTTGCGAAGACCTATTTGCCATTAACTTAGCCAGTGACTGAAACTTTTGTACAATGATGATGTAATACATGTAGCCCGTTCACGTATTTGGTATACTGCATCATTTTTTAGTATTATATGTCATAAGTCATATAGTCATAGTCAATATTGTGAGTGTGACTGAAATGTTGAGTAAGTGAGTAGCTTACCGGAAGTATTACCTTTCAACTAACTTCCATTTTGAAGTGTGAACCTGTCATCAAATCTCTCCGATTCAGTGGCCTTGTGGTAGAGTGTTCGCTCTGAGTCCGAAAAATTTAGGTTCAAACTTTGGTCGAGCCAAGCCTAAGACTTGTAAATATAGGCATACACATTATTCTTGCACAAAATAGTTTCTTGCCACATGGAAAAAAGGCGCCAGCCTAATGTGTTCCGAGTGTATCTAATCAATACTTACATATTTTTTTACATGTTTAATATTCATAAAGTAGGATGAAAGCATCAGAGCATGGCGGCTACGATCCCTGTGCCACAGACCTCGAAAACTGCTGTCATTTTATATAGGATACTAAAATAAATAAGAGCAGTTTCTACAACAACCATGTCTGGCTTTCAAGATTGTCAGTGTAATACGATAAAAAATCCACAAGAGCGCAAGCTCAACAGATTGAAGGAGCTTCGAAATCAAAAATGAATGCATCTAAAAGAAACAGGCGCAATATCAAAAATGGCTTCTAGACATATGCTGCTTACTCACTAAAATACGTAATTTAAATGCAACACCGTAAAACGTTCAAACTGTGCGACTCAAAGTGGAACGTTAATGTTGTTAACGAGAGGAGGCAAGAAGAATTTATCTGAATGCGGGAATTGTTTTACACTCTGATTCAACTTATCTTATGTCAAATAAAATACACTGAATAACAATTATAACTAGTTTTTCAACGCACAACATTCAAACATGCAACATCGTTTTCAATGTCCGGCCAGATCATAGTGCATCAAATTCAGGGAGATTTAGATCCTAGCATCAATTGAATTTCTACATACTTGTTTCATGTGTTACAAGTATGTAAACAAAAGCTAAGCTAAATACTAGATGGAATAAAATTGTAATGCTGTTCAATGCAGCCGCAATTGCAAAGATATATTCATAAAATTATCCCATCGCTAGTTCAGAGGAAAACATCGTATCTGACATTGAGTTGCATAGGAGACAAATGGACCTAAAATTTTGATCCTCTATTTGAAACGCATAATAAACTTCGGTGTACATTTACCTACACGCGAGCCTAAACCGACTTAATTTACTTGATGATTTCCTACAGGTGCGGGTGAACTCCGGTCCGCACGCTAGATCCGGCCCATGTCACTTTTCTCAGGCACGCAGGTTGCTCATCAATTGACATCGCGTCTGGCCTGACCGACTTGTATTTTATATGTAAATTCCCCAGAATACTGGGTCACCTCTTGCTCGACAAAGTGGACGTCTATCCAACAACTATTTCTAGCTATTCGTTGCGAGTCAATGCTGAGGTGCCTGAGATGCCGGTTGGTTATGACACGGTTGAGCAGCAGTCAGTGTTAGGGGAAAACTAGCGTCATGGATGCGCACACATGAAGCAAAAAGGGATCAAATTATGACAATCCATGTATGACGTTACGTTTGCTTATTGCCATTATTGAAGCCGTCAAGTCATTGTTACTTCTACGCAGCAATTTTAGCTTTCCCATAAGGCTAAGGTCACATGGCGAGCTTTTGAGCTGCGCTGTGAAAATGTTTGTATATGCTTCAATCGGAGCGACCACACTAGCAGCTCCAGTTGCACTGTGGCAGCTTGTCACAGCTAGCTTTGAGCTTTGGTAATTCCTCTCTCAATTATCACAACTCAAAGTTAGAGCGGTGGGATGATCTATTTTTAGAACTAACGTAGTAAACCAATAATTCTGACGACTGGCGAGCGGTAATCAAATTGTACGGCTCATTATGTGGCCGCGTAACTCTCACAGCTCAAAGCTTGACAAAGCTATGCGTCGCTGGTAGATTTAAAGCGCGGCTCGTCATGTGGCCTTAGCCTTATGCTTGAATTGTTGCGCTGTTTCATAGATAGTAAGCTATCATGGAAGATTGCATTCATATTCTTTATCATGGCCGACAAAATGCCTATAAAGTTATGTTGTGACTCGCGCTATGAAAAGGTTGACCGCCCTTGATTTACTAAAAGGAAGTGGGTCGCGCGAATGAGGTGGTCGCGAGTCAAATTTCGTTGACCCACTACCAACCAGTTTGACCCATCAATGAATTATTATATCTTCGAATCATGAAACATGAGTGACGTCCGAAACTGACTTGTTTGCGTCAATGGAGAGATGATGGTAAAGACAACAAATAACACATCTCATTCGAATTGTGCGATGGAAATTAATTTGGGGTGAGAATTTCTTCTTCCAATCCTGACCTCAGCTCGCCAACGATCGAGCTAAATGGAGACGCGAAATTTTGGGAACAATTGTCTAACGCACGGATTCAACAGAGCGAGTAAGCAAACCAACAAATCTCAATGTTTAATTGAATTAACTTCACTTCAATATCAAATATCAAAAGGCTTCGCTTATACTGTACTGCACATTTTGATGAACCCTATAATATATTTCTGATCACACCCTATAGACACTATACATGGAGGCACACTCAATTTGAAGATGTTGCCTATTATGTAATGTTAATAACACTAGTAATGTAAAACTGAACCATTAAGTGTTTACTTAGTTCCTTTGATTCAAAGCTTCGAAAAGTAACAGGGACTAGTATCCGACGGCGGCTGGCTCCTAAAAAATCCTGAGAGGAGGTGCGGCTGATATTCAAAGAAACACGGCACATGGACATGTCACAAAACAGTGATGAATATTTCTATAATACGCGTAATTGAGCAATAAGCCTACATCCACGAAAAGAATGAATACATGCGCAATACTTAACCGTCAATTGCGAAGTAAAGATAGTTGATTCGTTGGCGTTAATCGGTAAAAATAGAAGGAGAATTAAATTTATGACTTTTTGTGGTGCGAGCACATCAAAACAGCAACTAATTAAATTACCTCAAAATCCACATAATCTAGACCTTGCATTCTGCTACTTCATGTTTCTCATGATTGAGAGTGAAAACCACTTACTCTTGAATACTTTCATCTAACAGGTCATTGCTAACGGGCGAAGGGCAGCTGACGATACCTTTGATCAAGTGAGAGCCAACTTTCTCGCCAACTTGGCTGAAAATAAAACAAAGAAAGGTGCATAGTTAGTATTCATAACCTCACCTCGGTGAATATCATCTTAATCGTTTTTTAGATTTTAGAATGTTTCATTAATTGAATAAAAGTGGAGGAGTTTATCACATAGATTTTATTATAGAGTGAATTTACGATTATTCAAAGGCTAGTTTCGGAATATCTAAGTATGTCAAGTTAAAAATCAAATTGTGGCTAGCCGAACTACATCACATTGTAATAATTGCCTGACGGACTTTCGACTGTGGTTTTATGGTAAAATAATACCCATCACCGAAGTCAAAAGAACCTGGAACAGTATTGCATGCCTTTGTTTATTCACCTACTAAGTTACAGATTAGGATGCCTGTGCATTGCGACCATCTATCAAACTTTGTGTTATTCAAGTTCAAATATGCTAGTGAATGCCCATAGACGATGGAGCATCTATCGACAGCATCACTTGCAAAAACGAAAGCAGGTTATATCTGCAAAAAATTTATAAATTAATACCAAAAATCTTTGTGAAACAAAGATGAGGGAATGTTGATGAATCCTGCATAGCCTGAACTTTGATGTTGAATACCATCTTCAAATGCTAAAAATGGTTATAATGAACAACACTTAAACCTCAGAATGACGACGGGAGTAGGCAACAATTCTTACTAAATGCAAAATGAAGAGAGAAAATAGCACAATAATTACAGCTCGGATGGCGAAAGTACTTAACAGGAAAAAGCTCGATGAATTCGATGACGTTTTCAATTGTGAATGTGCTCTTGAGAACCACTGCATGTTCAGGTGAAAACAAGTTACTCGAAAAAAGTATTTGCAGGAGCTGGGTAACCCACCATACAGAGGGAATTAATAATGAAGACGGCTAAAATGATAAAATGACTTTAAAATGCGCGCAATAATGCATCAATTCAACAATTATACAATAACATATCAATACTATAAAAATTGTCCTACTTTTTAACTTTTATTTCTGTAACAACTTTAAGCTACATGCACACTTGTTTGACAATATCATTTATGATCAACAATTTTGATACCTGCATGCTGTGCGGAGTAGTTAAGAAATCTCACTTGACAAGTCCTAATGCAGCTTTTCCAAACCCTACGATGTAGACATTTTTATTCAACTCATATTGTTTTCCTGCCGCTCGTAGTACGTTTTCACGGATTTCGAAGTTAGTTGCATTCTCACTCTGCAAATTAAAAGGATGACAATGTGTACCGTATGTTAGATGCACATTATTTATAGCATGCCTAAATACATCTTATGACCACATAGAATCCATCATACACAAACGTCGTTATGAAAATATACAGGGTGGCGCACGTAAACCGCCAGATTTTAAACTTTTATTACTCCTCAAATATTCATCCGATCGTCAGGAAATTTCGACTCATACTAGTTTGGAGTATAGGATTTATGATGATTATACCTGTTGTACTGAGAATTGTCAGAAAATTCTGATTCTATTGACCGAATGACATGTAGTAAAATTGACATACCAACAATATATCTCAACATGTAAAATTTAATGATAAACTTTTCCCTTTATTTCCCCTACGTCTTTATCAATAATGACCAAAACGAATTAAGGTAAATGTCATAGAAAACATTTATTAAATGAAAAACATAAGAAAAAAGTGTTAGTAGTCATCGAACTTCAACGTGTCCTCCTCCATTCTCGAGGACGGATTCGAGTCGCTTTTGGTAGGCCAGAGCAGTTTCTCGACACATCTCAGTTGTCACTTCTTGAAATGCTTGTATGATGCGGTCCTTCAGGTTTTGCATGGATGTTGGCCGTGTATGGTAAACCTTGGACTTGACAAAACCCCACAAGAAGAAATCGCAAGGCGTCAGGTCAGGTGAACGCGGTGGCCAGGGCATGTTAGGAGATCCACGTCCCATCCATCTGTTAGGCATCTTCTGGTTGGCCCAATAACGACAATTGTGGCGATTCACACCACCATCCAGATGGAAGTGAGCTTCATCGGACCAGGTTAGTTCCACTAAATGGCTCGGGTTGGCTTGGATGCACTGTAGCTCCTGTTCTGCGAACTCCATTCGGTTTTCCAGATCTTCTTCGTGTAATCGCTGCACCACCTGGACCTTGTACGGATGCCATCCATAGTCATGGAGGATGCGCTGGATAGTGCGGTGACTCACTTGAAGGGCATTAGATGCACGACGGGTAGATGTGTTTGAGTCCTCCTCGAAGTGCTGCACAACTCGTTCCACATTCTGCTCCGTTCGTTGTGAAGATGACCGGTCCCGCTTGACAGTCACCACACTACCACTGGTCAACAGGTTTGTGTGCCACCGCTTTATGGTACAGGCATCCGGTGCTCTCGCGTTCTTGCCATACTCTGAATGATAAAGCCTTTGTACCTCCACTGTACTATTGAGCCATTCGTACCAAGCCGCGCATTTTGCTAGTTCTGCAACCGAATAATCATCCATTCTTCTATGTTCGATTCTTTTCAGATAGTGATTTAATCGTCGAATGGTATTTTATATGACATGGAAGTAACTGAACAATATTCACTTCAAGACTGCGCACAATTCGTTGTGCAGAATACGATTCATGTTAAGTTAATTAACTTGATCTAGATTTTCGATGTCAACAAAATGAGTACATGTCATTCAGTCAATAGAATCAGAATTTTCTGACAATTCTCAGTACAACAGGTATAATCATCATAAATCCTATACTCCAAACTAGTATGAGTCGAAATTTCCTGACGATCGGATGAATATTTGAGGAGTAATAAAAGTTTAAAATCTGGCGGTTTACGTGCGCCACCCTGTATATCGAAGCTGTGAGTCAATACCACCATTCTTAAGAAGTATAGGTCTATCAAATGATATCAAATCACTGGTCAGAGTAGTGTGATAAAATATAACGTCGCTGAATTCATCTAATCTTTAAACAGGAAAACTAATTCTAAAGTTGCTACTAAAAAATACAAAAAATCATTTAATTAATGATTGTTCTTCATGAAATTCATGTTTCGACTCAGGATTTTCAAATTTCCCTGAGTTTTTCCTGAGTGCTTTCAATTTCCCTGTTTTCCAGGTCGTTATATACCATACAATTATAATACAAAATTAACGTTTCTATGTCTTGACTTGAAGTGGATAATACTCACCAGATGTTTCGGCTGCACTGACCGAAGTCCTGCACGGAAAATATTCTCAGCGTCGATTTGCCAGCCTTTGTCCTCCATTCGCCTTGACGAAACGCAACGGCGGGCGAATCTTGGGACACGTGAGGCGATCCTCTTCGTGAAATGACTCTGCAACAGTATACAGAAAACCCAAAATACTTCACCTCAAGATGGGGTTCGAAGTGCATTTATGAATTTGATATCGCTGATTGAGGAGCTGTCGAATGCGGACGATATGATGGCTGAGAATTTGGAATAGCTGGAAAAATGCCTCTGGTCGACCATTCAAAGAATTGTTCATGATTTTTTGATGATAGTGCAACAAAGTTTTCAAGTCTGAGAATTCTGAAGACGGAAAGAGACAGGAAGTTTTTGATATTGAAGTGATTCGGTGAAAATGCGCCAGAGTGTTGACCGCAATAGATCAATGAAGCCCCCTGCTAGAAAACATGGTCAGGACACAGATTAACATGGACAAGACACGCCGTTAGGAAGGAAGCTGACTAAGGCAACAAGACCCCGGAAATATTGAGCGATGCAGCGCGACTCGTCTAATTTCTGAACTCTTAGTTTTCAGAGCTCTTTGATGCACACAAGCAGCTTTGTATCAGTGTACTTGAAGGAAACTGTAATTCTTTTGCGGGATGAGACAAATTGCAATTTTTCGGGATGTCTCTATTACGCACATATCACTGTTAACTGTCAACATCGCAAAGGAGAGCACATCTGATGATTGATGCTATCATCATTGGTTTTTGACCGTGCTTCCTAAACAAGATATATATGTACTTGCACAAGGTCATAGGTCGTAATAAATACAACATTAATTGCGGTTCAAATACTAATAAATACATGTGACAACAGAAAAACTCAGTTCATGTTTTCTTCTTTTTCGAGATCCAATGTCCAAAGATTGGGTCTCCTTGAAGTATATTCAAACTATTGCAATTAAACGAAAGTTAATTGTGCAGGATGTCCGCGCAAATTTGAATGAAAATTTCCAGGTGTTTTCCAGGATTTCTAGGGTAAAATTCATTTTCCACGTTTTCCAGGGAAATCTACCAAAAATCAGGGGTCAAATTTGAACGAAAATTTCCAGACTTTCTGCGAGGAAATTTTAATCAAATGCACGCGTCAAATTTAAAAGAAAAATTCCAGAAAAAATCTACCCAAAGTTCTGTGGCTAAGGAGCTTACACACCATAAAATTAATATTGTTGACGAAAAAAATTGAAGAGTGGCGTGAAATTGGTTGAATTTTTAAGGCGCAGGTGATTCCAAATACAAATTACCAATATATGCATCAGACGGCCACATTATATTTATTAAAAAATGAAAATATTATCGATCGCAACAAATTTAAAGATTGCGTATTGAGGAGAACAAAATAGAGAAAGAGTATAACAATCAATAACGAAAAAATATAAGACTTAACAATGAAATGTAGCAATTAACGGAATAACTGTGAAGTCAACTCTATAATGAAATGCAACAAGGTGAACGTCAGAGCGTTGTCATTTAGATGAGATCATTTGAACTGAAGCATTGTAGCGTGAATCCGTCGAAGGTGAAGACGAAGAGCCAGAAAGAGGAACATAATGGTTGATGTGCTGCATATGCATGAGAGCAATCACAATCAGTTTAAGAGAATGACACAGAGAAGTATTGACCGAGGAAAGCTCATTGGCACACGACGTGTCGGGAATAATTATATCTACATGAACATATTAAAAACTTAGGTGAAATGTGTTTGAAAATGTTATCCTCGGATCATTCGGAACAAGCATGGTTCAGCACCATTTTGCGTCACTAGATTCTACCACACGGCAATCAGGTGTGTAATAGCATTAATCCTAGATTACGGCTCCTAGTTCCCGATACCACACGACGTTAATGAGGGAGTCTACAGCTCATAGTTCGCCATTCCGCACGACGTTAATGAGGGAGTTTACGGCTCCTAGTTCCCCAGACCACACAACGTTCATGAGGGAATTTACAACTTCTAGTTCACCATACCGATCAGCGTTTATGAGGGAATTCACAGCTACTAATTCACCATAATGTACAACGAGTAGGAATTCGACAACAGTTCATAATTAACCATGCCACGCAGTTCAGTCTCATTCATGCTGTAAACGTTATGATAGGAGATTCCAGTCACTGAAATATTCTAAAAATAAAAAAATTGTACGAGAATGAAGGCTATAATTGTAGCAAATAAGTAGAGATATGAAGAATAAAACCTGGAAAAATAGAAAACACTTCAACCATGGAGTAAGCATGACTTCAACAACTTGCAATTAGTGTTTTAATGAGTCTCAAAATTTCAAGGACTTTTCCAGGGAGCGCGGACACCCTGATTGTGTTGAATTGAGCTATGCAACCTGCATCAAATGGAAATGCATGAAAGTTCATTCTGTCAAAAGCTTAAAACAGCTAAATACAGTCGATGAAGATCATAGTTTAAAATGCCACTTGTTACTGTGCAGGCTTTAGTTCATCCAACTCACAAAGCTCAGGAAAGTAGTTACAAGCAAAGGATGTGGCATAATTTCTCTTTTGATGTATCATGATAGTACATATGCACATTCATTCATAAAGGCAATCAGAAAATACGAAAATATTATTCAAACAGATCGGTTACATTTTTTCACACAGTATCCTTATTTCTCACGTTTTCACGTAGCTAGACGAGTCTGCGTGAATTCACTCAGTTCTGCAACTTCTGACTGCAAAAGGTCATCATTGCTTTAAGAGGAAAATTAAACCGATCTCGAGGTATGGGTCAAGCTACATTTCTGAATGAACTCAATTTCTATTCTACGTGGCACGCAAAAGTAAGAGGAAACACATGAATCAGAAATATTAAATTAAGACTAAAATGCACGCATCAACATGATAACAACTTTTTTTAGCTCGTTATCGTTGAATTAATGCGTTCAATACACTTTTCACTTCATGTAACGTTTATTTCACTTCTTTCTTGTCATTAATGTCGACTGAATACCGTCATAAAGCATAAACTCATCGATAGTGAGCTGAAAACATGGTGTCTACGGAACTCTCTTGAAAAATTTCCCGGTTTTCCCCGATCAGTCTAGGCTCAGTTTCCCGACTTTTTTTTGATATTTTGCAAAAACTATTGGCTTTGAAGTATCTAGAATGTTCCTTTGAACGACCTATTCTCCTCGGATGATGTAATCAGTGGGTAACTTCCACAAACTAATGCATTTGAATAAAGCTCAGGCGATGCAAAAAATATTGTTATTCAAAAAAGTAGTTGGACAAAATTTCCAACGAAATGCTTTCAACAAAACCAGTAATAAGATAAAGGTGAAAGGCACATATATCGATACGCATGTAAAAATGCAAAAAGTTTATAGGCCATCCAAAATTTGACGCTGATGCGCATATAGAGGTATAAGTGTTTAACAATGTATATGGCCAATGGTCGTCCTAAAACTTGATTGACGTAACATTGCAAATGAGTTTAACAGGCAGATGATTATAAAAGTAAAATATAATTATTAAAGCTCGAGAATCGCACTTATTTGCGCAGTTGATCTATGTCAGCATCAATACTTCCATTTCATGTCTGAGTCTCTCGTTCTTCCTCCTTTGCTTGAAGCATCGCAGCCTGTCATTTTCCTTCGTTTCATTTTCGTGATCCGTTATCCTGTTGTTTCTTCCTCTCTTCGTTCCACTCTCTGTATCGCCGATTTGCGTTCCTTTCCGTGCGAATAAAGCTTTTAGAGATATCCATCGTCGCAATATCTCGATCGCGCATTCCGTCATAAACAAATCAATTTCTCCAGCTGGTTTGCAATTTTCTAGCTTCCTTGTTGACGCTGAAGCCTCTCTCCACCGCAGTTTGGCCAGGACTAACTGTGAGAACCCTTAAAATGAATTTGTTTTCTGCCGTTCTCGGTTCAAAAGTTCCCTCCAGAAAATGTCCAAGGCTTGAGTTGCACTCATGGAACGATTTTTTCCTAAAGTTCTCTTCCTTCAACCTGGAGTTGATGCGATCCTTCATCGCACCAGTTTCATAACCCTTGAATCAACTCAACTTGACACCCTCATTTCTGACGCTTCGCATCCACCTCCCGTTTAAACCACCGTGTTGGGCTCAGTGCCCGTGCTGATCAAAGAAATCGTGACTTAAGAAGACATGAAACCTACCGTTTCGAGAGTGTGGTGAAAACATTAAGAAAACGGTTCTGAAAACAATAGCATTAAGAAATAAATCAGATAGAGTTGCGGTTTGTGTATATCGCATGTTTGTCTGCTTTAATAGTGGAACTACTAAGCAAGTTCGAATTCCCGGTTTCCCTGCTCTCCAGGTTTTTCCCGGTTAGTAGACACCCTGGGAAAAGAAGCTCCTATAACATAATGCGAAACTGTTCAATTAAAGAAGCATTTTGAACTTGAAGTTGTGTTTTCAATTTTCTAGTTCCTTGCCATCACGACTAATGACCAAGAGGTGAATTCATCACATTAATCCACCTTTTTATGTGGAAAATGCATTATTCACTGAATCTTCTTTGACAAGGGCTTTTTTGTGTTGGGAATAGCATCAAAAAACGAAAAAGGGCACTCTGTTGGTCAAAGCGCAGATTGGTTGATGAAAGCTTCCACACTTGCCACAGGAAATTGGGATTTGAAATTGCCAAGTTATGGTTACATGATTATGGGCGAACTGACCATTCCCTGCTAAGAGAACGTTGAGGATGCCTGTGTGTTTCTTGCTTAAGTCTGTGATAAAAACCGTAAGGATCACCATCAATAAGTTGAGTGCTAAGGCAGAAGAAGGTAGCAGCTTTGTGCTAAGGACCTGGGCGCAACGAGCTGTTGCGGACGCACCATCATCCTGAGAGATACTGTTCTGTATGAGTCGAAATCTCAGTGACGGATGGCACTCAGCTGATAACACATGTTCTTTTGGGTGTAGCAGTTGCTGTTTCACGTAACTCACATGAACCAACTCAGCGATCAGTGATAAGTCCATTGCTGTTCTCAATAATAGATTCAGCGGAGAAGTACAGGGATATCATGATCAAAAATGAAATATGGTCCGTTTTTGAATTGATATATGAATGATTAATGCACAGAATTAGATTCATCTGTAAATATTTAATTCTGCGGGTTAATGTGGTAAGAGCCATATTGGTTACTTTGAGAAAACCGCAATTTTTTTTAATCGAAAATATAACTTTTGAGCGATCTTTCGACTCGTGGTAATCGAATAGCTTATAAGGGAGAAAGCTGGATTGTAATTTGGAATGATCTGACCGTGGTTTCGTCTACACAATCAAGCATCTCTTAGTTTTCATGCAAAACGTGATAAACAACATACTCCATTTTTGATGAAAAATGCAACAACTGCCAGTATGCTGCGCTTACAGTATATCATTCAAGAATGACACGGATACTTACAGTCTCTTATTCTCATTTTGAACAAAATTTCAACAGATCTGTTTTTGTTCTAGCTACAATGCGGCAACTTATCATTGCAATAACATAGACATCACCAAAGTGAGTGGAAAAAGATGACGTCATCCCAGTATTGATGAGTGAATAATAGACCACAGTCCATAACTAAGATTATTTTACTTGAAATCAGGAGAATTAGATAAGATGAATCTAGGGCAAATCCGAGAAGTGGAAAAGACGATATTATATCGCTTTCCGAGTACCACAAATGATTAAGAAGTAAGGGAATGACAAGTTAACTTGCCGGTATATTAGTTAGCAAATATGAACTAATTGAATGAAGCCGCAGCGACAATGCAATGATCAGATGGATTTGTTCTAAACGGCTGGCTAATCGGGTTTCTGCTGATAATCTCAAGAGACGGCTTGGCATCCATCCATTGGAAGCTGTCATTCAGTGGGGAACACTTCGATGGTATGGTCATGTGCAAATAATGCAAGAGGACTCCTGGCCAAAGAAAGTGATTACTGTGGAGGTAGAAGGACGCAAGCCAAGGGGACAACCGAAGAAGAGGTGATGCGACAACGTGCGAGCCGATTTCTAGACGCTAAACCATGGGCGTATCGAGGTTCAAGATCGGAACGCATGGAGAACCGCCATCAGACCGGACCGACGTCCAACTTGAAACAGGGGGGCGAAGGTACGAAAAAATCGTGGAGTGAATGAGATGATTGAAACCAAGGCAAATTGATTGGTTGTAAAACTATTATACATTAACTTGGTATTCCGTTGCTTTTTGATTATTTATAATGAGCCAATGCCTTTTTTCACAATTACCTTACATGAGCCTACCGCTTTCTGAGAATCATCGCCGATTTTTCAAATTTGGCGTTTATCATGCTTCGCATTCAAATTCTTCTTATGCTGTGGAGTAACAAAAGTGTTCCCAGTGCCGCCAAAGAGTCGCTATATTACAATGCGCATCAGCATTTACTAGGAATTGGTACTTGGATGAATGTACCGTTCATCAGGGACGTCATCAAAATAGTGAGATTCATTTCTACAAGTCATCAACAGCAAAATCATTTCGTCCACTAAACGCACATGCAGATACATGAACAAGTGATGCAAAACAAAGTTTTCGATGAAATTGTATTTCAGGGTTAGCAGTACAGAGGACATAAACAGTATATTCCATTTTCATATACTCGCATCAATGACAGCTGTTATTTGAAAATAGAGATTTCTGATGCTACAAATAAGACACAGTTTCTTACACATTTGTGCAGATCAGTAAAAAATATCCAAATGATATCCAAACTTATTTTGATTGTCATGTTTGTTATGCAAAATTCATCATGGAACAGATATTAAGAAGCAATAAATTATCAGACTGGAGATTATTTCTGTCAAATTCAATGGGGACAATATGAAGTTATCACAGCTACTCACAGTGTGGTTATTTCTGCATGCGAATTCAGCGTCAAAAAGAACCACTATACTGTCAAACAACAGATACTGTGAAACAGTTTTCGAGCTCCTACAACATTATGTGATGCACTGCGGGAACGCATAAGGTGCGAGGGGTGATAGCATGCAAAAGAAATTCAAGTACACTGCGATGGTTTTCGACGTGTAATGGGCACCTTCAAGAGTGACCTGACGGTTGAACTCATACGAAAATCTTATCCTGGCCATTCCTGACTGTTATAATCTCCTTCTACTCTTCCCCTGAAACAGTTGTTCTGTAGTGTCTAGCCTACGTGAATTCTGCAGGCGATGGAAAATCGTAGGCTCTACTTTCAGCGTTTCATCTGAAAGTCTACTGTAGATAATTTCTCGGAGAATCAAAGCAGTTGCCTAGTTGATGCAACAGGATCTCAGAGTTTGATTTCCCGATCACAGTTAAAGAGTCTTAAATCATTCATTAATCTCCGGTCTTCCCTTAAAAAAATTAACGAGGTTATCTGATCCTTTGTGAATATTTTTAAAGTCACAACTGAACATTGCTCCCAAAAGCAAATCCCACTGACAAATCATTTGAATTCCGCTATACATAAAGTACCATTGACTCCCCCGAATCCAAATGAGTTCGATAAGGCAATTCTGCGGCCATTATCAGCTGGCCACTCACGATTATCGTTCATTACATAATCAATATCTGGATTGGTGTCTGGTTGATCCAGATTCAAAGTCAACGGAACGATTCCTTCTTTACATGACAACGCGGTGAATATTCCTTCCAGTGGTCCACAGGCGCTGATCAAATGTCCAGTAGCGCCTTTGTTAGAGGTCACCAAAACCGTCTTAGAGTTATCAGAGGTCAATTTTTGGATTGCGTTACTTTCGACTGCATCTCCCAAAGGAGTGGATGTGGCGTGAGCGTTGATGAAGCCGATGTCCGATGATTGAAAATCTGCGTCTTTCAAAGCTGCTTGCATGCTTCTCAAGGCTCCATTCCCGGTCGGATCTGGTGCAGTTAAATGATGTCCATCACCTGAAAAAGTACTATCAGTTAAAAAAAGTGGAAATTAGATTGCAAATTTACTGAAAAAAGTTACATATTCAGCCGATCATTCAAGGATTCAAAATTTAAGCTTTGTGATCGAAACGAATTCATTTCACTCCTCCACATTAATTCAAATCTTCAAATGCAAATCCCTCATGGACTAGAATACGAAAAGTAGCCAAGCCTTCTTCGCTATTGAGCAGATCATCTAAAAATATTAATTTTGACTTTACATCTGTACATCAGTTTCCTTACCAACTGTGGAAATTTTTCCGTCATATCAATTTAAATAAACTGAAAATGCAAAAAGTAACCAAGACATTTGCACTACTGAGCAGATCACAAAAAAAATGTCGAGCTTGTAAGAGGATTTCGATAGCTAGTAGTGATACTGATAGTGTACGTGAGGAATGATGAAGAGTTTGATTTTCACTTTTTTAGATAATCTGTTCAACAACAAGAAAGTCTTGCCTACATTTCGTATTTTGGTTGATAAGGGATTTGCATTTTGAGGATTTAGATTGATGTGGACGTGTGCAATGAATTCGTTTCGATCTCAAGTATGGATGGGGAGGGTGTACGTTTTGCTCTGCTGAATATGTGACTTCTTTCAGCAAATTCGCAATTGTTGAAATTTCATTTTTCGATGCGTTTAGGAAAGATGCGTGCTGTTAACCCAGACGACGACTGAAAATCTTGATTTCGCAACGATTCATGCTTCATAGTGGAGGGTGAAACAGACTAAAACTGTCCTTAAACTCCTTATTAAACAATCGTCATACAAGCAATT